>OY101447.1:182146453-182414179 GCA_956483635.1 Panzeria rudis
TCTTAATCTATGTACGCTTACAATCATATTTGACAACGTAACAGCGACTTATCCGAAGAGGGGAATAAATGGCTGGATAATTTAAATACAGCGACTAAGTGGCTCAGGAATTTGTTGATATCATCGGCACCACAGTCATTCAATTCCCTCTTCCCAGTAGAACACTAACGTTGATACTGATACATTTGGTTCTACCGAGAGTCAAGTAGTTTTAATGGGAGTCCTCAGCTAGTAACAAAATGTCCTGAGGGAAAATCCCAGCCACCAAATATCTCAATACCCCTTCAGGATGTCGCAAAGAAACTTTGTGGACCTCTTACAAAGCAATAGGCCGATCAGTGTGGTAACCGAATGAGCGAGACGCTGTGGAAGCATTCAGATCTTCTGAAATTCCGTCAATAACAGCAACGATCTACATGAAGAGATGGTGGTCTTGGTTTTGCCACTACACAGCTATATTTTGTTGAAGCAATAGCGGGCAAGGTGCAAAGGATAGCCTGAAGGATACTAATTACTGGTGAATTAAGGTCAACTCGTCAGGCCAGTCTAGAAACAGTGTTTTACTTAAATCACCTTGATGTATAAATCAAACACACATCTGTGAGGTCAGACCTAAGACTAAGAGTTTTAGACGACTTAATGCCGGACTGGACAAGGCATCATTCCCAGGGCAAGTCCTGAGGAGACAAACAGACTATGGCAAAAGCTTCTAGTTCGAGATAGTCGGCAGTATTTTCTATCTCAGCCAGGCTACCCGACACTTACACAGTGTTCCAGGCGGGGATTTATGTTAACCTAAGCACCGAAAATAATTCAGAGTCTCATCTCAGAGACCAGCGCTATAGACGTCTGGACACAATTAGCGTCACTAATTCAAAGGTTGCGAAATCGAAGTATCTACTGGCACCCCTTCAGACTGACTCTGCCTGAACGGCGTAATATCAGGATACATTGAATTCCAGGACATGGGATATTTATATTCCCTTGATTGAGCTGTCAAATAAGATTAAAGGCTTGTAGAATATCCAAGAGTTTCTGACACTCACTAAATAATAGGCTATCGCATCTCCTAAAATTTAGAATCATTACCGGGCACTGTACGGTCGAACGCATTTTTAGGCTTTCCCTATGGCGGTAACTGCCAGTGACCGGCAGATGAGCAAAATAGAGCAGCTTGCTGCACGAATTATGAACTATCATCTATACTATCATCTATACTCTTCAACATCTATCTTGCCGAAATTCCCACCCCACCCCAGGGAGTCTCGTTGGTGTCTGCACTATGATTTCATCCGGGATAAGTACCAAAATATCCCAAAACCCTAGGTGTAGTCTTTGACAGCCTCCTTCACATCTCATCGCATGCCTGCACCTATATAAACCAAAAAGTGAAATCCCACATTGAAAGCACTTTCAGGAACCTCTTGGGGCATGAACAAGGAGGTCATTGTAGCAACATATAAGGCGATAGGTCGCTCCCTCCTAAATTATGCCGCCCCAATATGGACCTCGTTCCTTAGTGACGACTACAGACAACAAACAACATAATAGTGCACTCAGAATCGAAACAAGATGTGTAAAAATAATCAGCATATACCATCTGCATGAGGAAACATTAATGCTACCCGTGAGGCAGCAAATGTACTGCTGACAAAGTAGTTCCTGATGGCTTGTCACCAGCCAACCCACTTTAATCATCAAATTCTGATGCATAACCCTCTTCCAAGATACATCCGATCAGATTTTCGACGATATCGCGAGGACATCACAAACGTCATTCCACCCGACGTCAACCCGATATCTGTAGCGAAGCCATAAAAATGTTGCATCAACAGTCGGTCAACGAAACTGTGAATAGCTATAGATGCAACAGGGTTTTCAATACTCGACCCCCACGATTTCAGACAGTGAGCGCAGGCTGCCTAGACAATCTCGATCAATCCTGGCACAGTTAAGGAGCGGATGGAGCAGCAATCTGAACTGATACCAGGAACTAATAGTTCCAGGTGCCCTTAACAGGTACCCAGATTGCCTAAAAAGCCCCACGACACTACGCCTTTGTTGAATTGCCCAAATATTCCCACATCTCACCAACCTATTGACCTATGGCCAAGGCCCACTGATGTGGCAAGGCTCCTCCAACTCCAACCTCTACCCGATGACACACCGCCATAGCATTAATCCCATAAATTCTAATATTTTCAGGAAGGAACACCCGCGACAGCAGCAGAGCTATTACAACAACGAAAGCAAGAGCGCAACAGTGGGCTGTACCTATCAACAAAGTTAATAAACACACTTAACAACACACACTTAAACAACAAATTACATACTTTTCTCATTTATTTAGTTTTCTCTTTGCCGGAATCTGATCTAAGCTAATCTTTCACCAGAAAAATGTTCATGACCTTGACCGTGAGATCCAATACTATAATAAAACCTCTAGATCAACTTGTGTTCTACGAAGTTGAATGTCGCGATCCTCTAACAGTTTAATGGTAGGGAAAAAGTTCACAGCTTCTTGGCACAACTTAGGTCCAAAACAAAAAAATATTAAATGAAAACTATGATCTGTTGCTGTAAATCTTAGTTAAAAAAAAAATACATTAAAATAACGAGTTAGAAAGAAGTGAGAAAATTTATGTAAAATAAACGATAAACAATAAGAGCAATGAACACATATAAGATGTCATATGCAAAAATAGTGACGTTTCTAATCAAGAAATTTATGAACTAAAAGGCAAAATGTCATGCGTTGTAAATTCTAATCTTAGCTCAGAATAGTCCAGTAATGGCACGTAGTGTGTTTGTAAAAATTCTTTACCGGCTATTATATTCCAATGGTTGGTTGTTAGTCAATTCGTGCACACAAAAAGTTGTGTACTTATGAAAAAACAAATATGTATAAGAATGAATGTATGTGTTTTTGTTGGAATATACAGCGAGGGGTTGGTTGCCGACTGCCTGCCGGTTTGCCGGCAAATAAACAAGTTATTTTTTTTTTTTGCTTTTTTCTTATATTTTTGAGTTGAACGTATGATCTATCACTTAATTCTTTATTGCTGCTATACACTAGTCACCATACTTGTATTCATCGCCAACATCATCATTGAGTTTCTATCACATGTTGGTGTGTTTTTTTTTGCCATTTTATTGAGAAGGGGATGTTTGACTCAGTTCTTTTTCTATTTAAAATAATTAAATGAAAAATGTGTTTTTTGTATCTTTGCAAAATATTCCCAATTATTTTCGGTTCTCGTTATATTTTTATTGGAATATTGGGGAGGTGAATTATTTGGAATAATTTATTGCTCATCTACATGTAAAAATGATTTTCCTTTATTACTATTTATTCGTTTATTTTATTAATTTTATATTTTCGATAATAAATCTGACCTTGAACAGTAACGATCATTGCAAAAGCTGTAAAATAAATAAATTTAATAGATACAACCATTTTAAAATGGTCAGTTTGTAACTATCTTTAATTTAGCGATAAGCTAAAATTGTCGGATAATAAATAGCCCTGTTATGTTTATAGATACATATGTATGTACGGACAATTCTAAGTAACTTTCGTCAAGGAACCATAGGTCGGAAATGAATTCCTAGCCCGCGCAAATCCACATAAAGTTTTTATATGGATTAAAAGAAATACATAATACGGACAAACCAGTTCACCTTCCGATTTTTTATAAAATTTGGTCTAGCCAATTCCAAATAAATATTACAGTAATTTCGATAATATAGCGAACTGTAGGGACTAAGTGGACTTTAGCCCCCTGTACCACACGTAGCTTACCCATTTTTCTGATAAAAATATATACTAGACTTTTAGACCGCGTTAAATCAAATCTAGAGTCCGACCGAATATTCGGTTTCGGATTCGGATTCGACCAAAATTGTGGTTTCGGCTGATATTCGGTTTAGGCCAACTTTTTGACCGAATACCGAAACCGAAACTTTTTATTCTCTATAAATAAGGAAGTTAATCGAAATAGTATTTTTCAAATTTAAAATATGTCACCGCCATGAATCAGTTTTTTCCCGTCATATATCTTTTCATATTGTATGAAAATTTTACTTAGTTTTATAAAGCGGAACCAAAAGATATACATAGTAACATAGTGTTCAACTGTTTGTTGCCAAAATAAATAGCATAAACTAGGGAATGGTAAACCGATTTCGATTCCAATCGAAAATCTATTTTATGTTATAATAAATCGATTTGTCGCAATCGAATTTACGTCTGCAGTTTTGCACTGAAATTGAGTATTTGTTTTTTAAAATAGATTTTTTTAAAATAAAAAGCTCATTTTCAATCTTCACGATAAATACAATACCGTCGAGAAAAATTCTTTATTCTGTATATCATCGATGAAACGGGGGCATAAACAAAAAAAACTTCATTTTATGCTCGTAAATGTTCAAGTTTTATAATTGCCCGATGGAATGAAATATATTCAATTGCTACTATTATTTTGACTGACACTGTATGTATGTAGAAATACTCTTACGCCCTTTTTCACAGTGTGCAGTTAAAAGTTAACGTATACTTTAACGGAGAGTTGTGTATGCCGAATTTGCCGTTAAAGACCACGTTTACTTTTAATCACATTGTGAAAAGGGCCGTTAATAAAATAAATGAATTTTCAGTTCTGTTAAGTTTTCAAAATTGTCAATATCAGTTAATGCTAAAAAAGTTTCGGCAAGTTTCGGATTCGGCCTTTTTGCCGAATATTAGGTTCGGTTCGGGTTCGTCCCCAAAAAAACTGGTTTCGGTCTGACTCTAATCAAATCAAATCGCGTAAAAACAAATGAAATATTCGTTGGAATCGCGTTAAAACAAATTAGCGTAAAAAAGTTCGCGTAAAAATAGAATTAGGAGTATAAAGTCGACTTTACATATGTTCTGATTTTAAATAAAATCGTAACATATGTAAGTAAATGTGCGGTCACACTTGGCAAATATTTGCAAAAAAAAAACGCAACCACTACTTTTGCCCACGGTTAGTGTGATTTAACTTAGTTTTTATATCACAAAATACAAAATTACGCCGCAAAATGCTATTTTTTATATTATTTCTAATTAGGGATGTAACGATACGCCGTTTTGCCGATCCGATACCGATACCGATATTTAAAAATAAATATCGCCGATACCGATTCCGATACCGATACGAATATGGAAATTGAGGTCAAGTTTCTATCAACAAAACTCAAGTGCAATTTTTTTATTATATAGAATATTTAAAATTGATTTTAACCCAGTATAAAAAATTGGAAGAGATTTTTAAGGAGCTACATTTTCTTTGCTTCCAAAAAATCTATATTAAAAGTATGCAGATAATTAGTAGAAAAGCAAGAAAAAATTTTTAATTCCTTTGTAATTTTAAAAAAATACTCGCCATGCTTTTTAAAAAATTGATTTTTTAAAGAACATTTATCAACTAATATGCTTCTAAATAACTTAATAGCTTAATTATTAAAAGTCTTCTAAGTTTATATTTATTCACTTAAATTTACATGAAAATAAAGTTTTAAGTTTAAATTCGCATTAAAAAAATTGTGAAGATGGGTAATTTTTTATCCTTTTTCCTTCAGGAAAAATCATTATAGAATACCGAAAAAGAAATTTGTCCTAGCATCGCTTCCAATTCGGTGATTGGTAATCGAAAAACAGAACTTCTTGCAATGGCAAGGATATGTAAAACTAATTAGAAATTATCCCAAATTTGCAATACTTCCAGATCGCGAGTTCTACATTTTCATGACTTCTTTGGAGTATCTTTTTTTTTGCTGGAATAAGATTTAAAAAACAGCGACTTGAATTTGAATTCATGGTAAAATTAACAAAAAAATAAATGAATTTTTTTACAAAAAACAGCATAAAATATTATTGATTTTTAAAATTAATATTTATAAGATTTAAAAAATTACGAAGTGAATAAAATTCATGGTAAAATCGAACAAAAATGAATTATTTAAAAAAAATCTCTGAAAAAAATTTTAAAAGTATCGTCGTATCGACAGTAAAATATCGCCGATACCGATGTATCGGAAAATCTAAAGTATCGCCGATATATCGGTATCGGTATCGGTATTTGTTACATCCCTATTTTAAAACAATAAAAAAATTTTTTAATTAGTTTTTGCTTATGTAATTTGCGCCAAATGCCTTCGACTTCGGCGAACAGGCAGTAAAAGTAGCTAAAACTTTAGAAAATTTCAAAATTTCAGCAAATTTTGCCACAATTAGCAAAAAAACTTGATATCGTCGCGATTTTTCCGATTTCTTTTTTTTTGCTTCCTTGCCATTTTAGCGATTTTAATAAATTTTAAGGCTTATTTCCAATACTGCAATTTTTCGCGACTTTTCGCGATAGATGTGATTTTTCCGTTTTTTTGGTTTTCATTATAGTTTTACTGATTTTTAATCAATTACAGACTTTTCTACCATTTCGATATTAGCAAGTTTTTGCGAATTCTCGCCATTTTCGCGGTTTTTTCTGAGTTTTTAGCATTCCTTACGATTTAAGCTATTTTGAAGCAATTTTAAGGCTTGTTTACAATTTTATAATTTTTCGCGAATTTGTCATTTTTGCGACAAAAGTAAATTTGTTGACAGTTCCTCGCTTTTTACTGTTTTACCGATTTTTAATCAATATTAGACTTTGCTATTTTCTCGATGTTAGCCAGTTTTTGCGAATTTAGCTAATTTTCACAGTTTTTTTTCACGTTTTTTGGCATTTCTTATATATTTAGCGATTTTTTTTTTATAAATTTTAAGACATTTTTGCAATAAAAGAATTTATCGCGAATTCTCGCAGCTTTGTAGCTCTTTCCGAATTTGGCATATATATGTATTTACATTATGTACATACATACATACATATGTATGAGATTGTTTTTGATTTTTAGTCTGTTGAAATTGTTTGTTTATGCCAGACCATTTTTCAAATTCTCCCGTTTTAATTATGTGATTTATTCAAAATCGAGGATTTCAAAATCACACAAAATCATACCATGTTTAATTTACAAAATTATCCAAAATTGGACCTGTATGTACATACATACATATATCGTTTTTAACTGCCATTTTTTTCAAAAGAAATGTAGTACAAGTGATTTTGCATAATGATAAAGCATTAATTAATGATATTGATTTTGTTTTTTAGATATTTAGTAAAAAGCATTATATGAAAAAAATGGTAGTGCCCAAAATTTAATTAGCATTATATATTAATCAATGCTATTGAAATCGACAATTAATTACTCAGTTTAATGATTACTCCCATGTATGATGCATACATATATAAAAAAACATTTTGGAAAACTCGTATCTCACTTTGTATAAACTGGGTAGATTACGCAAAGGTAGTAGAATTGGATTTCACGGTATGATTTCTACGTTAATACATATCTTGTTACCATGTCAAATTCAAGCAAAATATGTATAAAACATTTTGTGAGTTCTATTGATTATTGACTAGTTCTAGATATGGACCGATATCTTCAAATTCTTAATTCTTATCTGTAGAATTGCGACTTCAATCTATTGAAATCATCCAAAAACAAAAAAATCTTTTAAATCGTAATATGTATCTCATTTTTTAAAACTTTCACATCTAAAATAAGAATTTGCGAAATCGGACTATATGGCGTAGTTCTGAGGAATAAAACATTGAAAAAATAAAAACAAATTGAGAAATGTTTCCACTTCTTCTTTTCTTAGTCGTTTAAAAAGAGATTGATTTTTTAAATTATATTTTGTGCACATACCTGTGAAAGATTGCCATCGGTGTTGTTTAACATCATTTCACTCATTTGTTGTTCCAAGCCCGACACAGAGAACAATTGTTGTTGCTTAGTTTCTTCAAGTAAATGTTTATCATCTGTTGAAGATGAAGGTTTAATGACGTCGTCTGTTATGTTGGCTTCTTGCTCGTCTGCAGGATTATCATTAAGGAGAGATTCGATAACATGAGTATTAGAAACTTCCTCTGTGATTTTGAATGGAGAAAACGATTCATTAATTTCTTGTTGTTGGTCCTGGGTTGCCAAAGAGTTGTCCAAGAAACTGTCTTGAGCAACCAAGGGATTTGTTGCATCAAGTAATAGACTTTCCTCAGTCATTTCAGTTGGAAGCGTGCCGTCCATTGGGTCTTGATTTAATTGTAGATCAAAGTTGTCTAGTCGTGGTTCTTCAATCAGTTCATGTTCCTCATATGGTTGATCAATATGTTCTTCATGTTGTTTTTCTTCATCTGCATTAGATTTTTGCTCTTCTGGTTGGTTTCCAAATTGAACTTCTTCTTGGATGGTTTTGATGGCCTCCTCATCTTCCTTTTGTTCATGCAAAACTTGAGATTCTAAGTCGAGTTGGTTATTCTGTTGTTGTTCTTCCTCGACTTGTTGTATTTCTTGTTGTTCATATTCTAGATGTTCTTCAGCTTGTTGTTGCTGTTGTTTCTGGAATATTTCCTCTTGTTCAAATAGTTTTTCGACTTGGAATTGGTTGTTCTGTTCGTCTTGTAGTTGGATATGTTGTTCTTGCTCCACATACATCGACTCGTGCATATTGCTTGCATTATCCATATCAGTAGGTAGTTGTGGTATATCCTTATTTGACGAATTAAGGGTATTGTGGAAATTCATTTGAATTTCCTCTGTAGATGGTGAATGCGAGACATTTTCCTTTTCTTCGACCTGCAATAGTTCTTTATCTCCAGCTAATTGATTAACAGCAGATTCCGTAGCCGATTCTTCAATAAATGAATTATTAACACTGTCAATTTCTGTTGGAATGGGCTGAACGCTATTCAAAACATCTTCAATTGGATCGTCACTCGCCACATAAATTGATCTCTTCATAACATCATCATCTTGCACAGTAGATAATACGGCTGATGATGGCAAATCCACATCAGTCTCAAGATCGACACAGGTCTCAGGACCATGATCCATAAAGTGAGAAGGCTGAAAGTCTGTTGAATCTGCAGGAGTTTGATTTTCCTTGTCTTGCAGCACTACATCATCAAGTGGCAGCTGTTGTATGGCTTGATCAGGAGTCATGACTTCGTCTCTTTGATTGAAACCTTCATTATCTTCAGTTTCCAACTCATGAGGACGTTTGTCAGCTTCTTCTTCGAATTCTGCCAATTCTCTGGGCAAAGAAACTGCATCCATGTTATTATCGCCTCTTCCTTTGCGTGGGCTTTGTGCAACGAAATCGTCTTCATCCAACAGGTGACGCGGTACAACAGCAGGAGCTTGACCGAAATACATTTGGGTCTCCATGATTTCGCTCAAGACCGGTTCATTCTGTGGCATGCCAGTGGCAAAGGGAGATGTTGGTGAAGCCGGATTAGAACCAAAACTTGGTATAAATTCCTTGGCATCGGGATTAAGCTGGGAATGGGCTTGATCTAAATCAAGTTCATTTGGTCTTTGTGGTGTAAGAGGATCAGATTTCACCAGAAAATTGTCAAATTGATTGGTCTGTGCGGCAACTACTGCTTGCGGAGGAACATTTTCACTTAGACTGCTGGTACCATTTGTTGTATTTGTTCCCAAAGAAGAAGGCTCTTCTTCATCGACTATTTCTTGTTGATCAGTTTTTGTTTCAATTTCTACATCTACTTTAGGGACAAATCCTTCCGCAGATTCTGTTACATTAGAGATGGATGAAAAGTCTCCCTCATTTTTAAAGCCATCTAATTCGCTTTCCATCATATTCAGTTTTTCTTCAAATCCTGTGGGAACAATGTTACCAAAATCTTCATTTGTGGTGACAATATCATGGCCATTAGTATCATGGCCGTTTCCCAAATTAAACAAGTCATGATGTTGATGCTGCTTTAGTTTTTGATGATCTCCACCAAACACAAAGCCCCCATTTCCATTACCGAATTCACTGGCAGCATTGTAGCCAGTTTCTTTTTCTGCCAACTCATTGCTTTTGCATGTACCATCATCGTCTAGGCCAAAGCTCTTCAGCATTTGCAGCTGTTGTTGCTGCTGCTTTTCGCTCTGCTGCACTTCTTCGACGTATTTTAATTCGTCGTCGTCGCCATCATCGTGTTCTTCGTGGTGTTCATCGTATTTACCACCCAAGATCTCTCCGACAACTCCACTTACAACTTCTGCTTGTACTCCTCCTACAATTTCATTGCCGGCACCAGCAACATTTATCTGCTGCATACTGTTATTATCCATCATGTAATTTTGTCTATTTTCCAAAAAATGATCCAAGTTTTCTTTCTCCATTTCAAATAACTTTATTTAATCAATTTTAAATGCGCACAACACAAAATATATATATTTTTTAAAACTCCTTTTTACACGACTTTAGTTACTTTTTTTAAATATTCTATCTCCCTTTTTTCTCTTTAAAAAAAAACTTTTTTGCTCTAATTTTAGGTTAATTTCTCTTGCTGTCCTGCGCTAAAATTTTAAAGTTGTATTGGTGTAATGATTTTTATTTCTTCTTTTTTTTAAGTTTCTTTACTAACTCCTTTTTAACAAACTTTTTCGTATTTTAATTTTATTTTGTGGCTGAAATAGAAATATTCTCCTTAAAAAATAAAATTTAAATATACAAAATATTTAGATTTTATTTTTCTCTTATTTTTGCAAATTAACTTTTTGAATTCCTCAGATTTTTTTCAGTTCAATTTGTACGCGTGATTCACCTTTTTTAAATTTTGCAAATCTCTTTTGAAATTCCTTCTTTTTGTTATATCTACTACATACATACATTTTTTGCACACCTTTTTATAGGCGAAAAATGTATACAAGATTTCTTTAAGAAAAAATTTCGTTTTATTTGTTAACTCTGAAATTTGCAAAAATAATCGCACATATATGCACAAACAATAAATTAACAGAAAAATTGCTTTAACAAATTTTTGCAGCACACACACACACAGTTCAAATACTCTGCTTTTATACTTTTTTGTTGATGATTCTGGAATACAATAAAAATATTGCCGACTTTCGCAGCTGCCGTCCTTTTACTTCAACGAACGCGAATTGAATATGTGGTGAACTCGTCATTCTGCAAAAGCTGTGCAGCTTTTAGGAGTGCTGCCAAATTGACGAAGCGGTAGGAAAAAATTAATCAGTACTGTCAAATAATGTTAAAGAACAAAAAAAAAACGCTTCAAAGGTTTAATGCATGGTAAATCTAATAGGGCATTTACACTGTCTCGAAATCTAGTACTTACGATATTTCGAGCTAACTGGGGGTCTCCACGAGCAATAAACTTGGAAATAATTATGTTCTCATCTGTCAAATTCTATTTCCAACATCATATGTTCACGTGTGGACCGCAGAAATATTTATTTGCAAATAAATTGCGACATAATTCTTAGCACAGCAACTTCAAACTTCATTTGAAACAATTTGAAAGTTGTTGTGAAAAAGAAAGAACATGTGATTTTTTTGGCGGAAATGTTTCATTATTTATTAAAAAACTTTTTGTTTGTTGAAAATTAGTTTTTTTACTCCCTTTTTTAATTCCTTTTATTTTAACTCCTTTCTATATGCAGTTCCAAGAGAGTTAAAATATTGTGCGACATCCTTTTTTTAGAATTTGGTTTTTTTTTCTGTATATGTTTCAAGCAATATGTCGTATCAAGGCGAATTCATACTAGGTGGCCGCAAGAGCCCAGCTGTTTACGTAAATGTTTACACATTTGGCCTGTCAACAGTAATAATTTATCAGCTTTTTTGACAGCCCAAATGTAAATTCTCCACGGCGAATTCTCTTGCGACTACCTGGTGTTGATCTACCTTGTGTCGTACTAAGCATTTTTTTTTAATTTCCATTTAATTCCATTTAGCTCGCCATAAACCAGGCAAACCACGATAAACTTCAATAAATTCAATTTTGTTCATCCATTTTTTTAAATAGTCTCCATAGAAATGATGTGGTCGTTGCTAAAACTAAACAAAAATGACATTTGAAGTAATTACACAGCCACTCATCAAACAAGCTTCAAATTTCGTCATCGGCGGTAGTGAAAATCAAAAGTGTTTTGTTTTTCATCAAACTCACATCAAACTATACGTGTGAGGTTTTTTGCACTAAAGGCCATGTCAGATAAAACTTTTGCTTCGCGTTGCGTTACAGATTCGCTTTGACATCTAAGATGAAATGTACATACTTATACGAAACATGCTACATAAAGCACTTTTAACGCAGCGTGAAGCGAAAAGTTCGGCAACTCTCATCTTTTTGCTTGCTTTGAAAATCAGCTGGAATAATTTTATTTTATTATATTGCCAAAAGAAACATATCGTGCGTTAGAATCTGTTTTAATAAGAGGTAAACATGTATGTGCCATTTATTTATTTATAATAAATCGTAAAATAACATGATTGACTTTTATTTTTATAACAAAAAAATAAATAGCAAAATTATCAACTACTTTTTTTTGGTAAACGAGCGATGCGCGAGTGTTGTCAAAGTTTTCATTGTGTCATACACCTTTTGCTTTACACTTTTCTATCAAAGTTAGAAACGTCACGCAAAGCGACAAAGTTGTATCTGACACGACCTTAATACAGTCAAAAAAATCTCCGTTTGATCAAACAGTTTGTAAATTGCCATGCCGCTTAAATCTAGTTGTTGTTTACCTGATTTATTTTCTTTTTACTACCCTGTATAACATTTTTATATCAACGGTGAGTGAATTAGCTACGCTATATAAACATTTTCTACTAAAAGTGTGTGCATTAGCTAAGGCGGGCACTTGTTAGGTTAGAGTTTCGGATAAATTTCAGTCAAAGTATTTATTCTTGGATACTAAATCTAGAAAAATGTCAAAAAATGTTAATGTAAACGATATAGATTTCGAAAAAGATTTCATATCAAATCTATTAGATTTCGAGACAGTGTAAATACCCTATAAATCGATTTTTTATTATTTTGTGATTCATTATGTCAACTTAAGGCAGGTACAAAATTCAGGTTGGTATATTTCTCAAAGAAATTTCCGTTGCTAGAATGGACTTCAAAGAGAAAAGTACATGGAATTTTTAGCATATATTGTCTATTGCAGCATGTTATAACATAAGTGAATAATTTTTCCCCCAAGTGATACAAAAATTAAAGGTGAATTTACATAAGCTACACAAGTTCACTGTACAGTTTTACAAACTTGAGCAAATATCAAAATCGTTTTGATATTTACTCAGTTCACTGCGAAAATTGCGCAACCACCCCATACACTATACAAACGCACTGTACAGTGTCAGACTTGTGTAGTGTATGGGCGGCATAAGGCAAGCTACAGTGTTGTCAGATGCAGATGAATACATGTTTGTGCAATGAAAATCAAACTATTAAAAATTTATTTTTTCTAACTATGGGAGCAAAACGATTTAGAGCTTAAAAAAGAAACAGAAAATGTAAAAAAAACAAACAACAAACAAGCAAAGGCTTGAAATTTTATAAGAAAAATGCATATAACGCGTGACTTGTTGCTTCCCGCTTTTAAAGTGTCTAACGTTGAAAAAGCACCAAACGCGTTGCTGCGTTCACGCGTGCTCTGTCCCTCTACCTTAATGTTCAGACAATTGTTTGGTCATGGAATTTTTGACATTTCCTATTTTTCGTACTTTGTAGTTAATTTTTAGGGTTTATGTGTGCTTCATATAAAAAAATATGTATATGAATTTGTGTTTAAGCAAACAAAATTCTCTACGGAAGTCTACATGGATCTCTTCCAAGCCTGAAATTCCTTTACACTGAAACCGTTTTTTTGGTAACTGTGAGTCTATACTTGATAAATTTTTATCATGATAAATGCCAAATCGTTACCAAGATAAAATGTTATCGCACTGAACCAAAAAAGCATTCTTAAAATCAAAATGTTGCGCTTTTGTTTTAAAAATGCAGCATTTTAAGAAATTATTGTTAAACCAAGAATGTATCTTTTAATATTCAGATTTAACATTCTTATTTATATAATTATCAGTTTTAAAACAAAGATGTGCGTTTTTTGTTTGAAAAACAAAAATTTTTTACCAAACATTTTAAAAACAAAAATATTTCCTTATTATACTAAGAATAAATAATTTTATTGGTAAGATGAAGCGTATTTGCATCAAAAACAAAAATGTTTTTTTAATAAGATTTCAAGTTTTTAAGCGTTTTTAAATCAAAAATGTCCATTTTTATTTTTTAAAAGAAATTTGTTTTGCTAAACAATTTATAAGCAAAAACTTTCCCTTATTATATTAAGGCTTAAAATTTTTATTACTATAATGCAGCGCACTTAAATCAAAAACTTAAATTTTCGGTTTTTAAGCCACAGTTTTTGCAAAACATTTTAAAAACTAGTTGGTTTCCTCATTATATTAATATTTTTGATTTATATTTCTGCAATGCAGCGTATTTAAATTAAATCTTTTAATTTTTGTTTTGAAAATGTTATCTCGTATAATACTTTCGATATTTTCTTACAAATGTCACTATTAAATAGAAATATCTGCAGAAAGTGTTACAAGTGTTACTAGTTAGTGAAAGTGTGTTAAAAATTAAAATAAAAATAAATAATATAAAAATAACCATTATAAGCCGTACATAAACAACATTTGTTTGCGTGATGATAATATTCAAGAAGTTAGAATGCACTGAAATGGAATTTACTGACATGGAATTAACTGGATTTATTGAAGGAGTTTAATTTTTATTTGAGCATAATGATGTATATTACTAAATGAATGTAAATATGTCGTCATATTAAATGCGAAACCATGTAATTACAAATTTTTAAAATTGTACATAAGGAAAAAAACCTTAAAATTAATAAAGTGATAGTGGTCATAAAAATTATATGTAAAATTTTTCTTGGTTACATAGTTTCGTATTTCAATTAACGATATATAATTTAGAATAATTGTATTAATATTATATTAACGAATTTTCTTCTAAATGAATGAAACAATATTAATTAATGAATGTATATATGTATGTATAATATAAGAAATTCAAAACAACTGTATTTCTTTCATTTATTTATTGTATACCATATATGGTATGCATGAAGCAATATATAAACGAAAATCTCCATTCTTAATTTTAGAATGAACATTCTTGATCTTAAAACGCATATCTTTAATTTAAAAATTCAACATTGCTAATTTAAAAACGTTCCATTCTTAATTTAAACCCTTAATTTTTAATTTAAAAACGAACTTTCTTAATTTAAAAATGCTTCATTGTTAATTTACAAATTTTCAATTCTTAATTCAAAACTATATTTTTTATTTTCAACTTAAAATCAAGGTTGTTTATCAACTTAAAACATGAATTTTAAAATCAAGAATGAAATTTTTTACAATAACATAGCGTCTTCACGAGACATAATATCAAATATTTTTCTGTTAGCAAGCGTCAAGTTCAATCGCAGAGAGAATTCTGTTAAGTGTAGACTTCAAGTAAGTGTTATCGCAATGTTATAATAATTATTATGAGAGCGTTGTTATAATAAATATTATCACAACAATCTTATGATATGAAATGTAAAAAAATAGGAAAATAAATAAATGTGTGTGTTTGTGTTTACGGAAATAAATTAATATTCAAATTTTTTATAAAATTTCTGTAAATTTATGTATCTAAAATTGTTTAATTGATTTTTTAAAGTAACGTTTTTATGAAAAATCATAAATAAAACAACTAATTATGCAAAATATTACATATTAACCCAAAGAGCATTTGTAGCAAATGAAATCTCATAACAAAATTAAAAATACGTTGTCCTGTTGTATGACATGAAGAGAAATTTTGACACTTTAGTTTTTTTGTTCTGAGAACGTCTCTCTCATGTTATATCAAAGTCATGTTATATCAATGTCTCGTGAAGACGCGGTGTAAGATTAACAAACTTATAGTACATTTACATCAGCAATGCTGAAACTGGTTTACAGCTTTAAGCGAGTTTCAAAAACTATACCATTTACATTGGAATTTTTGTAAATTATTAGGTTTATCGTTGAAAATATTATATGCCAAACTCAATATGAAAATTTATTTTCTTTTTTTAGTATTGCCAGTAAAACGTGAAAAATCTGGTTTGTGAATAGGATAACTCACAAAAACTGATTGTATACAACTGGTTTATCTGATATACAGGTTACAAACTAGTTTATGATTTGTATGGAAAAACAGGTTATAAACAAGCATATGAACCTGTTTATCGATATAAACCTATTATAACCTGTTTATGGTGTAGATGTAAATGTACTATTAGTTCGAATTTTTCTTAAAACAAGATAGTTTCTTTCTTCTTGATTTTAGAATTTATTTTTTTACATAAATAAACTGTTTGACGTTTTAGTCTATTTTCAAAAACTAAAATTTTTACGTTTTAAAGAAAATATACGAATAAAGAAAAATGTGAATGCTTTAATTAAATGCTCTGTACGTTGAAAAATTAAGTTGATGTTAATTTTTCCCTTGTTCCTTGGAATATTAATCAAGCCCAATTCTTTCTGAATATAACATCTCGAATCTTAGGCTAACAATCAATTTAGATTCACAAGCAAATACGTTCAAAATAATCATATTAATAAACAATTAGCTACTGGCTTGAGCTTCTATTTTACTGATTTTTTGTTCTACTTAAGAAAAAATTTTTGGGTTTGATTTTATACTTAAGTAGCAGTTTTCTGTTCACATGATTTGCATATAAATGGATAATCAATTTCAATGTATTTTAATTAAAATTTAATATTTTACTTAGAAAGTAAAATATTAAGTTGGAAAAAAGCACGCGCAAAAAAATACACGTTGGCATCACAGCTCATTGCGAAAACAATTTGTAGCTGTTGTTGCTTTTATTTATTTTCAACTGCCCTTACAACCACAATTTATTAAGCGTAGTATGCAGTTCTCACTGAAATTCAGGTTTGGAGTTTTGCATTTATTTCTACACGGAAAAATAATCGTGTAGAATTATATACAGAATTTTTCTTGCATACACACAAGTTTATATATTTTTTAATTTACAGCACACAAAAACACTAAAAATTAATTACAATGTAAGAAAAACTAGAAATGTCAAAAATTACCCGACCAAACAATTGTCTGAACATTAATTTTTGTTTCAGTTGACGGAAAAAATGCTCCACTTATTGTTATAGCATGCCTGTAATAGACAATAAAGCGTAGTATGCAGTTCTCACTGAAATTCAGGTTTGGAGTTTTGCATTTATTTCTACACGGAAAAATAATCGTGTAGAATTTTATACAGAATTTTGTTTGCATACACACAAATTTATATATTTTTTAATTTACAACACACAAAAACTCTAAAAATTAATTATAATGTACGAAAAATTAGAAATGTCATAAATTACGTGACCAATCAATTGTCTGAACATTAATTTTTGTTTCAGTTGACGGAAAAAATTCTCCACTTATTGTTATAGCATGCCTGTAATAGACAATAAATGCCAAAATTCCGTGTACTTTTCTTTTGGAACTGCGTACTAGTAAACGGTAATTTCTTTAAGAAATTTACCAACCTGAATTTCAGTTTGTTTTGTTTACACATACTTCTTATCGCAGCCTGAATTTCATTCAGAGCTGCATACTACGCTTAAATGCCAAAATTCCGTTTACTTTTCTTTTGGAACTGCGTACTAGTAAACGGAAATTTCTTTAAATAATTTACCAACCTGAATTTCAGTTTGTTTTTTACACATACTTCTTATGGCAGCCTGAATTTCATTCAGAGCTGCATACTACGCTTTGGAGTTGAAAAAACCCAACCTGTTGTAGTACGCAAGTAAAGAAAATAAAAAACATGATTGATTATGGAGCTCATGTTTCAACTTTGATATTATAAACTTCTTATTCTTATGATTAGGAGTTTAATATAATATCTTTAGTTTTTCTATGAGATTTTTGGGTAAAGGTTCCCTGACGATTTGCATTAGCCCCAATGAAATGGCCATAGGAACTAGCTAATACCCCTCCATAATCAATTTCAATGTATTTTAATAAAAATTTAATATTTTACTTAGAAAGTAAAATATTAAGATGGGAAAAAGCACGCTAAAAATTAAAATTAATGTTATTTAATAATTCTCAAAAAAAAAGAAGTTTTTATAAATATGCGAGTGGCCGCGCAAAAAAAAATACATGTTGGCATCACAGCTCATTGCGAAAACAATTTGTAGCTGTTGTTGCTTTTATTTATTTTCAACTGCCTTTACAACTACAATTTAGAGTTGAAAAAACCAACCTGTTGTAGTACGCAAGTAAAGAAAATCAAAAACATGATTGATTATGGAGCTCATGTTTCAACTTTGATATTATAAACTTCTTATGATTAGGAGTTTAATATAATATCTTTAGTTTTTCTATGAGATTTTTGGGTAAAGGTTCCCTGACGATTTGCATTAACCCCAATGAAATGGCCATAGGAACTGGCTAATACCCCTCCATACTCAACTTCAATGTATTTTAATAAAAATTTAATATTTTACTTAGAAAGTAAAATATTAATGCTGACTTTAGACGACATGTATTTTACATCTGACTTGTCAAATTTCCCACTGCAAAAGTGATACATGCCGTGTGAAACTTATGAAACATTGTCAGATGACATTTACAGAAGCAGAGTCAGATGAAAAATTTTCAATTAGAGCGTGTTCTATTTTCATCTGACAAGGCATCTGACATCAGCTTTATTAAATGATCAAAAGTGTGGTTTGGCTGAAAAAACATTAAAAAGCAAAGAGCGCTTTATATATTTACGAAAATTGTGCAAAAACTCAGCTGTTGTGAACACTCAGAGGTTATGTCAGATGTAATTGCACATGTACGTGTGAAAGCAAAAATTATAAACCGTCTGTAAATTGACAATTTTGACAAACATGCGAAGTTACATATGTCTGACACACCTAAAAAGCCATATGTAAAAAACATGTCGTCTAAAGTCAGCATAAGTTGGGAAAAAAGCACGTTAAAAATTAAAGTTTTTTTTTGTTTTTTGCCAATATATTGTGCCACCCAGAGCACGAAGCCGATATCATTCGATTATCGGCGGCGGCTTACCCAAAAAGTAACCAGCGGCGGCTAAGCGCCGGCTTTAAGCCGATAATTTTCCTCGGCGGCGGCTGAATGAAAAGTGTCGGCTGTCGACTGGCTCACGTAGTATGTATATCTAGCGAAAAAAATTTGAATATATTTATATTTCTGACAAGCATTATTTAATTTTTTTGTTGTATTTGTACCAAACTTATATTATATAGTAGTCACTTGTCGGCTGAGTCGTGCGCCGATCACAGCCGTATACATCGGCGGCGGCGCAATTTAAAAACAAAATTCTGCGGCGGCTGCTTAGCCGGCTATGCGCCGAACGGCTTCGTGCTCTGGTGCCACCTTCGAATATGACATACACATTGGCGATATTATTTTACAATACGAAAAATTGCACAACAGTAATCCCTTGATTTACGTCGCTTCGATTGACGTTGTTTCGGTTTACGTCGTCAAATTTTGTGTACCTTTCAAATATGATTTGCGTCGTTAAAATTTTTCTGCCTTTAAAATTCGATTTGCGTCGCCATTCGACTTACGTCACCTCAGTTGCTTACAATTTATTAGCAAAGCCCGGGGAATTCCAGAGTTTAGTTAAAATCTTTGTTTTTTTTCGCAGTTTTTGTGCGGTGGTCTATATATTTCCATTTACACATTTAAGCTATTTATTTTGATTGTCAAACGCAACGAATTGAAATATAATAAAATTAATATTTACGTCGGTAAAATTTTTGTTCGCTGTCATTTTAATTTGAGTCGTCATTTCGATTTAAGTCCCCTCAATTATAAATACAAAAATACATGGAAGTTGGCAATTTTTATTATGTGCAATATCGAATTCGATTTACGTCGTTTCGATTTACGTCGCCATTTTCCGGAACGAGTCGCGTTTTAAGCGTGCGGTCTCCACGTAGCAGTATTTATTGGCTCAAACGTCAAATTTGATTGCTCCATAAAATTTGCGACGTGTGGACCGCAGATTGCCATGAGTCGCAATCCATTGCTAACCCTACGTCTATACCTGATATATTTTTATCATGACAAATGTCAAATTCCATGTAAAAAAATAGCTAGCATAAAATAAATTATTTTTCAAAATAAAGTTTGACTTTTGTCATGATAAATATATATCAGGTATAGACGTAGGCTAACAAAGCATATCAGGGCTGCATTTTGTGCAGAAATCGAACAGCCTGTATGTATCATAGTCTAAAAACAGCTTTAAATGCATTAAATAAATTTGTTTTAAAAACGCTCATTTGTCATCACTTCTCCCCACTTTGCAGCGTAAAATACATGTGTTTTTTGGCTACCATACCACGACCCCAGTTGAAATTGGTAGTGGAAAACAAGAAAATTTAATTAAAAAATGAAGAAAGGAGAAAATGCTGAATTAAAAGAAAGTTATTCTTTACCTGTGCATATTAAAGAAGGTAAGCTCAAGAAGAAAGAACACAAAAATGTTAAGAGATTAAAAGATGCAGTTGATAAAACGAACGATGTAAATTTGGCTCCAAAAAAAGGGATCCCGGAATCAAAGCCGAATAATGATAAAGCTCAGAAAAAGAAAAACATATCGTTCAAACAGGAATTTACAGAAGAAGACCAAAACGTATCAAATGATAAAAATAAAACTGCGAAACAGAAGAAAACTAAATCAGGCGCCAATAAGCAAAAAGATCTCCATACAGAAACTCCATTGCAAGAATTTACAGAAGCTGATCTTAAGAGAATAGAAAAGAAAAATGCTAAGAAATTAGCAAAAAGGTTGAGAAAAGCAGAAAACAAGGACAAGGGCCCTAAAAACACAACCGAAGCCAACACAAATGTACAAAAATTGAAAGAAGTGAATACGGATGCTGCCAAAAAGTTAGACCCAGCAAGCAGTAACATATTGACAAAAAAGGCTGAAAAATTATCACACAGATTGAAAAAAGCAGAAAACAAGATCAAGGCCCCTAAACAAACACCTGAAGCCGACACAAATGGTGTACAAAAATTGAAAGAAGTGAATACGGATGCTGCCAAAAAGTTAGACGCAACAAGCAGTAAAGTATTGTCAAAAAAGGAGAAAAAGGCTGAAAAGAGAAAGTTGATTAAAGAACAGAAACTTGCTGGTAAGTTACAAATTTAAAACGTGTATGTATATAAAAGTTATATATAGAAACACGCTCTATTTAACAGAAAAACAAACTCCAAACCCGGCGGTGAAAGCATCTACAATATTTGTTGGAAACCTGCCCGTGAATACAAAACGCGTACAGTTAATTCGTTTATTTAAGGCCTTTGCTCCTGTTAACTCTATACGTATTCGCTCAGCTGGAGGTAAAGTTCTACTCAAACATAAACAGCGCAAGGAGGCAGGTTCATTGAATGCTTATGTAGTGCTCAAGAACAAAGAAACGGCAGAAAAGGCTATATCTTTAAATGGTGTAGAGTTCAAAGGTCATCATTTAAGGATCACACTAACGGAAAAACGCCCGCAAAGCCACGAAAAAGAGGAAGCCAAGAGAACTGTGTTCGTAGGGAATCTTAAATACTGTGAGTATATTAAGTCAATTTCATTATCATTTTGCTATATTGGCATTTTTACACTTTGTAGCGGCTACTGAAGAATCCTTACGTGAAATTTTTAGTAGTTGTGGTGAAGTTGATTATGTACGCTGTATACGCGATGGCGATAAAGGTTGTAAAGGCGTAGCTTATGTATGCTTTAAAGCAGCGGACGGTGTGGGTCTTGCTTTAGAGCTTAACGGGACCATTGTAGATGAGCGTCCTATTAATGTAGAACATTTTAGTGTTAAAAAATTGGGAGCAAAAGAAGCACGCGATGCTCAGGCAGAGAAAGAAAAGAAATCTAAACCAGGAGCAAAACAAAGAATAGATGGCAAGAAAGGCAAAAAAGAAAAATCGGAACCTAAAAATAATAATAATAGTAATGCGGATGATGCCAAAAAGGCGAAGAAAAGTGAATTTAGAGGTGTCAAGGTCGAAGGCTTGAAAAAGAAACTAAAATCGAAGAAGAAAAAGTCTAACGATCAAATGTTGCAGTTAGCAAAGAAAATTGCTCCTAAAATTAAAACTAATTAATTACATTCAGAGAAATGTATATATACATACATATATACACATTTTTGTTTATAAGAAAATTGTGCAAACAGTTAGTTTTATAACAAATTTATTAAAAAATAAAACAGTTTTACACCATTTGTTTTCTTAACTTTTGTTGAATATCAAAGGGAAAAGTACTTGCTACTTTTTTAACACAGCTTAAACAATAGGAATTAATATAAAAGAAACTACATTCATTATCCTTACACACAACATTATCGCATAGTTTACAGTGTGCGCCAATGGCCACAAAATACTCTGCTTTTGGTTTCCATCTCGGTGGAGGTGGTTGAAACGGATCTCTCATAATGTAAGTCGGCTCATTGAATTTAATTCCAAATACAAAGCTCGGTTCCAAACCGAAATAATGAACCATTTCTTCCATGTCACAACAAGAACAGTGAAACTTAATTTTAGCAACTCGTTCGTCATCCTGAACAACACCAATTTTTTCATCTTTTTCATTAGATTTGGCAGCGATTGTTGATTCTAAAAGCTCAATTTCGGCTTTATCATTTTTAATGTATAATTCTGAATTATCATCGTCACATGCAGTTGCCTTTTGCTGTTCTTCCTTAAATTTATTGGAGCAAGATGGACCGTCATGTGACATGTTATGTTAAGCTGAACAGGAATATTTATTAAGAATAAAAACAAATAAAATTTAAATTTTGAAGTGAAAGTTGTGCTTCGTTAAGTTTATAGTAAATAAAAGTATTACAGTAAATTCGCTTATAGTCCACTGCCTCATTTGCACGCTATTTGTGGACTATAACGCGAATTGGACTATATCTTGAATTTTATATAAGCCAATTTTTGGCTTATATGCGAATCTCTATATAATTATTTCTTTTAACAGTAGAAAAGTAAAACTAACGCTTAGAAATTACTTCCTTATCTACTCAATTCATAAATATTGCAATTAAGATTGCTAAAATAAAAATAGTTTCTACTTAAATGTAAGTAATATTTTTATAAAATTATCATTAAAAAATCTATTGTTTGACTTTTGCATTTTGGATTATATCTGCCATAACTTGCATATATTTAAGATATTTCAAACCACATCTTGGTGGCGTATAAGCGAAAATGGACTATAGAGCTAATGGACTATATAAAAAATATTTTGCAGGTATTTTACTTACAGACGACAGAAAAATCAACATTTTGGAATATATCACAAATTCTACTATAAGCGGTGTGGCTTATAAACGAATTATACTGTATGTAGTAAGTAGTAGCTTGTTTATGAAATCAATTGTGATTGATCAAAGTGATTTCAACCAAATTGATTTCATTCTTTGATTTCGAAATGATTTCAGATTTCAAAATCAAATCTTGAAAAATTGCAGTCTTTTGTGATTGCAATCATTTTAAAATAATTTTGCAAATCATTGAATACAATCAATTTGATTGCACTTAAATTTTTGTTGAAATTATGCGATTGCAATCAAAATGTTGTTGAAATCATATGATTTCAATCAATTCCCCTGAAATCACAACTATAGTGAAAGTCCAAAAAAATAATCGGGTGTGTTCTGTATTCCATGCGTAATTAAAATGTGTGGAATTATCAAAGCATTGTTGTTGCAAATTATTATTTATAGCAACAATGCTTTGGTAATTGCGTATATTTTAATTCCGCATGGAATACAGAACATACCCGATTATAAATAATAGTTCTTGCTCAGAAAACCGACTACAGAATAGGCGTGGCACCGCCCACATATTTTATCATCATGTACTTCTACGAACACTAATGGTGTGTGCGAAGTTTCATAAGAATCGGATAAGTATAAGTAGTTACAATGAATATTTACTTTTCATGGGCGTGGCACTGCCCCCTTTTCTAACCGCAATGTTGTATTGTAACGATAACTAAATGTGTACGCAAAGTTTCATGAGAATCGGCTAAGTATAAGTACTTAAAATGCTAAGTTACTTTTCATGGGCGCGGCACTGCCCACTTTTCTAAACATAATGTTGTATTATAACGATAACCAAAGCTGTATGCAAAGTTTCATAAGAATCGGTTTACTAGAAGTTGTTGAAAAATAATATTTACTCTGCATGGGCGTGGCACAGCCCACTTTTTTATCCTGGTATATTATTTAAACAGAAGCTTAATGTGTGTGTAAAGTTTCATAAGAAGAGATTGAGTCGAAGTAGTTGAAAAAGAATGTGTATTTACTTTGTACGGTCGTGACCCGCCCACTTTTCAACGGGACCAATCTGGAAGTACACCCTTTTGAATAGAGAATATAAAATCCAAAATCTGTTCATAAATGGCGGAGTTGTGAGGGAACATACATTAAAAAAACATGGCGAATAAATAACCTTTCTCCTTTTTTTGAAGTCTATTAAAAACGTAGCAAAACGTAGGATTGTTAGCCATTTATGCATTATTTTTTCAAATTATTAGAGTAAGCTTTATTTCTAGAAGAAGGAGAACGATGATTTGATACTGAATTTTGATTGCAATTACTGGATTTGTTTGCAATCAATTAATATAGAAATTAATGAAAATAAATTGATTGCAATCATCTACAATCATTAACATGAGATCATGTGATTGGAATTAAATCGATTGCAATCTTTCACAAATCTGATGTTCAGTTAGAGAAGAATTAGGAAGGAATATAGTCCTTTAAACTTTTATGTAGTTCAAAGCAGCAGAAACGTAAGTTTTTTGAAACGGTTATGTGTCTCTAGCCTTTGATAAAACTAGAACTTATTAAATATTTTCGCCAAGAGAGTGAATGTTGACTCGCTCTGGGCGAGTCAACATCACCCGTCGTTGGCAATTACTTCGTAAATGCAACCAGGCCACTCTCGTTTATTGGCCTTCGAGAGTTTTGCGTCTCACTCCCGCATGTGATTAGTGATTGGAGTCAGTTAACGGCACCGAGTTGCTGTTTCGTGGCGTTGGTTGCTAACCGCATGCAACACATACATAAATTGTATAACCAAGCTTTTTAAAGCGTATTTTGATATATGGTGGAGCACAAAACAAAACTCATTAATTTCAAGCAGGAGCGGATTCTGGAGATTCCAGCTTTGTGTACGACGGTACAGACCGACTGGTTTTTTCCCGTTGACACTTCTGCAAAGGAGCACGACGTTTCGTGCGAATTGGTGGTGGCGTAATAGTTCTACGAACTGGCCAAGTAATTCTGAATCTGCATGGCGACAGATGTAGAAACAGAATAGAAGGAAAAAAATAATAAAATAAAGAAAAATATATAACTTTTAACTATGTATGTACATTAGAAAAGTTATTTGCGTTTAACATGCATTTTAAATAAAAAACGGCATCATTTTAGTTGAAACTTTTATTAATTTTATATCTGATAGTTATTTTTTGATTTAACTTTATTAACTTGATATCATATATCTTTTCGAACATTTTTTAAAATGTTAGCGTGTAACTCTGGGGGCCACCATTGTGGTCTCTCTGTGAAACATGCATTTCCATTAACCAATAATTCTTTTGCCTTAAAAACGTTTTCCACACGCAAAAGGCCAAGAGCACGGTCAGCTATGCTGCCATATATTGTACCACAATTTGCACCTGATTCATTTTGTACTGTGGCTGTGGTCTCAGCGGGAAGAGGTGCTGTCAGCTTGACAGGCATATGACGTTTTCGTATCATACCTGTATGATGAACACGGGCTGTTAGTTCTTGGCCTATATAGCAGCCTTTATGAAAACTAACACCGTTTAAAATATCACAATTGGCTTCCAAAGGAAAACATTTTCCTGGTGGCATATCGACTATGCCCTCAGCTACACCCATGCTGTATCTGTATGATTGAAAGTTATTTTCGCTAGAGACAGTGGTAGTCTGTATTTTTAATAATTTAGAAATATCTGAAAATGTCTTATCACTTCTTGCCAATAGTCGTACGCCAAACTGTTTAAGTCGAGGATCAGCGCTAATAATTAAATCACTTAAGTCTTCTTTGTTGATTGTCTCTATAATATTTTGTGGTAGTTTACTAGGTTCAAAAGCTTGCCACACCTTAAAATCATGATTCAGGGAGTCTATATCGATTTTACGTCTGACTCTATAAAGTTTTAAATGACGTTGCAATTCATTCGCTACATTTTTGTCACATTCAATAAGGATCTTTGTCGGTTTTGGGGTGCTATACAAAATGGTATCGCACATAACGCGGCCAGCTTTATTTAGAAACATGGCATAAATGGCTTTGTTCGATGAAGGATGCAAATGTTTAATGTCATTTGTTATAAGACCCTGCAAAAATGGAACAACTTCATCGCCTTTAACCCGTATCACTTCTCTGTTTACTAGATTTTCTAAAATCAACTTTTGGTTTGTGTCTGAAGTTGTAGATGTTTGAAAATATCTTCGCCGTAACCATCTACCGGAAGAAGTTGAAAGCCGGTTATGGCTACGAATTAAATTCATTGTGTAGCAATGCAAAATATGTGAGAACTGTTTGCCAGAATTGTGCGCTATCTTCGATTATATTTTCAATTGTAATGTTAAAATTGTACAAGCATTACTTACATTTTAACTAGATAACTAAAATAAATTAATTTCTTACTTTATATGATATAATTAGATAAAAATCTGATTTATTTTCAATTAATTGTTTTTGTTGCCTTTCGAAAGTTTATTGTTTTTGCCAGTCAGCTGTTGCCAGTGATGTCAAATGTAATTGTGGAATCTAATTATCTATAAACAGATCGTTTATAGAACCAAAACAATCGAATTTAGTGAATAATTTGTATGAAAAGCACTCATTGTTTGGAGTAGTTTCCATACAAAATTTCTTTTGGGTTTAAAATTTTTATACTCTGTTTTTTCATAGGGCGTGTGTTAAAACAATGCATTTTTCAGTTACCTTCATATAAGAGCCGTAAAAATCGATGTCCTAGACGCCGGCTAGTGAAAAAGTCACCTTATAAAGTGCGTGTTATATTACGCCTTAACTCTACGTCTCCACGTAGCAAAATATATATTGCGGCAATTGCCAAACTTCATATGAAAAATACCTAAAATATACAATTCAATTTTCAATACGGAATTTGCCAATCGTCGAGAATAAAAATGGTTACGTGTAGACGTAGGGTAAGGCAGAGCTTAAAATATTTTACTGAGTTGCAATATGTGAACAGCCCTTATGCGAATCCGTATTAGAGTATTACAAAACCGGAACTATTTAGACGATCAGTTTTAAATCGTAGTTTTAAATAAATAAACAGGTTTTCTATACTCGTTAAAGTAATGCAAAATCGGACTAGTATTCTCTGTTAGGCGGTATCAAATACATATATCGGTAATAAATAAGGTTCCATCCTGTTAACAAATAAATTTATTTGCGGCTTTCTCAAATACACAATTTAAAAAAATATTCCTCTACATGCCTGCATTTCGTTGTGCAGGCATACAGACTGGCGTGGTATATGCTATAAACCAAGGTAGATCAGGTTATCAGTTCGCCTATCTGTAAACTGGCAACAAAAATTTACTTACTTTATCTACAATTCTCATTGTAAAAACTTTTAATAGGTACGTGATTCTGTAGTGTAAATTAATAAAATGACTCCCTACTCGCTAGCAACAAGACTTTATATACATATTTACAGCCGGTTGCTAATATAAAGTTCAAATAACAAAACAAACAACTTAATTAGAGGTTTTTTAACTACGTATGTGTTTCTATAATTTGTGACCAGATCACCATAACTCAACTTAACATTATTTTATTATATGAAGTGAAATAAAAGTTACATACAAGCTTTATCATATTCGCTTTAAGGACCTGGTCGAAAATAACCGATAGGATGCTACCTATAATGATTATTTATTATAAATAAATTTAGCTTGTCCGGTGGAATATCTAAAACATATTTCCAAACTCTGAATATGCCTTGCATTATTATTATTATTCATAAGCTATCTTAGAATTGAGGATAACTTACATACATATGTATTATCAGCAATGGCAACTAAGGCCTTCAGCTAACTAATATTACAATAGATTTTACCATACCAAACGATAGAAATTTTTATTAATTATTTTATCAAGAATACATTAAAAATTAAAGGAAAGTATTATCATCACGTATACATACATACATATGTATATGCATTTGATTATATTATATAATATGAAATGGAATTTCAATGTGTAAATAATAATATTTAATAAATAAAAAATAAAGGCACCAAACTTCTTTTATTACTCAAGATAATTATCCTAACATGTATTTACTTGTTGGCCAATATTTCAAACTTAATGCCATGTTCATGCTTCTCCAGTTCACTTATTAAACTGGTCTTGGCAAAAGCAGCTCCAGGAGATAATACTCCACCAAAACCAGGCATTTTTTCACTTTCCTTAAGTATGGTCATAGCACTGCAAAGCAAGGCCACACAAGTGGAACCATATCCCGGATTAGGACCAGTTACCTTCACCATTAACGATTTTGTGGGGGGACTAGTATATTGATCTGTGGGCTCGACCAAACGTTCCGATTGTGGCCAACCTAAAGCTTTCATCGTTATAGAGAAGTATGTTCTTTCCATATCAGATTCCAATGGCCCTTCATGAGATACTAAGCCCAAAGAGAAAATCTTTGGATATTTAAGTAGCAAACGACGACCAATGGAAAATTTTGTCATAAGGCCAAATAAAACCGCAAAGAGCGCCACAAACGCAGCGGTAATATATGATCCTAGTGCAACATAAGCATGCATTTGTACGGGACGTTTACGATCTTGTTCGTAAAGAAAACGTTGCGAGCGCATCACTACCGAACGATCAGAGCCGGGAAATGGCAAACACACACTGTTGACAATCTCAGAACGAAATATGAGCGGACGAGGCTTGAGAACTGGTTGAAATTTGGGAAGTCTTTCACTGTATAGTTGACTTCGTATACCGCGTAATTCGCCGGCATGAGCCAAACCATAAACAGCACTTTCCCATGTACCATAATGAATACCAGATCCTCCTGTCGGACCACCTTTAGTGTGGGTCTTCAAATACGTTTCAACCGAGTTGACAACGCCATCAAAATTCTTTTCGATAAATACCACGCCCATATCAGCAGGAATTGAATCAAAACCACACGCCGATATGACATACACATTCTTTTCTTGTGCTCGGGAGTGATATTTCAACTGCATCGTTTCCATAAACTGTGGTTCACCGCTTACATCCACATGATGAGTACCGGTCTCAATGCAAGCACGTACTACTGCTTCTCCGTAAAAGCGATATGGTCCACACAAGTTCACCACAATACGACAACGTTTGGCCATTTCCACAAGTGATTTTTCATCCTCGATATCGGCAATTATAATGGGCGTACTCATTAAATTCTTATTGGCTTTGGCACCCATATCTTTGAGCACTGCCTCCAACTTGCCACGATTACGTCCGGCAATACCCCATTTGAAATTTTCCAAAACCGAGCAAGCTTCGTATACGGTATATTTGCCGGTGAAACCGGTGGCTCCAAATATAATAACATCCAATTTTTCTGCAGCCATGTTTAGTTATTGTTCCAGCAATTTCTTAAAGTATGTTAAAATACTTTTTCCTTATCACTCACTGATATATATGTATGTTTAAATTATAAAAAAATGGCACACCTTTTACTCTTCTTTCTTTTCGAATCTACGAATGGTTTTGTAGAAAAATGACCTTTGACTAGATATGTAGATAAAAACAAATATGAAAAGTTTTTGTGAAAATCAACTCACTTTATTACCTAAACGCATAGACGACCAGTTATGTGTACAATAAAATGATATTGCAAATGTTTTCGCACTGAAATATTTTTGTTTAAAGAGCTCCACAGTTTACTAACAACTCCCTTCCATGATACAAATTGCTCCCTTCCCTTTAATTTCCATTGTTCAAAGAACTTTAAATAGGTAATGGAAAATCGCTAGAAATCGAAAACGGTACTACCTTAAATTGAGGCGCTTTTATACCAATGAAATACCAATGAACGGTACTATCATGCACATTCCCGTTAAAGTTGCCACCCGTCGAGATGCCACAACTTTGTTAGTGTTAGTTTTTTATGTCAAACATTCAGTGTATTTTTCTTCTCGGCTTAGATTCTTTTCGTTTTGTTCAACCTTTTAGTTTTTGTTAAAATTAACTTATTATTTTTATGTTAAAATAAATAAAATAATTTGCAACAATCAAACGATAATGTGATTAAACGAAAGCGATATTATTTGTAGTGTTTAAAGTGAAATGTAAACAATTAAAGATGTGCTGAAAAAGTAAAGTTTCTAAATTTTTGTTGTAATTTTAATTGCTGTTGATGATGGTGCTGGCTGGCTGGTTGGTGGCTACTCAACTTTTTTTAATCAATTTTACGTGTGTGAAGAAAAATCAAGCAAAAAAGCAAAGCCTCCGCCTTCTAGAAACGCGTTTTGTGGTGTCTGTGTTTTATTTTCGTATTTACTTTTATGTTTGTAAAACCTGTGTATTTATACTTGTTGGTTGTGGCTGGATCGAGTGAGCTGCTGGCTGTCTGAGTTTTCGTTTGTTGGCTAACTGGATGACGAACTGAACGGCTGACTGGTGTGTTATTTAGCCAAAATAGAAGTTGTAGTTATTGTGGGTAAAAATAAATTCAACCACCACTACTACAACAAAAAACAGCTCTAGCTCAATGCATGGAAGTGTTAGCAGTTTGCTAACTTTATATTTTGTTGATGTTGCCACAACTAATTCTCTTCTTATAGCTTGTTGCTGCAGCAAACCGAAAACAGGATCAAGATTAGTTTAACCGCAAAAAAATCAATTTCAAGTTTACATCGCATACATCATCTATACTGCTTAAAACATGAAAAAATAACAGGAGAGCATTATCCATTGACCATACAACGAAAAGTATAAAGAAGCAACCAACAAATTCATATTACATACGAGTACATACTTATGTATGTGTACATATTTATGTATATTTATTTTCCTTTTGAAACTATAGAGAGGTGCCCACTCTTTTGCTGTGTGTATACTTACTCGCCCATCGTTGAAGAAAATGTCAAATGTTTTCTTTTCGTGGTCCGTTCAGTTCAGTTCAGTTCAACATCAAGTGAAAATAAAAGAAGTACAACGCCACCAACTATGTATATGGGTCAGGCGTAATATTTCAACCAGCATATCATCCCCCAAACTAATTAAACTGATTAAACATACAGCAAAAATGATCTCTTAATGAAATAAATATATTTTCTGTTTTAAATTTTTTAGTTCAACCTACAAACTTCGTATATGTTTTCTCTTAGTAAAGTCTTCATGTTTTTAATTGTATGACTGACTGACATCTTCTTGTATTTGTTAATTAAACTTCCTTCTGTGTGTCATTGTTGAACAAACAATATGTTGCGCTTCTTAAGTCGGCGCAAAGCGCGCAATAACTATGCAGACAATAGTGGTGGAGGTGGTAGCAGCGGTAACGACCGCACAGATGCTAGAGGTCCCTCGGTAGCTGGAGGTGGTGGTGCTACTTCATCTCATATTAAACCACAACGTATTCCAGTAAATAAGAATAAAATAGATTGTCGCGTAATATTATTAGATAATACGGATCTATCCATTGAGTGTTCGGTGAGTATTTACAAACTATTTAGCTTTTGGCTTTCATTATTATTTTATTATTGGATTATATTACAGTTTTCATACTTTAATATTGATTGACACAAAACACTTTTTTTCCGTTTAATTGTAATTATACTTAGCAAAAAATGAATCGTAATATTTCCTTAGTATTCAATTTTTTATAGTCTTGACCTACGAAAATTCAAAGTAAATACAGAGTCAATGTATGATGAACTAAAATTGTGTTTGTTGCTACTAATTGTTTATATAAATACGTACGTATGTATGGTTATACTTTAGTATCTAGTCGTAGCTTTTACTGGGATGACCGGTTTTTTATTTAAAGTTTTTAATTGCTAGTCTTTTTTGTTAATCTTATTTAAAAATCTCATTTGAAAAAATTAATCTAGGTATTTGCATTTTCTTTTTTTAATCTTTACAGCAGTTTTGGTTTTGTTGTTCTGGTTTTGCTTTTATTTTTGATTCCCCAACTACAATAGAGTTGAGAAACTCTGACCTAGTTTTTTTTTACATAAATTTTTGTAGGTGTTTAATGTAAAATTTTAATATTTGATGTTATGTTTGCTAACTCTTATGAAGTGTGAGATATTATAAATTCACAATATTTCTGGCTTCCTTACAATTACATTTCGTGACGAACTCAATTAAGCAACCATGGAATTGCCCAGTAGCTTAATACCCCACAATCCATTCTAGTAAATTTATCTTAGATTTAGGTTTAGATTAGGGATGAGCGGTGTTTGTGTAATTGTGTAACTGGGACTAAATCGATGTTGTTGAAAAATCACGGGTCATAAATGAGACAGAATTTGTCAAGAAGCATTTTAATGCATGTGAAAAATTTAATACATGTGAAAAAATTAATTAGCCAAAGAAATTTAATTATTTTTTGGCCTGAGTTCTGTTTTAGTTTAATTCTTCAATTAAATTATATTTTTTTAGAGATAAATGTGAAGCATGTAGACCAAGAAAATTTTGACTGCGCGGAGGATTGAATTAACGTTTCCATAGCTCCAGCAAATCTCATTTCTCTATTCTAGTTTGCATTATTATTGATAATTACAAGTACTAGTGTGTTGTGAGTTTAGTCGAACTGTATGGGTTCATATCCAAAGAAATTTAATTATTATTGGCTTGAGTTCGGTTTTAGTTTAATTTTTCAATTAAATTATATATTTAGAGATAAATGTGAAGCATGTTCCGATAGCTCCCGCTAATCTCATCAGAGTTCTTTACCGCTTAGACCACTCGACCAAAGTCGGTGACTTGCAGTGAAGAGCTGAATATCATCTACTTTTAATCAATTCATACTGTCAGTCTTAAAGCTGTATTTCATTTGATAGTTATTGAGATTCATTTATTTCTCTATTCTAGTATGAATTATCATTAATAATTACAAGTACTAGTGTGTGTGTGTAAATGTTTGTTTGTTCAGTTTATTTGAACATGTACATCCTTTTTGCTAGGTGCCTTTAGAGATTAACAATTAAGTTATGAGTTTAGTCGAACTGAATGGGTTCATATCCAAAAAAATTTTTAATAATATTTGGCTTGCCAAAAATGATTAAATTTCTTTGGATATAAATAAAATTTTTTTAGTTAATACCTAAGGAGGTTAGATTAAAATACATCGAAGATTATATACCTGCTATGTATTGAATTCAAAATAAAGTGTGTATTCTGAAAAAAATATTGAATTCGTATAAAATTGTATTGAGCGTTACGTAAAAAAATTTTTAAATACAATTTATCTATAAATTTCAGGACGTTAAAAAAAGTTGACAGCAGCTGAAGGGTAGAAACGATATAAAGAACATTATCTGTTTACAAATTTCTTGTTTTCTTTGAAAAATTGTGATTCAACTGCACTGTGGGCTGTATTTCGTATTATAGTACGAATAATTATTTGAAATTGACATAACTTTTGACAATGTTAATTAATCTTATTTGTTTGTAAAGAATTATGATAAAGGAAACAAATTTTTTATTTTTCCATGTGAAAACAAGTCAAAATTTAAAAAGTGGTCATATTATATATAAATAGGACACAATTTTTTGTCGTACACTTTTAAATATCTTGTTGCCCACCAATATTGATGAAACATATATGGTTTAAAAGCTACTTTTCTCCAAATGTGCTAAGCCACCCCAAAGAATTTCTGTAGCACGCCCTAGAAATTTAAAATATTAGAGTAACAACATCGAAAACTTTGTTAATTTTTCAACAGGTCGGTCGGTAGTGGCATTTCTTTACCCTCTTTGGGCTCTATTTCAAAAAAGGGTTGCTCCTACGACTTATCGTTATATACAAAACTAGTAGTAAATTGTATACTCTACACCTTACATAATAACATCAAATAACATATTCAAGACAAAAAGCAAAATATTAACAAAAAATTACTATTTTAAACTTTCACCTACCTTCGCTTTTAATGTAACAAGAGACGTATGCATCTAAAAAACCAAATTTTTAAGTTACTGTAGAAAAAGTGTATTATAACAAACTTTTTTGCAATTAAGGAGGAATATGTGTCTTTTGGGCCTGCTTATTACATGAGATGTTGTACAATACAAACGTGCATATACAGTTTTAGCTTATCCCACTTTTTCACCTAATTGGATTTATCAAGAAATGACTCTCAACTCAGCATCTTCTTTTACGAAAATCGCAGTTTTTTCCATGAAGCTCCTTCACTTAATTGTGAATAATATCATAAATTCTGACGAGTTTAGACATATTTAGCATTAATATATTTTCTAAGAAAAGCGCCAAATTTATTAGAAATTACAGCGATAATTAGAGTGTTCACAGGGATTTGAATATTTTATATTCAAACCAACAATACCCGGTGAGCTTATCTACTCCATTGTTGTGCAGATATAGACAAATTAATAATAGTTTCGTATACCTGTCTCCCCACTTGTATATCGCCATGTTTTTGTTTAAAAGTGCAGTTTGCTCTCAATGCAACCTACCTCAAACTTAGAATAATTGTTTAAGAAACTGAAATGATTTTCATTTCATTTGATTTTACTTCTGCTTATGATTTTGAAAAATACGTCAGTTTCAATTAAAGCAAAATCACAAAACGATTTATGAACAATTGCGTAGCACTTTTAACAGTCGACGATTTGAAAAATTTAATTTTGTTTTTCTTTTGCTTTTGGCTAGTTTGGTTTTTCGTGATTGTTTTAGTTTCGGCGATTTTTTTCGTTTTGGTGTTATTTTTTCGTTTTTTAAAGATATTTTTAGTTATGGCGATTTATTTTAGTTTTGGCGTGTTTTCGTTCTAGCGATTTTTTGGTTTTTGGCGATTTATTTTATTTTTGGGGACTTTTTTTCGTTTTGGCGATTTTTTTCGGTTTTTGACGATATTTTACTTTTGGAGACTTTTTTTTATTATTGACACTTTTTTCGTTTTGGCGCCTTTTTCGGTTTTAGGCCAATTATTTTAGTTTTGCTGTTTTTTTCTCGATTGTTTTTGTTTTTTAGATAGTTTTTTGCGATTTTTTTAGTTTTGGCGATTTTGTTTCGTTTGGGTAGTTTTTTTCGCTTTATTTATTTTATTTATTTATATGTTTATTTCAGTATATGGATAAAAAAATCCTTACAGACTTAGATAACAAAAATACCTATAGTTATATTGTATAAATATCTAATTTAACAATAAAGTATGTGTAAAACGTAAATATATACAAAATTATCTTTACAGTTTATAAATCGCAGCTATTTTACTATATTAATGTTAAGACGATATATTTAGTTTTCGCGAATTTAGTTAGTTTTTGCGCTTTTTTCGCTTAAGTGATTTTTTTTTCGTTTTCGCGATTTTTTTCGGGTTTTGGAGCAAAATTTCGAAATTACGTAAACTGATATAAACCTTTTAATTTTTAAATTGCTTTTTTTAGCATATTTAGCATTCGCTACTGTTGTCTTTCAAATTTGTATTTCAAAAAGTTGCCTCTTACGGTGTTCACGATACAGCTAATTGTCAAAGTTGCATAGCCATAATTACATTAACTGATAGAATACCCTTTAATTTTTATTTTGAAAATTTCAGTATTAATTGGTGTAGTCTGTATAATAACACACTAAATTTGATAATTTCAAGTGTCTATATGTAATATTCTGTATTAGGATTTCAACATGTTTCGTTGCTAGCCTTGGAACACCATTTAGTTTTTAGCTTTCATGTATTTGTTGTAGCGGCCATAGTTATACATATGGTTTGTACCCATAACGGTTCTCGGGAAAACAGCCCGTAACAGGCAGACAGACAGAGAGATAGACACAGAGACGGACGGACGGCCGGACAGCACAGCTAAAACAATAGGGTTCCTTTACACGTTTTTGTACGGACCCCTAAAAATTCTCAAAAAAGAGTTTTTCAAAAGTACCAAAGGGGATTTTAGGGATCTAAAGGGGAGAACAATGCATTTAAATTTTTATTTCTATCCTTATTGCATTAGGAGATGAACGGGCTAACAAAAAAGTACCAAGATTATATTTTTACCCTTGTTTGGTCCCTAAATGTACAAATTTAAAAAAGGACCAAAAACCCTTCCGTTTATTTTTTTTTATCTTATTATGATACTTGTGGAATTTTGTGTTATAAGGTTACCGATTTTACCCATTTTTACACCTTTTGCCCCCCCTTGAAATTTGCATTTAAAAATTCCTTCTTAGTGGAAAGGGAAACCTACATACAAAATTTTTTTCTATTAAAAAATATTTATTCAAAGCAGATAACAAATAGTTCAAAAGAGCTCAAAATTTTACTCTTTCTACATTCGAATTTCCAAAAGGTACCGAAGTTCGCACGAGGGCTTCTGAAGGAGAGAAGAATCGATTTAAAATTTTATTTCTATCATTGTTAGTTTAGAAGATAAACGGGTTAACAGAAAAGTACCAGTTATATTTTTACCCTTTTTCGCCCCTTTAAATGAACGAACTTCAAAAAAGTACCAAGCACCTGTCCGCCTTTTTTTTTGTCTTATTATTATGCTTTTGGAGTTTTGAGTCTACCTTAGTTAGATCGGAAGATATAAGGTTACCGAATTTACCCGTTTTTACCCCCTTTTGCCCCCTTAGCTTTTAGATTTCCTAAAATCCCTTCTTAGTAGAGAAACCTACATACAAAGTTTTTTTCTATAAAAAATATTCATTTAATGTACATAACAAATAGTTGTAGAGGAAAAAGTACAAAAAACAGTTTTAAAATTTACCCTTTATATATTAGAATTTCTAAAAAGTACGAAAACACATTTGAGAGCTTCTTAAGGAGAGAAGAATACATTTTAAATTTAATTTCTATATTTAGTATATTAGGAGATAACTGGTTAAGAAAAAGGTATACAAATTATATTTTTACCCATCTTCGGCTCCTAAATGTACAAATTTCAAAATAGTACCAAACACATGTCCGCTTATTTTTTGATCTTATTATGATGCTTTTGGAATTTTAAGTCTACCTTAGTTAGATCTGGAGATATAAGTTTACGGATTTTAACCATTTTTACTCCTTTTTGTCCGCTTAGCATTTGAATTTCCCAAACCCCGTCTTAATGGATCCATCGGGAGGGGAACCCACATACATAATTTCAAGTTTCTAGTTTTGTGGTTTGGGCTAGGCGATGATGAATCAGTCAGTCAGTCACTCAATAACTTTACTCTTTTATATACATAATTTAGATAAATCGCGACCTTAGTATTGTTTTGGCTCACCGACCATTTTCAAAAAAATTGAGTTAAGTATGGGGTATATATATTTTGATTACCCTCTTTCAGAATCAAAAAGCAGTTTTGCGAAATTGTTCCTGTAAAAAAAATTCATTTTTAATAAAAAAAAAAATCAGAAATCAAGTAAAATACCAAGTTTCATCAATATTAACATTTTATTCCATGTAAATATCTTTTCTAATAACATTTATACGCTTATTTTCAATAAAAAGTAGAAAATTTCATCTCAATAACAAGTTACTCAATACACAGCAGTTAGTATACACATGAAGCAACAAAAGCTACTTTTAACAAATAACAAGATATTTTACTTTTAGTAAAAATATGTTAATTTCTAATAGGATTGATGAAAGTTCACAAAAATGTACATTTTTCTTCCAAACATATGCCGGAAGCAGTAGTGAGAATACAAAAAAATTCTATCGGATATATTTTGAGAAAACTTTATGTAAATCTTCTTTGTTGTTTTTCTCCATTCCGACTTTTTGGCATATGGGCCAAAACAATACTAATGCCTGCCATACACTACACAAGTTCTGTGCTCAAGTCTGGCACCGCGTAAACAAAACTTGTGACACACACTATACAAGTAAACTGTGCAGTTTTTTATTTTAAAGCTATAAGCGAAGAAGACAACATGTGCAAACACAGCGCTATTTCATTGTTTGATAAATAAATAACAAGAAATCAAAGAAGAAAAATTCGCTTTATTACTTATTTTTTCGTAGGCATCGACTGTTATGATTCTATTACTGTAATCGCTGCTTTTAGTTTGCGGTAATGCAAAACGATTCATTGTATAATTCTACGAACTCTGTCCAGAATATTTTTTCCGCGCTCATTTTTTGTTTTTAACTCTTAAAAGATCGCGACACACTGAGCGTTTGCAACATACACTACACAAGTTCACTGTACAGTTTTACAAACTTGAGCAAATATCAAAATCGTTTTAATATTTACTCAGTTCACTGCGAAAATAGCCCAACCACCCCCATACACTACACAAACGCACTGTACAGTGCCAGACTTGTGCAGTGAACTTGTGTAGTGTATGGACGGCATAAGGTCGCGAAATGTAAAAAATCAATTGATCTTAAGAATAAATTATGTCTTTAGTATGCGGCATTTCAAACGCAATTTTTGAATCACTAAAATATTTTGTTTTATTAATATTATTTCAGAAAAAAGCAATGGGCAGTTTTTTGTACGAACAAGTATTTTATAATTTAGATATTATAGAAAAAGACTATTTTGGTTTGCAGTTTATGGATGCTAATCATGTTAAACATTGGTTGGATCCTACAAAACCAATTAAAAAACAAGTAAAAAGTAAGCTTTTTTTTCTAGATTTCATTAATGAGAACTTAAACATTAAAATGTACCTAATTTACAGTCGGTCCTCCCTATACATTTCGTTTAAAAGTAAAATTTTACTCATCCGAACCTAACACCTTACGCGAGGAATTAACTCGTTACTTATTTTTCTTGCAATTGAAACATGATTTACTAGAGGGACGTTTAGATTGTCCCGATGATAAGGCGACCGAATTGTGTGCCTTAGCTCTGCAATGTAAGTACCACTATGTATTTCATTGTTACAAAAGGTTTTTCTATAATATTTCCAATTGCAGCCGAATTGGGTGATTATGATGAACATGTTCATACGGCAGCTACTGTTTCGGAATTTCGTTTTGTACCCGAACAAACTGAAGAATTGGAAATAGATATTTTAGAAGAATATAAAACCTGTCGTGGCTTAACACCAGCACAAGCGGAGACAGCTTTTTTAAATAAAGCCAAATGGCTGGATATGTATGGTGTTGATATGCATACAGTATTAGTAAGTTTATTTGGGGTTTTGTGTGTTCTTTTAAATATAACTAATGATTTTATTTTTTATATATAGGGCAAAGATGGCTGCGAATACCATTTGGGCTTGACACCAACTGGCATTTTAGTTTTTGAGCGAGATCAAAAAATCGGTTTGTTCTTTTGGCCTAAAATCAGTAAACTCGATTTTAAAAAGAAGAAATTAACACTCATTGTCATTGAAGATGATGATGAGGGTCGTGAACAAGAGCACACTTTCGTTTTTCGTCTCTATAATGAAAAAGCCTGCAAACATTTATGGAAATGTGCAGTTGAACATCATACTTTCTTCCGTTTAAGGGCACCGGTTAAGGGACCTTCGGCTCGTCAAAACTTTTTCCGCATGGGTTCACGTTTTCGCTATTCTGGACGCACAGAGTTTCAAGCTACGGTACAAAGTCGAGCCCGTCGTACGGTGCAATTTGAACGTAGACCATCACAACGTTTTGCTAGCCGTCAATCACATTTGTTGCGGGAACGACAAAAAGCTTCTCAAGAGAATGCCGCTTCTGCCTTGGCTTCTGTTAATGCTAGAGCTGCGGCAGCAGCTGCAGCAGCAGCGGCCAATGCTTCAACACCTCAAACTCCTGAAAATATAAATACAACTGTAGATTCAATATTGTCATCAGCTTCCATTGACAATCAGCCCACAATAAATACCATAACGCCTTCCCCATCCATACAGACGGTCATACACAATACGTCTGTCGCATACGATGATGCCATATGTGGTAGTTCTATACATTCAGGCTCACAAAAAAATGCATGTGCTTCATTAGGTCGCAATTCGATTAGATCGAATTCGAGTACTGATGATCCTGCTTATAGTAAGATTGGTTCATTTGGTAAAGCTGGTCTAACTGTGAAGTAAGTGTAATTCGATATATATGTATGTATTAATTACAATATAATTGTTTTAACTTGTTTTAAATCGCTTGCAGATTGGATACGGAAAGCATTGGTGCTAGTAGTATTGCTCCTTATTCGCCTAATAATACTAAGAATTTCGAAGAAACAAATCCCTTCCGTAATAATGCATCGCATAACAATTCATTTGGCAAAGCTTCCATACATTCCGGACTAAGGTAAAATTTTATTTTGATCTATTTAACACTACATGAGCTTTTTACATGATTTCTAGTACATGCTTAAAATCTGATATAATTATGTTCTTGCGTTGCTTAATATTTCTTAAAAACACTATTAGCCAGTATTTATTTCTATCATAATGCTTTTTTTTCTATTTAAAATTGTTTAATTGTTTTCATATAAAGTAATTTTTGTCTCCTCATTTGTTATCAATAAGACCAGACTTTAACGATGATGAACTCATTCGTGAAACTTTTTTGTATTAGCTGTAGAGATGTAAAAACTAGCATGCCTTAAACTTTTAGAGCATTTTTCTTTTTTAAACCAACTCTCGAAAAAAAGTCATCATAAAAGTCTAGTCTAATTCTGTAATATCTACTATTTGTTTTACATTAATCATTATTTTATATCAAACAAAATTTCTGTTGTTTGTTTTGTATTTGTGTACAGCATTAAAAGTGGCTTGTCGGATAAAGATAAAGAGCTAGATTCATTACTAAAGTCCATAGTTAAAGACCCATCCCCATCTGTTTTAGCCACTGAGGCCATTAATGATGCTAACAGTATAAGGTAGTATAAATCTACTTATATAACAATAATTTAACTTTATCTCTTTAATATAAAATGTATTTCTTTATTAATATTCGCTTTTATTTATTATATTAAAATATAATTTAATAATAATTGTTATTCTCTTTGACTAATTATAGGGTCACTATAAATAAAACTTTTGATATGGATCATAATACAGAGACTCTTAAACGTTTATCGAATTCAGAAAAACCGAACAATCAAGTGAAAATGGCCAATGTTGGAGCAGGTGCTTTACCTCCAGGTCACATTAAGTGTAATATATTGAAAGGTGAGTTTAGCTCCAAAATTGTATTACATACATACATATTTATTAAGACCTTAAAAAGAGGTGAAAACTTAATGACAAGTAACGAATATGGAAACCTAGTGCGGAAACTCTCGGTAATTTTTGTGCCTGGAAAATTATGTGTTTTGATAAAATACATACATACTTCAATAATCCTGACGATTATTAAGCCATCGAAATGTTAATCAATTGATATTAGGGCGTATCGCACGGCCACCAAAGTTTGAGCAAATGCTCTTTTCTGATTTTATGTCTCATAACCAGGGCTCGTACTTTCATGCAACTAAAATTTGATTTTAAGCGCTTAACAAATGCACATAAAAATGAAAAAATATGCACAAAAGTATGCGAGCAAAGTACCAAAACTAAGATAATATGAAAATATATTTTTTTAATTTTTTAATATTATTAGAAAAAAAAACATAAAACAAAACTAATTGGGTCTATTATTTAATGCAATCGAACTTTAGTTGCGTTGAAAGTCGGCAACTGAAAATTGATGGTTGTCAGCAAGGCACTAACCAAATGGTAACTGAAATTGACAGATTTCAGTTACCATTTGCCATCACTAGTATCGTTTTCAGCAACTGGCAACCCAACTGAGGCTCGGTTGCCATCAATAATCGGCCTATTAATATTTTTTTTTTAAAAATTGAGAAATATGGGCTAACAAATTTTTATAACTCCAAAAATATGCATCTATTGCCAGAATATGCAAAAATATGCACTTACCGCCAAAATATGCAAAAATATGCAACTACAAATCGATGCCAAACTACTTAAAATTTGATTATTCGCATAGATAATTAGTCCTTTATCTATCACCACAAAAAACATGCATTTGCATTTCATAACAAGTTATCTTTATTGAAATGGATGCACTTCCAGATTGGTCCGTTGAAAAGTGGGCGGGGTCACGCCCATACGAATTAAATACACATGCCTTTTCATCTACTTCTACTCAACCGATTCCTATGAAACTTTGCACACACATTAAGCTTTTGTTTGAATACTACGCCATGAGAAAAAAGGCAGTGCCACGCCCATGCAAAGCAAATGTTCATTTAAAATACTTCTACTTAACCGATTCTTATGAAACTTCGCACGCAATTAGTTCTCGTGAAAGTACATCATGATAAAAATAATAGGCAGTGCCACGCCTACATTGTAGTAGTTTTTTGCAAGAATTTTTGCTTTATGTTTTCTTTCTTTAACTAATAATAAAAAATTTTAAAAATATTTCCATACTATTTTAGTTTTGCTTCCTTGTTATATTGCATATTATTTAATTTTTAGGTGCATTTGTTAGGCGCCTAAAATCTATTTTTAGTTGCATGAAAGTTTGAGCCTTGTTTATAAACCTATTTAGAAATAAATGAACAGCAATGCAGTTTTTTAAAATTGCTTTTTTATTTCTGGGAACAAAAATTATTTACTCCGGTTATAGCGAACTTCGCCTATAACGACCAGGGAAGCGAGTTCCGCGATAACCGAACTCCACTTCAATGCTCTAGCGCGATATATACATATCACCACAACTGGAGAAGGGTTTGCCCTATTCGGTAAAAATGAAAAACCAAAACTCGATAACAAAATTATCTTTAAGACGAGCGAACATTGTTTCTAAATCTGCCGATTAGTTTCAGAGATATCGTAAAAGTTCAATGCAAAAATTTCAAAATTTCATATAAAATTTAAACATTTTTGTTCTTAAAAATTAATAAAAAATAAAAATACATCAACGATCCATTTTATCTCCAATTTTATGTAGCTCAATATGTTCCAAAGGAGATGAACGATTTTTCGTTCAAATATGTGCACAAATTTTGATTTTACTTACAATTTAGTGAGAGAACTTTTTAATATTTTTTATGAAATTTTTAATTTTTTGGCTCAAACTTTTACGATATCTCTGGAACTAATGGGCAGATTTAGAACTAATGTTGGCTCGGCTTAAAGATAATTTTGTTGTCGAGTTTTGGTTCTTATTTTTTACGGAATAGCTCGAACCCTTGACATAACGGTATATCTCGAAAACTGGAGCTGATAAGAAAATTAGAGTGCGAATTCGACTTCAGCGGCCCAAATAACTAAAGAAACAACTTCTAGTTCTAGGGAACGAAAAAGTTTATCGAAATTTGTATATTAGTGTAGTTAATTTGAAATTTTAATTGCTATGGCCTTTTTGCTGTTAATTTTGTTAAATATGCGATGTAGATAAAAATCGGTAAAATAAAAGATGTTGGACACTTCACAGACAACAACTTTTTGGAAGAACATTTTTTTGTAAATACTATATTTATTAAGTTGTGAGACAAAAGACAGAAAATGAGCATTTGCTCAAACTTAAGTGGGCTTGCGACCGACCCGACCCGCCTTAATCTTAACAGATTGAGCTTAAATTTTTTTTTAGTTTAGTTTTTTATAAATACCCATCGATTAGGTGTATGAGATTTGAAGAAATACAAATTAAAATTTTTTACGACCACTCTAGGCTAAGTATTCATTATTGTTTTATTATTTTAGCACACATTTGGTAAAAAAATATTTGTTAATAAGTTTTTTTTTTACATATGTGTAAATATGTTTCTTTCTCTATAACAAAAAAAAGTATACACGTGTTAAAAGCAAACTTGTATTGTATGAAAATTATCACTGGCATGAGAAAAAAATATATTACCTCACATCAAGTGTTTACCAATTACATTAAAAAAGAACAATGGCATTCAAAGTATAATTTAATATATAAAAGAAGAAGAAGGAGAAACTCAATGAGAAACTTGGTGCTAAATTAGTCTTCATTCTAGTCTTCTTTATTTAATTTATTTCCAGTGTTTTTATATTACAATATTGTATATGAAAATAGCATGTTAACATTTTAAAAACATAATACATACAGCTAAACTCGGTTAGTCGGTGTTCAAGCACGATTCAGCTGGGGGAAAGATAGATAAATTTTGTATTCTTTTCTCTGTCTTTCTCTCATGTGAATGAGAAATTGATCAAGAAAACTCGGTTATACTAATTACAAACTCCCAACATTTTGATTGTAATTTTTATATAAAAATCCTTCGTTAAAAAAAACGAACTTGGTCATAACGAATCCTCAGTTGTAACGAATTAATTATTTTGGTATTAAAAAATCTATTTTTTTTATAACGAACTATTAAAAATAATGCCTTTAAAAATAAATTCGTTTATTTAACTGGGTTAGGTTATGTTGAAAGGACAGTCACAACTTAAGAGGTGACTGAATTGGGTACGCGATTCGGCTCCTTTGTGATATATTGGAGCATATGGGGTGTAATTATTGCTATACTGCCATGTCCTATATATGTAACTAGCAGAGACACAAACCATATCTTAAAGTTTTCTATTTTAATCTTATTTTACAGTTAACAGATGACCGTTATCCAGTTAAAAGTAGTCGCGAATTTGATGTCGTCAACTTCATCAAATGTGAAAATTTGAGGAAAAAAGAAATGTATAAAAATGATCCATGAAGTACTTAATGGTACATATGTATTAAAATAATAGAATACGAGTCCCACGATGTCGAAAAAATTCTTTCTTTCGTACAATTACGTTTAATACAAAAACAAATTCTAAAATTTTGTTTATGTTTTGAATGTACCTGTAGAGCATAGGGTCTATGCTCTGTGTTTTTTTAAACCATAGTAGCCATCACAGAGTATTTTAAATATTTTTATTTTTGGCCTTACTATTTTTTGTTGAGATTTTATTGTATATGGCAACAATATTGGTAACACACTATGTAGTCGAAATAAAAACCAAAACACAACTGATAAAAATCAGTTCTCTAACTTTGATGAAAGTAGAGTTGAGTTGTAATCCATAATAATAATTTGACAACAACAACTCAACTATCAATAAAATTGTGAATCATAATGGGGGCTTAATTAACCGAAACTTGCCGTTAAAGTCCACTTTAACTTTTAAATCGTACAGTGTGAAAAGTGCCGTTACTGGTTTTTGTCTCTGCTATAATCACAGATTTAAAAATATCAATGGCAATATCAATTTTTATGTAACATTTTTTACCTTCATAGACTGATGCCATACTGGCGTTTTTAAAATGCACGTTTCTGTTTTTTTGTATTAAATTTGAAAGTTTTAAAATTTAAAACTTTCAGATTTCGTTAAAAAAAACAGAAACGTGCGTTTAAAAACGACTTTGTAGCCTGACCCTCAATCCTGAGTCTTAAATAAGTAAAAAAGAATTATAAAGCAGATGAAAACAAAACGTCAAAAGTAAACATTTTTAGAGTTTAATTAAAGCCGAGATCCCACTATCGGCGCAATGTACAGATTTTCGCCGGCTCACTGCAATAAAGCCATAGGTAATCAGGCAAAATGCCCTTATTTCTCAATTAATTGCGAAATGAGGCTATATGGCTTAAGCACCACTGCAGTGCAGTGCAATTATTTTTCAATTAGTTAAGAAATAAGGCCATTTGGCTTTATTGAAGTGAAACGACGAAAATCGGTACATTGTGCTGATAATGGGATATCGACTTTGAAACAATAAATAAAAACTTCACTCAAACGTTTTTATGAAAATCGGTTTAAGGCTGAGGCCACACGGGCGTTTTTAAAACGCGGTTTTTTTGCTTTTCATATTAAATTTGAAAGCTCTCAATTTTTTAAAACTTTAAATTTAATATAAAAAGCAGAAACTCCGCGTTTTAAAAACGCTCGTGTGGCCTCAGCCTAAAAATTATAAGACTGGGTGTTTATAAAAATTTTTAACCAGGCGTGTTCCTTCGTGTTAGTAAAATACAATTTTCAATTACTCAAAACTTTTAAAAACTTTTGAATTTTTTCTTAACCATATGAGTAATTAATTGACTCAATTATGAATTAATTAAAACTAGTTTTAGTTGATGATATTTGCCCAATTCATAAGCGCTCTCAGTATTGTTTATCGTTTATTTAAATACACCTTCGAAATACACCTTGTGAACAGTCGTATATACTGTATCGGCCTGTATCTTGTATTAATTGATAAAAGAAGAACATACAAATGCTCGAATACATTCAAATATTTCGAAACATATGAAATAAAAGTATAAGTGTATTTAATTTTTATATGAACAATACCAACAACAAATATATACTACTGTAAAGAAAGTAATACAGAAATACACATGATACGGAGATACAGTTAGCTTGTGAATTGGCCAACTGTTTTTATTAAAAAATGTAATGGATATTTAATTCATAATTAAAATAGTAAAAACCAAACACATCTACCATTAGTTTTTTTCATATTTTATTCATCCATGTCTAAATTTCTAATATTTACTAACTTTTCTTATTTCTATCTGCATAATATTATAGCACGGGTCGAGGAAGAACTTGGAGCCAACACAAATGCTAAGTTAACGAATCAAATGTTTGTTCCGGCAGCAAATTCAGTCAATAGCACGAACAATGTTACAACGAATAATTTACAAACTACAAATATACACCATAACGATGGACCAGACTCACTCAATGCCACCTACATTTCAGTTGTAAGTATTAGTTTTTTAAGCTGTTTCTAATAGGATTTTGTAAATGTATCTGTATAAGTTAATGTATGTTTTTTTTATAAAATGTATATAAAAAGTGGAAAAGATAGATAGACACATTAACATGCTAATGACTTTATTTATTTACTTTTTGTTAAATGTAAAAGCTAAAGCTTAAAACGTTAAATGTTAATCTGTTATTTTCTTATTCACATATAAATTAATTGTATATTTTATTTCGCACTTTCATTTTAATTTAAGTTTTTGTTTATTATTACAATATTGTTTTGTTCTTTCTTTTTTGTAATCCCCACCTCCCTCAAATGTGTGTATGTAAACTTTACTCGTTACCTTTTTGTTTGTTGTATAAACGTAAATATCACCTTATGATCATGAATATACTTAATACAAATGTGAAATATGTGTTGTGTATGTCCAACGAAAATGTGTCAATTGAATGAATGTTACTACAACTGGAAATTACAAAAAAAAAGGGTGGCGATAAATTGACTTTGAGCATAACAGAACAAAAACCCTCTACGGCTGCTAATCAAAATTCGGGTAATAATATTTTTGGTTTTACAAACAATAATAATAGCACTTCAAACTGTAATAATAACAATAATAATGGCAGTAATAGTTCGACACCAACATCTCCATTTGCTAATGCAACTTTTATATCAGAATTTGAAACAAATACACCAACAACACCATCCCATCACATGTCCTCTATACATACTGGCAATTATCACCACCACCACTATCATCAATCTCCACCAAATTCTTTAACTATTATGAATACAAATACCCCTTTACCAATGCCCACATACTCAAATCATAATAATAAAAACACAAGTCACGCCTCCAACGCCTCCTCTTGCTCTCCCAAAACCAACAGCACAGCTGCAACAACATCCACATCTGCAAACACCACAAAAACTACATATATTAATTCATCTACAATACAACCAAATCTTAATTCTTCTTCAAAATTGTCCACAAACTCCGGCTTAAACTTGGCGACGACCAACTGTAATAAAAATGAATCAACAATTTCGGCTCCGTTCAATCAAACTAAACCAACAACTCCAACTTTAACCTCTACTACAGCAGAAATGTTGATTAACGAAATTTTCATTAACAATATTATCAATAATAATGTGAAAGACAGTATGGAAAAACATACAAATGGCAGTTCAGAAGTGGATTCTTCGGCGACATCCTCAGCATCAACAGCACAGCAAATGTCACAAACACCTTCGGTAGGCACTTTACTGTTTTCTACATTGAGTGAACAGGAACGCCAGCAAAAACAACGTGATGCCATCAAACAGCAGCAGCCACGTCAGCAACAATCATGTAGTAGTGAAAGTATAACTGAGAAGAAGGTTTGTTTTTTTGTTTGTTCTTTTTTTATTTGTTCAAATACTCTCCTGCATATTTATTTATTTTTTACTCAATATTTTATTTTCTTAATATGCATGTTTTTGTTTTATATGTTTCATAAAAGCTTTTTTTCAGTGTACATTTTGTATAAAATAATAATTGTTGTAAATTAAAAAAAAACTTATCGTAATAGGATTTAAGCCTTAAAGGAAAAGCCATGTGAAATGTGACTGACAACAAATATAAAATTGCGATTATTGTGAATTATATAAATTTTTTTTCTTAAAAAACAGCCCAACTTCTACCAATTGGACGATTTTATATATTTTTATATTTCTGCCCTAAAATAAAAAAATGTATCTAAATTGATTATTAGGCTAATGTTCGTAACGTTATATTCAGAAAGAATTGGGCATGATTAATATTCCAAGGAACAAGGGAGAATTAACATCAACTTAATTTTTCAACGTACACAGCAGAACAGAGTAGCGCCACTTTCGGAAGCCGCTACACTTCCATCGTCAGTGCTAACGTGTATTTGCTTATCACCACTTGTCAGGTGGCTCTGTTTAATGTGATTTTAATTCTTATATATACAACTTTTTCGTGAAAATTAAATACGAGAATTAAATCACTCTCAAGCTGATATTAAAGTGCACTTTCCCAGCGTTGCCATCGCTTTATTTTTCTTCATTCCCATTTTTCTGATTTTTGTTCTACTCAAGACAAACTGTTTTGGTTTGATTTTATACTTAAGTATATATGAACATGTAAACATGTGAAAAGCTCAAGCCAGTAGCTAATTGTTTATTAATATGATTATTTCGAACGTATTTGCTTTGTGAATCTAAATTGATTATTAGGCTAATGTTCGTAACGTTATATTCAGAAAGAATTAGGCATGATTAATATTCCAAGGAGCAAGGGAAAAATTAACATCAACTTAATTTTTCAACATACACGGCAGAACAGAGTAGCGCCACTTTCGGAAGCCGCTATATTTCCATCGTCAGTGTTCACGTGTATTTGCTTATCACCACTTCTCAGGTGGCTCTGTATCATATTAATAAAAAAATGTAGTTACATGGTTTTTCATTTGAACTAACGATATATTATGTAAAAAGCTTTGTTATTTTCATTTTAAATTTTGTTTACTTGCATATAATTTTTTATATTTCTTCATAATGCATCGCGGTTTTTGTTATTAATTTCGTTATGTACACCGAAAAAAATCATGCACGTGCACGCTCGTACATATTACGAATATTTCGTAACTTCGCATCACGAAATTCGTTCGTAAAATATACGAAATGTAAGAAAATAAAAATTAAAAAAAAATGGCACGAACTCGCAATCTTCATATTTCAAGGCAAGTATTCTACCCAGTGAGGTACTTTCTACTTATTTCATAAGAGCTAAAAAATTTGTTTTATTTACTTACACATCTGCAAAATATGTCAATTTATAAAAATAATTTTATTTAAAATATGGACATATATATTTTCACAAGGAAAAATTTTTACGAAAGGTTTTCGTTACTTTCGTAAATGGAAAAAATGTCCCTAATTTTTTTTCGTAATATGTACGAAGGTCTCGTATAGTCTACGAAAAAAGTAACTACGAAATTTTTTTTCGTCAAATGTTGCATGGATTATTTTCAGTGCATGTAATTCATATATTCATTAAAGACATCCTAAATATTATAGCCTGTACAATTGGGGGTTTTTTTTAGATATTTAACATACTTAAAATATAAATCTATTTTAAATTATCTACTGATCCAAAAATATTTAATTATTTTGGCTTAAGATCTTTCAATTTAATTATTTATATTAACAAATAAATACTAAAGCATCATGCTTTAAGCATGTAACAATTGAAAAGACAACGAAAATGTTGGCTTAATAGCCAGAACTGTGAGGAATGCAAAAAAATTTGCTAAAAATCGCGCAAATGCCGAAAGTTCGCAAAAACTTGTTGATAGCGACATGATAACAAAGTCTATTATTGCTTAAAAATCCGCAAACCTGAACTCAGAAAAAAAAATTTGTAAATACAATTAATTTTTTTGTTATATCAATTAAATAATTAATTGATTTTAAACCTACAACGATTTTTGTAAAGGAAAATCAGAAAACATTTCACAAGTTGTTTTTGTTGATTTAAAATTTATTTCAATTAAGATTATTGTTATATCAACAATGTGAATTGTTGATTTTCCGAACAAATTTTAACTATCATAATTGTTGTATTAACAATATTTTTTTATACAATCACAATCTTCGAAGCGACTTTTTGGTTGTCTGCGAAAAACACTAAATGTCTTTGGAGAAAAGACTAACGTTCTTACCTCTCAGCTACAGAGCAATTCGTTATTAAATACGAAAATAAAGAATACACACAAAACGTGATTTGCTTTGTTTCATCTACGTGTGTGCATTCCTTTGTTATATCAACAATAGTGATTGTTCATTTTTTTCACAATACATAACAAAAAATTTGGTTAGTTCAGTTTGTTGAAAAAACTTTCTGTGTTTGTCGTATCAACAACTCAATTTGTTATATTAACAAAATATATGTTTAAATTTAAATTACATATTAACAATTGAAATTGTTAGTTGCAGTTTGATGATATTTTTTGCTGTGTAAGGAAGCTGAAAACTTACAAAAAGTAGCTTTTATCGCAAACTTTGCGACAATTCTCGGATACAAGCCCTAAAATTGATTAGAAGTCGCCCACACCATCAAAAACAAAAAAAACGGAAAAACGCGAAAAATTCGAAAAAATGAAAAAATCGCAAGTTAGCGAAAAATTGTTAAATGTATTAAAAATGCCACTAAACCTGAAATAATAAAATTCGGTTTCCGACAAAGTATTTGCTTAAAATGAATTGACTATATTGAATTGACATTTAAAATACGACAAAATAACGATATAACAAATTTGTCTGTTCACAACCACTAAACAAGTATCGTATTTTTTTAAACGATAACCATACGACTGAGCTTGTGAATTGAACAATTGCTTTTCGAAAACAATTGTTTTTTTCTATTATTTACTTCAAAAATCTTTAGATTTTCAATAAGCTGACAGTTTCCGGTCAATCTTTTTCATATATATATATTTTTTATAAAAAACCCTTGAAACACTTTCTGAAATTTAAGTTATTCAAATATATCTTAAGACTTTTCTTATACTACATATTAACAAACTTGCTATCTGTGGCTGCTAAAACTGCTTTAAATAACATCAAATTAGAAATAATAAACATGTCAAATAATGAAAGTATTTATATTGTGACAATTAATTTGATTCTTTGATTTCTTTACTTTTTTTAGCCCCTTTCACACAAACAACAAAATAATCATCATCACAACTATCACCATATAACTCAAAATGATGCAATGGTATCACCTTGGCTGGTGTCCTCGGAAGTTGTATCGGCTCCTAAAGGTAAGGAACCGACGATTATACGAAAATCTGTTATAACAACACAGTTGTAAAAAAAGAGAAATTAGTTTTATTTTCATCTGCTTAATTTAATAATTGTTAAACAAAAGTAAAGTTATTGTATTACTTCTTTTTAAATATATATTTAACGAATCGTCTGCTACTTAATATTAAATATTTATTATTCAACTTGTAACGATCTTGAATTTTTAATTATTCTATATGTTGTCTGTATGTACTTTATTTCTATTTTATGTATCTATTTATCTTATACAAATAATTTTTAATTATACTAAACGAGTATAAAAAAACTTAAGAAATTAAGACAATGAAGAACGAACGCAACGCAACTTTAAAAAAGTTTTTTTGTTTATTAAGTAAGTGCCTTAAAATATTTTTTAACAATATAAGAAATTCTTATGCAGCTATATTATATTTACTTACTTAATATAAGTATGTATGTACTTAAAATCTAAATATAAAAATAAAGCTACAAAAAATTTTATAATAACCTTTAAAGTCCTGAAAACCTCCCCACTTTGTTAATTATACGTTCATTTACTTTTATTTTTTTTATAAAAAGAGATTTAAAAAAATCAACATAAAACCATCGTTAAAAAGGCATTTATTTTATACATTCCTCGTCATTAAGAAAGTATATTTTATGTAATTATATAAATTTTATTCGATTCCTTCCATTTACATTTTATAAGTAGTTAATACTTTTGTCAACAAATATGTTGTTTATTATTAATTTTATAAAATTTATAAGAGTATCTTTTACATTATTATATCCAGGAAAAACTATACTAGATCTGTAACTATTCAGGCAGAAATTGCGACTTTATGCAAAAACTATGTAACACCACAACACTGTATATACAAAATTACGACACTTTCATAAGCTTTGTGCCACTGCAGTACTGTATAGTATACACAAAAATATGAGTCTAATATTCCAAATTTATGACAACTGTCGAAATATCATATTCACAATAATCATGTACCACTGCAATACAGGGATGTAAAAGTTGGTACAATTGTACTTTTTTTTAGCACTTTGAAAGGCAAAAGTAAAATAGCACTCCAATGACTAATTTATCACTATTTCAGCATTTTCGGCTATGTGCCATCTTCAGTGTTCTCTTGAATATTCAAGAAGAAGAAAAATGGTTCCGAATTATTAAGTATTAAAAAACGATAAAATATGTACCTTTTGGTCGAAGGTATAAATGAAAAATGAACTAAATAAACTAATATTTATTGATATTTCGAGACATGCTGAAGTCATATAATTCCTGCTGCTACAATATAGAAATATGACTAAGAGTTTGTTAGCAAGAAGTATATCCTAAATAATACTTTTCTATTCAGATCTCAACAACATAGCCTTTTGTGTGCCTTATGTGATGATCCTGATGAAAAGGGGCCTTATCTTACCAGCAAGAATTTTCAGTAGATCCAAAATAGCTGTTCTCCCCACTTTACACCCAAAAAAGGATTAGTTGGAAAATGGCTAGGCCGATAAAATATTATTTAAATATACTATATTTCAACTCACGCTATCAATTTTCTATGAACAAAAAAAATCCATGTGCATTACGATAAGAGCATAATTGTAATAAAGACTTGATTCTGAACATGAATTCTTTAATTGATTAGATCAACCGACCGTATGCTATTGTCATGACTAAGTAATGAATATGATGAGCACAACCGAATACAATATTATGAATTGCATTTTAGCACCAATTAAAAAATTTTCTTTTTAAATTTATTTTACTTTTTATCGGTTGTTGCAACTAATTAGTGGTTAATTTTACTGTCATTGATACACCTAACCAACTAAGCGGTTGACATTAGCAATTATTTATTATTGTAAAATAACTTCTTTTTCAATAAGAATTCGATAGTTGGAGCAACTGCCAAAGTTCGATAGGCAACAAATTCGGTTGTCTCAACGAATCTGTTTTCTCTGTGTACACTTAGAGAGAAATGTACCTTAACTTCCCTTATATGAAATGCATTGGGGAAGTTTCGATCTATTTTCCGAAATACTATTTTTATACACAAGATTTTATGCTTTAGGCCTAGTACGCAGATCAGCCTGAATTTCAGGTTTGAAATTTTGTATTTATTTCTACACGGAATACATAATTGTTGTGTAGACAAATTTGTTTTAATTCACCTAAATTCACTTATTTTCATAAATTACAACGTACAAAATATGAAAAGTTATTTCAAGGATCACAAAAACACAAAATATTAAAAATTTCTTGAACAAACAATTGCCTGAAGATTAATTTTTGTTTCAGTTGACGGAAAAAAGTCTACAGCGATTGATATGCCATCCCTGTATTAAACAAAAATTGTGTTGATTTTTCTTTTCAGCTGTGTACTACCAAACGAAAAATCGCCTGAAAATTTTTCAAACCTGAATTTCAGTTTGTTTTTTTACAGCCTGAAATTCAGGCAGAACTGCGTACTAGGCTTTACTTCAGTTTTTCACTCATAAAAATAACGATAAACGGCATTCCTTTCGAAATGTTATCTAGTTTTAGCAAACTCAATTTCGGCCTTAGGAAGATAAGGTCCCATTTCATCAGGATCATTACGTATAAGTACTTAGCGCAAGTGCACTTCAATGTGCTTTTTTTTTTTGTTGATTTTGAGTAAAAATTATGTTAAAATAGTACAACAAGAATTTATTACAATCAGACTGAAAAAGTAAATTTTTTCTTGAAAATTAGTACATTTGTAAAATCTCATTTTGCGTCCCTGCTGTAAAACCAAAAATGTGACTTTAGTTCACAAATAAATTTAACTGTCTCTCAGATGCCCTCAGAGTAATTCTATGTTTACATTTACTTTGTGCTGTTAATATTTTATATGGCTCTGTGGCTTAGTGGTAAAGACGTTTGCTTGTGAACATATAGTGTAAAGGTTTAAATCCAAAGTCATTCAAGTTGCACAATATAAATAAAAGAAAATTTCAAAATCAACTATAAAACTCAAATATAAAAAAGTGCATATAAAAAAATAGCAATGTCATTATTTTGTTCATAAATTCTGTAAATTTGTATTTACAACATTGTGACAACATTGTAAATTTAATTTTACAGCGTGGTGGAAACATTGAAAACAAGAGTCGGAGAACGGTCATTCGTCGTTATCATTTTAATGTTATCAGTACATTAAAATTTCTGTAAACAGGGTATTGTACTAAAGTTAGATGTACCCTCAGACCATAATACCAACGTCGTGCTGATTGTCTTTTTCTGCCTGGGGAGTTGTAGAATGCTTTATGTAATGGATTGGCTTGAAGTAATGATAATTTTTTCTAAAGTATAAAAATAAAAATTTTCTACTTACGTACCACTAGGATTTGTGTGCAGTTAAGATCAATTTGGTAGTGATCCAATTGCCGTATGCAAATTTATCATTGCAGTAAATAAGAACTGCAATGACATTCAACCGAACCACCTAACAAGTGGCGATAAACGGAGATACACATGAGCCCTGGTGATGGAAGTGTGGCTATCTCTGAAAACACCGTTGTTCTGTTCTGCGGTATGGGTTGGAAAATAAATTGATATTAATTTTTCCTTGCTCCTTGAAATAATATCATGTACTTCTTTCTAAATATAACACTACGATCTTTAAAGTAATATAATCACTTTGAACTCATACTCAGAATTGGGATAAAAAGTATCCCATATACATATATATAAAATAAAAATGTTGCGCCAGTAACCACCTCCCACCACCCGCCCATAGAATGAAAGATACATATGTCTATAACGTTTCTAAAACAGGAAAATTTTTTTTGCCACGCCCCAAAATACAGCACTTTTTGTTTTTTATATATAGCGCCGCCATTTAAAGTCCGATCTCATCATATGGCTTAATTCTTGCCTCTTTGCTGACTTTTGAATCCGACAACAAATTTTGGGCGCCACTTATGACATTTCGGATCCTTCCCTCTTAATGTAAAATTGTTTGCACGTAGCAGAAAAGACTTTCTAAAACTTTTTATGTCGTGCTAAAAATTGGACATTAGGAGGGAAATACCAACTTTAATGTACATATCGCACTGCTTCCTCTATAGGGGGTCAACTCAAAAAAACAATTTTTTTTCTTAAATTTTATAGTAAATATAAAAAAAGATTTTTTGATCCTACTGAAATTTTTTTATTATTTTTTTTTTAGTTGACACCCTTTAGAAGAATCTGTTTGCCGAATTAAATTTTATCACCACTTAATTTGCATTAAATTGACCCATTGCTATGAAGTTGTCGGCCGCGGTGAAGTTGAGTTTGCATTAGAATAATATTATGTTTTGAGTTTTCATCGCCGTTGTTATAACAGACGTTTTAAATTGACTTTAGTAATATGCGTGGGTTAAGAGCGAATTGTTTCCTAGTTTATGCCACGTTTGTCTCCATCGGCCAGAGGTTTTCGCATTGTGTGAGACTCAGGTATCTGAAGGTGCTGATCCACAGGACTTTCATTTTCTACCACTTTTCAGTTTCCATTCGCAGTGATGTGTACCAAAGCCAGCAATTACTAGGCACGAAAGATTCTGAATTTAGCTGTGTCTGGGTTAAATTCAAAATCCGGTCACACTACTTATTTCTTTAGAGAAGACCGAACGCGGGAACTGATAGAAATATTTTCAATTTCGATGGTCTTTCTGATACCATATCGAACTTCCTTGAAAGTTGTTGTTGCTGGTGTATTCAATGATCATAAGTCTTCTTGGCTTGTCTATTCGAGCCACACAACTACAGAAGACCAATCACCCCTATCGCGAATGAACGTTCCCAAGACAAAACTCCCAAATTTTATGATTTGCTATCGTGAATGTTCCCATAGAAATTTTTTGTGAATGCGTTCACAAACATAAAAAATATGGCATCGCGATTATTTACTCCCAACAACTATTTTACAAAATTAATTCACAAAAATTGTTATTGGGAACAAGAAGTACACATGTAAGTTGCTACATATTTGTTTTTAAATGTCCAACTTTATTAAACTTATTTTATTGAAGGAGTATTAATAAAGATCAAAGTACTTGCTTGGTGGAAGCCATGTCCGCGCAGCCAGAGTATGGTGAAATCTCTTTCTTTTCATCAAGAGATGGCCACACAATCCACTGGGGGCACAAAACCTTTTCTAATGTCACTAAAACTTCTGCTAGCACTTCACTAAATGTAGATTGTGCTAAGCCGACATCGATTTGTCTGCCCACCCCCTTTTGGTAGCTGCCTTCCGCCAAAAATCTTAAGGTGCTAGCCAATTCCACTACGGTGGGTACCGCGAACATTTTACCTCTAGGAGGCAAGTTTTCTTCCAACACGTTCAGTAGGAATTGGAAAGCATCTTTGTTAATTATATAATATTCCTGAAACCTGTCAAAAAACATTTGATTTAGAGACAAACACATTTAAATCTTTTGGACTTTTACCTTGTCTCCGTTAACGATAGCGGATCTGATTCATCGCGTATATGTCTTCGCTGCAATCGTTCCGTGGATTGATTTTCTTCTTCCAACATCAGGAAACGCAAATAAACACTATTCATTTTAAATTAACACGTTTCTTCACAAAATAGACTTTTCTTTTATAAGCACGCAAACTACGCCGTACACAATCGCCCTGCGCAGTTGGTGAATGAGCCAACATATTTTGAGTGCTGAGGGGCACCAACACAATACTCTCGACCTTTTCCAGGATTCACACCCTGACAAGTATGGAGAGCTAGCATGATAATTCAGATCATTCTACCACATCCACCTCTTTTTCGATTTCAGAGCTCCATAACGCCCCACAAACACCTACATGACGTTCAGAATTTATTTACAAAATGGCTCGTTGGGCTGAGCTCAACGAATTCTTTCGGCAGTTTAACTGGAAACTATGTTTCCACATAATAATGTCAATGCCATGGCGAAAATTGTTGAAAACACCATTTTGATGGGAATGAAAGCTTTCATTCCTTCAAAGCAAATCTTGATTAAACTCAGGAAAAAGTCTTGCAAAAACATTGTCAGATCCAGAGAGAAAACATTCTGTATCTGACGTAGTATAAAATATGCCGATGCTTATTCGCTATGCAAAAGGACGAGATCTTCGTGAGCCAGAGTACTAAAACTTGAAAAAGCTTTGTATGAGGAACGTCTTTGTCATTCGTTAAAATAGCAAAGGTTAATGTTAGTTTTTCAATTCCGACTGTTTTAAAGGATGACTAAATATTCATTGACCTAACCTTTTGACTGAACTATTTCCAAATAATTCTTACTTTCCGGAATGCTGCAATCAATCATTGCCTGCGTTTAAAAGTATAACTATGCCAAAAATATTCTTTCGAGCGAGTGAAGTTCAAAAGTTTTAGTGGATTTCAACATAAATAAGTCTCCTGGGCCGGATGCTGTTTCACCACTGATGTTTAAGCAGTGTTCTTCGACATTAGCACGTCCGTTGTCAACCTTCTTTAGCACTAAGTATCATGATGGTTAATTCCCATCTTGTTGGAAGTTTGCCAATGTAACGCCAATCCATAAAAAGAGCGATAGGCTAGTAATGCTGATAATTACCAATCAATTGCAATATGCTCTGCACCTTCAAAGTACCGGGAATCCAACAGTTTACTCAGTTATCGCTAGTATGCCTTTCGAAGGGGACGGTCTACGGCTGTATCATGGTGATTTTGGGGTCGTCGATGACTTCTCTTGATTTATATAGAGCTTTCTCAGGAATCGCACTGTAAGAGTTGTTATAAGATATCATGAAACGAGTTCAAGATTAATTCAGTGGTTCCGTTCTTTCTTCTACCCTATTTTTTTTTCTCTTAATTACCTCCTTTGTCAATCTTCCAATCATATCTACTATTTTGTAGATGACAGCAGTATCTGCCATTCATATTCAATCAGTAATAGGCCAAGCCTTTCGGAGATTGGGACCATGCGATCTTATAACAATCTCTTAGTAGGGTCGTGCGAATATGGTTGATTTTAATGCTCTCAAGATCCAATGCTATACAGTTACGCACAGACGTATGACCGAACTTGCTGCTCCATCTGTAATTAGGAAATCAGAAGCTTTTCATGTTCTTTACATAAAAATCCCGTGTGACGTTCGATGGATTAATCACAATTTTCAAGTCGCAAAAGAAGCATTCAAGTGTTTCGGGTTTTTAAGACGGTGTAAGAGATAGTTCACTCTATCTGATTTCATTATTTATGCCACCTGTATCTGATCGAAAATGGAATAAGTGGAATACAAGTGTCATATATGAGTCGGTATTTCAAAATCTATTTTGCTCATCAATGACAGTCAATGACAGTAGGGTAGCTAACCCTAATGAATCTCTGGAGCATCGACAGATGTGGTTGTATTTTGCTGCTTTATGGTTACCATAGAGAAATATGTTCTAATGAAATCCGGAAACTTGTTCCCGAAAACTACTCATTTTTAAGAAAACATCCATTTGTGTTCGATACGCCAGTGAATCGCATTATACAATGCCGAGCAAATTCGTACTTTGACGAACTGTTCGTATGTGGAATAAACTCCCTGCAGAGGTCTTTCCTGTCACTTTCAATGTTGAAAAGTTCAAATCAAATGTCCACAAACGCTACTCCCTCTATTGTCTTTTTCATAACCAATTTTACTGAATAGTGTCGAAAGATAGTAAAACATCGTTTTTATGTTCTACCGTGTAGGTTGTGCAATTAATTAATCCTTTGATATTTCTCTCGTCCGATTCTTTCTGGGTAAAAATGCTACGAACTTTAGCCTATTAACAATCACTTTGGAAGAAATTATTCTCATTACATGCACTCTAGAACTATTATTTTTAGAACAAGCTCTTAAAAGTTTTCTTACACTGAAAATAATCCATGCAACATATGCACGAAAATGCTCTTACATATTACATAATATTTCGTAATTTCACACCACGATAATCCTTCGTAAAATATACGAAATATACGAAAATATTAAAAAATAAATAAAAGTAAAAAAAGTTTGGCTCAACTGCTTTATATTTCAAAGCAAGTACTCCTTTCCATTAATTTTATCCTATTACACTTGAAAAACATGTCAATTTATAAAAAATAGTTTAGATAAATTTTTTTTGTTTCAATTATATTTTTTAACAAAGAAAATCTTTTAAGAAAGGTTTTCGTTACTTTCGTAAATTTGTAAAATTATTGCCAATATTTTTTTTCGTAATATAAAGGAAAGTTTCGTAAATTCTATGAAAAAGTAACTACAATTTTTTGGATTATTTTCAGTGTAGGAAAACTTTGTTTTAGGAACACAATAAACGACGGCATGGGACTTTCATACAAATCAGACATGACTTTCTCGTCGATGGCGATGCCGTCAGTTTTCATTAACATTTTATTTTTCACCTCCCATTCCCTTAACAGTATTGCCATAAATAATTTATATTTTATGAACACAAATAATTCACAATAACATAAAAATTTCAAAAATTCCTTGAAAAAATTAAAAATGATATATCATTGATAATGCTGCATTGATTTTTCAGGAGTGGGAAATCGTCTCGTTCCGTTGCCTTCGTTTGTTGTGGTCCTACTCTAAAAGTACTGTTTAAGTATTATTTTAATGGCAATTATACAATAATAAATAAATATTAAACGATAATAAATGTGGCAATAAAAGATAATAATAAACAAATAAAAATATTTTATAATATAAACCTTATGTATCCTTTTATAATAAACAACGATATTTTATATATTTTTAAGTATATTTAAAATATTTTCTATATACATTTTATTATGGTATAATACAATAAAAGTATAGTAAATAATAAAATAAATACAGTTTTTCGTTTTATTAAATTATTTAATTTCTTTTTTAATTCCTAGTATGATTTGTCAACAATCAAGTCGCCAAAAAGCAAGTCATTCAAGATTCCCCAAAATCAAGTGTCCAATATTTATTAGTTTCATTTTAAAATATTTTTATATTTCTCATCGAACTCAAGATACCAATTCAAAGGAAAAAAAAAATGATTGAAGAATTTCAAATTTCCTACAAAGCTAATTGTTAAGAAGGCCTTGATTGGTAAGTCGCTTTTTAAATATATTCTTGTAATTAATTGTAATGCCTTGAAAAAATCACAAATAGTGATTTTAAATATTATTATTATTATTATTCCAAATAGTATTTAAATATACTGTTTTATAACCAAAAAGTATACATTTTCTAATGCATTTTTTATGGTAATTAGGATATGATGAATACGAGAATAATAAAAAAATCGTTTCGGCCATTGTCCAGATAACGATACATTTGTGTTTTTCGATGTATACTTCTTTTTAAGGCGCCATCCAGAGTTAAATCTTGATTCGCTTAAAGTGAGCCGTTTCCTGTTTGAAAGGCAACTAAATTACTCGTCGAATAGTGGATAACCGGCTTTGATAGCATACAAAAATTACTGAGTTATAGTAGATCAAAGTTGAAATTTCATGAAATTTTTAACGTTTTAAGGGCAAGTTCGGCATACAAAACTTACCATTAAAGTTAACGTTAACTTTTAATTGTACACAGAAAGAAAAACGCCGTACTAAATTAAAGCATTTTCTACTTACTTTGAGTATTCTTATTTTGAGTATTCAAAAATTCTTATTTTATGTACTACTTACTATTAGTATAAAATTTCTTCACAGTCGTAGTGTGTTGGTATTTGTTTGCTTGTTGATAGCTTCAGTCGCATGCTGTGCTTATGTTGTTGTCTTGTTATTGGTTATTCTGTTTGTTCGTTCTGTGCCGACTAATAGCCTACAAACGTCGTATTACATTCTGCTGGTTTATACTGGATTTTAGCTGTCGTTCTTTCTATACTGAGTTAGCTGAGTGGTCTAAGGCGTTGGTCTGCAAACATGATGAGTTAAGTTCAATACTAGGAATGACCAAAAATAAATTTTAGATTAAAACAAGTAAGCAAAAATATTTAATTTATATAAGCAGTAAAATTATAAATTCTCAAGTCTGTTCTGGGTTTAAATAAGTAAAAGTTAGCCTGATTCGGGTTTGATTCAAGCACGTGGCGGGATTTGATTATAAAGTACGCAGTTAGGATTGTCAAGTACGCGGCGGACTAATTCAAGTATACAGCGGGCTTGAATCTACATGTAATACGAAGTTTGTCAGCTACTTGTCGGCTATGCTCGAGCAATGAAAATAAACAACAATAAGAGCACAACAGTGAGTTGTGGCTATCATCAAGCAAACAAACACCAACACAGTACTAGTACGACTGTGTATAAAGTTTATAAACATATTCGTACTTAAGATAAGAATTTTTTTTACATGAATAAACGCTGATAGGCTAAAAGTATTTTGCACTTGAATATTCCGATTTAATCAATCTTTCTGTACTTGATTTCAGAAAAACCGGAATTACCGTACTTTTGACACCGCTTGGGAATAATTTAAGTACGGATGGATTGATTTTTCTTTTCAGTGTACATTGTGAAAAGGGCCGTAATTCATTCAATTAAATTCTTCAATTAAATTGTTTTTATTGAGAAAAGAATTTTTAAACTATGTACGTAATACGTAATTGAAAAGACAAAAACAAACTTTTGACTGCAAAACAGTTGAACTGATGTTTTCGAAATCAACAACGATCTCATTGTCAGACTTCTTATTATACCTTTCCAAAATCTCTCTAGTATGCCAAAAATCAAAAGCTTTATGGGGCTTGTACACCAAAAGTGAAAAGGAACGCTATTGTTTTCGCTACGTTGTCCGTAAGTCTGCTCCCAATAAGTAATGGGATTTGTTTGTCAAAATGAAAAAAAATCGTAAAAAAATAGCTAAAACTAAATAAAATCGCCAAAATGGAAAAAAGCGCTTAAAGGAAAAAACACCAAAAAAATCGCTAAAATGCAAAAATGGCTAAACGCCAAAACTAAAGAAATCGCCAAAACTAAAAAAATCGTCAAAACGAAAAAAGTGCCAAAACTAAAAAATCTCCAAAATTAAAAATATCATCAGAAACCGAAAAGATCGCCAAAATGAAGAAAGTCATAAAAAAATCTCAATCAAAACTAAAAAAAATATTGTCAAAAACCTAAAAAAATTGCCAAAGCGAAAAAATCGCTCAAAGTAACAATAAATCGCAAAAACAAACAAAAAAATCGCAAAAAAAAACAAAAAAAAATCGCCAAAACGATAAACATTTTCAAAATTAAAAAAATCGTCGAAACGAAAAAAAGCGCAAAAACTAAAAAAATCGCCAAAACTAAAAATATCTTAAAAAATAGCAACAAAACGAAAAAAATCGCCAAAACTAACAAAAGTCGTCAAAAACGAAAAAAATCATGTACAAAAAAATAAAATCGTTAAAACGAAAAATTTATATAACTATCGTCATATAAAATGAAAAAAGGCCTATCTACACTTTTAAAAAAGTTTCAGGAGAGATAAAAAACTTAATAAAAAGCAAACTATTGTGATCATAAAAACGATTTTTTTCTAGATGGTATCATTAATAAAGTATGAATTAATGATACTATGCTGCAAAACTATTTTTATAATCACAAGTTTGCTTATTATTAAGTTTTTCATCTCCTGAAAATATTTTAAAAATCTAGATAAGCCATTTTGCATTTTATGTGACGACATGTATTCGTACCAGTGATGTTATATGTAGGGAAAATCCCTATTCGTAGGGATTTTTGTCTAAAAAAAATGACCGTAGGGAAAAAAGAACAGATTTTTTTCAAATCATTAAAATGTAGGGATTTTTAAAAATGATAGTTTTTTCGTTATTTTATTACATCATTTTTAGACTTTAGCCGATTTCGCTCCATTATGGCTTACAATTTTTGTAATTGCATGAACTATTCAATAAAATTATAAAAGTATGGATTTGTTTTATTATTTGTGGTACATAACAGCTTCCGAAATGACAAAAATCAGATAAAAAAGTTAAAAATTTTATAAAATTTTTAGTTTGGTCCATTATAATTCCGTAATTTTTATTTGATCAAAGCCAATTAGCCAATATTCGACGCGTAATTTAGTAGATATATAACTCATTTTATTCGAAGAAGCCTTTGAGTCTGTGTGACGCTTTAAAGACGATTGTGAATCGAAAAACACAAATGTACCGTCGTTATCTGGGCAATGGCCGAAAAGATTTTTTCGTGTTTACACATCCTAATTAGTAATACCTTTGTCTTCCGTAGGTCGAATACCTTTGTCTTCCGTAGGTCGAAAGTTAGCTACATTTCCTAAAACTAGATAAAATTCTGAAAATAGTGCAATATTTTTACCTCGAAATTCTCAAAATTTTTATAACAACTTTAAATAAATTTTATATATCAATGGCTTAACATAAAAAGGCGTATGTCGATTTTTTCGAAATCGCGTTTTTGACGTTTTCTAGTAGTCAACGTGTCATTACATCCTTCTTAAAGAACTAAGAAAGTTGCAGCTCAGTTTTTTCCTTAACCTGTAAAATATCGAAAATACGAGACAAGCTTTTTTCGTATTAAGCCATATACGTATATGTACATTATATCCCAAGAAAAATTTTGATGGCAAAGTAATGAGTTAAAATTAGGGATGTAACGATACGCCGTTTTGCCGATCCGATACCGATACCGATATTTAAAATAAATATCGCCGATACCGATTCCGATACCGATACGAATATTGAAATTGAGTTCAAGTTTAGATTAACAAAACTCAAGTGCAATTTTTTATTATACAAAATTACATTATAAGAGAGAATATTTAAAATTGATAAAACATTGGAAGTAATTTTTAAGGAGCTACATTTTATTTGCTTCCAACAAATCTATATTAAAAATATTAAATTAGTTTGGCTTAAGTTCATTTTTAATTTAATCATTCGATCAAATTATTTTTTATTTAAGAAAGAAATTCTAAAGCATGTAAATATTGAACATTCAAAGAAAAATTTGGCTGTACGGAAGGTTCTCAGTTCAACCTTTGTTTCGTGACCACCAAGTCTACTCATCAGAGTCCTTTACCCACACTACCACCGACAGTGGCAACAACACTGTAGCGAAAATCCTACTAATATTAGTAAGCTCAATTAACACACTGTCGCCATCTTGTGGCGACAGTGTGTTTGAATGTTCAATATTTACATGCTTTAGAATTTCTTTCTTAAATAAAAAATAATTTGATCGAATGATTAAATTAAAAATGAACTTAAGCCAAACTAATTTAATAACTTTGGATAAAACCATACAGTTCGACTAAAAATTCATAACTCAATTATTAAAACTCTAAAGGCACTTAGCTAAACATGAATGTGTACTGTTCCAAAAACTTTGGCCAAATAAACATTTAATAAAATCCCAGCATTGAGAATATCGACGATATTCCACGCTGGTAAGACTGAAATGCAAAAAGCTTAAAATAGTTGAACATGCTAAGAAAAGACAGTTAGTGAAGTTCCGAATATTTAGACAAAGTTCAATAAGGTGCGACTCGCCACAAGATAACGACAGTGTGTTAATTGAGCTTACTAATATTAGTAGGCTTTTCGCTACAGTGTTGTTGCCACTGTCTGGTAATGTGGGTAAAGGACTCTGATGAGAAGACTTGGTGGTCACGAAACAGCTGTCAGTTCAACCTTCCGTACAGCCAAATTTTTCTTTGAATGTTCAATATTTACATGCTTTAGAATTTCTTTCTTAAATAAAAAATAATTTGATCGAATGATTAAATTAAAAATGAACTTAAGCCAAACTAATTTAATAACTTTGGATAAAACCATACAGTTCGACTAAAAATTCATAACTCAATTATATTAAAAATATTCAGATAATTAGTAGAAAAGCAGAAAAATTGTTTAATTCCTTTATAATTTAAAAAAAATACTCGCCATGCTTTTTAAAAAATCGATTTTTTTAAAGGACATTTATCAACTAATATTCTTCTAAATAACTTAATAGCTTAATTATTAAAAGACTTCTAAGTTTATATTTATTCACTTAAATTTACATGAAAATACAGTTCTGAGTTTAAATTCGCATAAAAAAATTGTGAAAATGGGTACTTTTTTATCCTTTTTCCTTAAGGAAAAATCATTATAGAATACCGAAAAAGAAATTTTTCCTAGCATCGCTTCCGATTCGGTGATTGGTAATCGAAAAACAGAACTTCTTGCAAGGGCAAGGATATGTAAAACTAATTAGAAATTACCAAAATTTGCAATACTTCCAGATCGCGAGTTCTACATTTTCATGACTTCTTTGGAGTATCTCTTTTTTGCTGGAATAAGATTTAAAAAACAACGGCTTGAATTTCAATTCATGGTAAAATTAAAAAAAAAAATAAATAATTTTTTTGCAAAATAACAGCATAAAATATTATTAATTTTTAAAATTGATATTAATAAGATTTAAAAAATAACGAAGTGTATTTAAAATCGAACAAAAATAAATTATTTGTTAAAAAAAACTCTGAACAATTTTTTAAAAGTATCGTCGTATCGGCAGTAAAATATCGCCGATACCGATGTATCGGAAAATCTGAAGTATCGCCGATATATCGGTATCGGTATCGGTATTCGTTACATCCCTAGTTAAAATGCTAAAATACTTTTCACTACTTCTACTTTGGCATTTTAACCAATTACTTTAACATGGCGATGTCATTGGAGGCAAGTACTTACCACAATTGATTACAAATAACGAGTTATAAATTTCAATATTTAGAAGGCATTGAATACATAAAACACAATAAAAATTAAATGTCTCTGCTAAGCATTGAACTCATGCCATTTTCAGTTATTGTGTTATTTTATGCCAAGTGTTTTACCCACTAGGCTACTGCACAAATATTTTGTTACGGGCTTAAAACTGTTTTTCACAAACATGAGCACAATTAAAAAAATCAATTTTTCTTCGTCTGTATGAAAAGCAGGTACACTAGTATCCTGCCAATAAGAGAATATATCGCTTGTTTAATTACTAGTAAGTAATTGTTCAACTACTGTAAAGTAATTCAGAAGGTATGTAGTTTGTTATTGAAAAGTATGTTGTTCGGTAATGACAACTCATTACCAAGTTTTTGCTGGGATATTATATATTTTTCATGTACATATTATCATTTAAAAGTTGTAGGGATTTTTGTAAAGATAATTTTTTGGGCGCGTAGGGAATAGTAGGGATTTTTTTCGGGCTGCGTAAAGACTTTTCAAAAAAGTATATAGCATCACTGATTCGTACAGAAGACTTCGGGTGTGAGTTAAAGTCACACTTTATTGAATATATTACTGTACATTCAAGAAAAGTTTGTAATGTGTTGGCAACATTGTATGTTTACTTTTTCACTTCACACATAAAATTTTTGAAAGATAATTTCGTAAATTAAAAAAAAAATTGACTAGAATTTTTTTCGTAATATGTGCGAAAGTTTCGTATATTCTACGAAAAAAGTAACTACGAAAGTTTTTTTTTCGTAAAATGTTGCATATGGGTAATTCCATGTCAAATCAAGTAAGAGTTAGACACGACCCCTTTCTATTTTGATAAAATTTGGTCAGATGTTGTCATTCATCTTATAACGCATTTATGTTAAAGCAAAAAAATTGAAAATGTTTATTTCAAAAGTTATGACATATTGAAAATGTCATTATTTCGCCAAATTTACAGAATTTTTTTTTAAATATCTCTAAAACTATTTTATATACAAGGATGTATTGTATGCCATTTTAAAGAGGATATTTGGGGCAACATAAAATACATAGAACAAAAATTAGTTTTGGAAAAATGATTTATCTGCAAAGTTTTGAAAATTTAAAAACTGACTAAATCAAAAACATATATTTTTTTCGTCTGAATTTTTTTATATAATACCTCTAAATGTCCTTAATAAATCGTGAAAATTTGGAAGAGGTGTTTTTTTTCTCTTTTTTAAGATATGATTTTTTCTTTCGCAGCCTTTGTATAGTATCAAAAATAGTTAATATCTGTAATTTTGAGCAATACCCAGGAAAAATTTTGATGGCAAAGTAATGGGTTAAAATGCTAATAAACATACCCTTCACTACTTCTACTTTAGCATTTTAACCAATTACTTTAACATGGCGATGTCATTGGAGGCAAGTACTTACCACAATTGATTACAAATAACAAGTTATAAATTTCAATATTTAGAAGGCATTGGATTCACAAAACACAATAAAAATTACATGTCTCTGCTAACCATTGAACTCATGCCATTTTCAGTTATTGTGTTATTTTATACCAAATGTTTTACTCACTAGGCTAGTACACAACTATTTTTTTATTGGCTTAAAACTTGTTTTCACAAACATGAACACAATCAAAAAAAATCAATTTTGCTTCCCCAGGGGTTGAACAGTTTATCGTCTGTATGATAAGCAGATACACTAGTACTCTGCCAATAAGAGAATAAATGGCTTGTTGAATTACTAGTAGCAAGTAATTGTTCAACTACTGTAAAGTAATTCAGACGGTAAGTTGTTTATTGTTGAAAAGTATGTTGTTCTGTAATGACAACTCATTACGAAGTTTTTGCTGGGGAAAAAGTAATACCATTGTCAAATTTGTGCATTTGTTTTTCGGTAAAATTTTATGCTGGAAATTTTGTGTTAAAAAGGTAAATTTTTTGTCATATCTCAAAAAAAAACACCTTCTTAAAAATTTCAGGATCTTTTAAGGACGTTCAGAGATATCATATAAAAAAAATTCAGCCAAAAAAAAATAGGTTTTTGATTTAATCAGTTTTGAAAATTTCAAAACTTTGCAGATCAGTCATTTTTCCAAAAAAAATGGTTGCCCTATACATTTTTTTTAGCCCCAAATATGATGCTTAAAATGACATACAAACCAATCTTGTTTATAAAATAGTTTTCGAGATATTTAAAAACTAAACTCAACACTTTTGGTAAATTTGGCGAAATAATGATATTTTGGATATGTCATAACTTCTGAAATAAACATTTTTAATTTTTTCCCTTTGGCATAAGTTCGTTATAGGCTTAAAGAAAACATCTGAACAAATTTCATTAAAATCGAAAGGGGTCGTGTCTAACTATTAGTTATTTGACATGGAATTACCCATATATTATTTTCAGTGTAGGTTTTTACTTCAAAATATTTAAAAGTTTTGTGATTTTTATTAAATAGTATTATATTGCAAAACGTTTCATCAATCAATCATGGTTTGTATCCAAAAAATGTATTGAGTGTTATCCATATATGTATTTTAATTTAATTGAAGTTTTTTTAGGACTTTATGTTAAAACTCATTGGAGCTTATTTTAAAACTAATCGAAGATTGAATTCAAAATAAAGTGTGTGTTCTGAAAAAATATTGAATTGTTATACAAATGTATTGAGCGTTACGTAAAATTTTTTTTTAATATAATTTACCTATAATTTTTTGGACGTTAAAAAAGTTAACAACAGCTGAAGAAAGGAAACGCTATAAAGAACATTATCTGTTTCCAAATTTCTGGTTTTCCTTGAAAAAACTTTGTTTCTTTCGCACTGTGGGTTGTTATATATTTCGAAGAATGTAGAAAAAATTATTTGGAATTGACATAACTTTTGAAATTTTTGGTCGATTTTATTAAATTAAGTCTTATTTGAAAGAGGAGTTAGCCTACTTTTTGCTAATGATTATTTTAAAAGATAAAAATTTTTTTATTTTTCTATGTGAGCCAAAGTCAAAATTAAAAAAGTGATCATAGCTTTTAATTTCGTCCTGCGATTTTTTGTTTTTAAAGAGTATATGTATAGTGCTTTCAGGATATATTGAATGAGTCTATATATATAAACTATAATATAAGTCCTATCTTCTCATATTACTATTAGTTACATTGGCAAAAAAAAATGTACACGTAAAATGAGAATCGCTCATATATATTAATATGTACAATTTATAACTAAACGAAAATTTAATTATTGCAACTTATATGTTGATTATTTTGTTAAATAGACTCCCAAATTAATATTGCATGTATTTATTTAAGATTTAAAAAAAACTTAAGGAAATTCTATTTATTCAATATTAATAATAGTTTTTTTTTTAAATTTATGTATCCATATACAACAACAACTAAACAAGTCAATGAAATGCTTGGATGGATGAGATCAAAAAATATTTTTAGAAGTTTTGATTTTTTTTTATTTGAAAATATCCATATGAACACATTTTATTGGTGCGAGGCGAGGCGAGTTCATTTCATTTATTTGCTATGAAGACACTTGAGAATATTATTTCTTTTGCGTGGGCTAGAATACATACGAGTACTTATATTCATAACATTTTCTCTTTCCTTTGCATTGAAAATGAAAATTTTAAATGGAAATCAAAACGGAAGTCTAGGAAGTGGAATTTGTGCATCTACACTGAAATGTACTTTGTACAGCATTAAATTTGTTCGATGTTGTTACAGCTGCAATTTGTGTTTTCTTAAAGGAAATGCGCCAACATCGTCTGTCTATCTTAATGAAAATATATTGAAATCAATATTATATTACAATATATAGATTATTGCATTATGCTAAAATGCGCTCTAGGAAAGTAGTGCACAACCATAATGCCAGCGTTTTAAGTGTATACGATGTATGTGTATGATGTTCACTCGGTAGGTAATCTTGTAAACACTTGACTCTGACTCACAGCAATATTTTTGTTGGAAGGGGGGACCAAACATCTGGTTGCCACATTACTTTTTGGTTTTTATAACTTCGACGTACGTACATAATATATGAATGAAAACATTCCCTCTTTTCTTCCTTTAAAAGTTTCTGGATATCGTTACAATATTTTTAGATTTTCAATTCAAATTGCTGGTGGCTGCATTTTTTTACCCCCTTTGATGGAATTTATTTTGTTACACTGAAAGAAAAAGTTAGTGAAATAAAAGAAATGCATCTATTTTTCGTATTTTTTATATCTTAAGATATTTTCTCAAGATGTTGATTTTTATTTAATATTGTTGTTTAAATCTCTTAATTTTTCTTTTTATATTTTTATTATTGTTTCTCGCATAGTTCTAAAAATTTACAATATCTTCTTCATCTTCTTCTTCTTCAACTTCATTATTAAGTCCATGTATATAAATAGTTTTCGTGTTTTTGATTTGATTTTAAACTTAAATGATTATAATAATAACATATAATAATTATAATAATAAAATATTTAAAATTAAAATGAAAAAAGTACGATAGATGGTGATTGTCAGAAGTGACAATTGCCGCGGTTGAATGCAGCTGCTTGGAGGTGTGTGCGTGTCGCTTAGAAGCACTTGCGGTGGACAATGCCGGGGCCGGATTCGTCATATTCTTGTTTGGAGATCCACATCTGTTGGAAGGTGGAGAGGGAAGCCAAGATGGAACCACCGATCCATACGGAGTATTTACGTTCTGGTGGGGCAATGATCTTGATTTTGATGGTGGATGGAGCCAAGGCAGTGATTTCTTTTTGCATACGATCGGCAATACCAGGGTACATGGTAGTACCACCGGACATGACAATGTTGGCGTACAAGTCCTTACGGATATCTACGTCACACTTCATGATGGAGTTGTAGACGGTTTCGTGGATACCGCAAGATTCCATACCCAAGAATGAGGGTTGGAAGAGAGATTCTGGGCAACGGAAACGCTCATTACCGATGGTAATGACTTGACCGTCGGGAAGTTCATAGGATTTCTCCAAGGAGGTGGAAGCAGCAGCGGTAGCCATTTCTTGTTCAAAGTCCAAAGCAACATAGCACAATTTTTCCTTAATGTCACGTACAATTTCACGTTCAGCGGTGGTGGTGAAGGAGTAACCACGTTCAGTCAAGATTTTCATCAAGTAATCGGTTAAATCGCGACCAGCCAAATCCAAACGGAGAATAGCATGGGGCAAAGCATAACCTTCATAGATGGGAACGGTGTGAGAGACACCATCACCAGAATCCAAAACAATACCAGTGGTACGACCGGAAGCGTACAAGGAGAGGACAGCTTGAATGGCAACATACATGGCGGGAGCGTTGAAGGTTTCAAACATAATTTGGGTCATCTTCTCACGATTGGCCTTGGGGTTCAAGGGAGCTTCTGTCAACAAGACAGGGTGCTCTTCTGGAGCGACACGCAATTCATTGTAGAAAGTGTGATGCCAGATCTTTTCCATATCATCCCAGTTGGTGATGATACCGTGTTCAATGGGGTACTTAAGGGTCAAGATACCTCTCTTGGATTGGGCTTCATCGCCGACATAGGAGTCCTTTTGGCCCATACCGACCATGACACCTTGATGACGGGGACGACCTACAATGGAGGGGAAGACGGCACGGGGAGCATCGTCACCGGCGAAACCGGCTTTGCACATACCGGAACCGTTGTCAACGACTAAAGCAGCAACTTCATCATCACACATTTTGGAGTTTTTGTGTTGTTACTAAAAATGCAATGGGAAAAAATTGAGGGAAAATTTATTATTTTTCGGTTCTCAGCTAGTTTTTGTTCGGTGTAAAATGTGTTTGAAGAGTGAATATTTGAAACTGCTTATTTTGGAAACGATTTTGAATTGAAAATTTTCTATACAAATAATACGAGTATTTTTATATGACAGAGAAAAAATATAATCGAATTTTAATTACGAAAACGGCATATTCAATCAATCTTTTTGTTAACCAAAGACGAAAAGTTCAACCAATAAAATTCAAATTTCCAATGATATAAAATTGGTAACTTTTTTTTAGAAAATTTAGCTTTTGATTACAAAAGTAATTGACTTAATTACAAATTTAATACAAATTTAAATAAATTTTAATATTTTATAAATTATTTGTATTGAAAGTATAATTTTTTCTATGGGATTTAAACATTTCACAACCGATACTTTTTGAAAAATACACAGAAAAATCGAAATTCACAATGGAAAAAATTATCAAAAATATTATTTGGCTTCAATTAAATTCGTAGTCGAAATAATTACTAATGTGATCAAAAACAAAATGTTCTAAAATTTTTAATAAGCTTTGATGAAATGAAAGTTTGAATTAGAATTTTCGTCGTAGGTTGAACTTTAACAACAAAATTAATTGAATATGCAGTTTTTTTAATAGAATCGAATATCAGTGTTTCTCTGTGATTATTAAAAACTAAATTTGATTTCAATTAATTTCATAATTAAACGAATTACTCCGGAGATCAAATACAAAATTTTCTAAACATTTTTTCAAGTTCTGAGTAATTGAAAATTTTAATTTTTGTAATTTGATTTAACATATTAATCGTTTAGTGAGTTTTAACAAAATTGATTGAATTAATTGTTAATGTACAACCTACGACGAAAATTGTATATTCAACTATTAAAATTAAAAATTTCAATTATCCAAAGTCTACAAAAAATTTTAGAACATATTGTTTTAAGCCAATTACCGAATTAATTAAAAGCAATTTTTATAAATTTTTTAATAGAAAAATTTTGAGAGTTCAACATAGAAAAAGTTATTCACCAAAAATGTTCAATAAAAGAAAATATGTAATCAAGAACTAAATTTGTTTTCAATTAAGTTTCTAATTGAATTAATTACTCAGTCGATCAAATAGTTTCTAACAATTTTTATAAATTCTGAGTAATTGAAAATTGTAGTTTTAGCAATTTTAGTAATTGAATATAAAATTTTCATTATAGATTGAACTTTAACAAACTTAATTGAAGAAAATCAAATTTCAATTACGAAAAATTCATATTTAATTAATTTGTGGTGTTAAACTTCAACCTGCGGCAAAAATTGTATGTCCAATTACTAAATTTCAAATGTTCAATTATTCAAAATTTATAAAAAAACTAGAATATTTTGTATTTGATCACAAGATTAATTAATTCAATAACGAAATTAATTGGAATCAGTTTTAATTTTTAATAAATATTTTAATTGAAAAATTGTTAGAATTTTTTGTTTTCACGAAAAAAGAAGGGATTTTATAAAGCATGCAATAATTAAAAAGACAAAGACACAATTTCGACTGCATAAGGGTTGAACTTAACACCATGATATTTTCAAGATCAACCACGATCTCATCATCAGAGTTCTTGTTATACCAATCCACTGTGTCAGAGTGGTGAAGTGAAGTAGTTTAGCATCCAACATGAAGGTAATTTCTGCCGAAAGCTTTTACAAGTGTGGAAAGCTTTCCAAAACTTTAACTCACGCTTGTAATTTCAACTCTTTGGTTGTTTAAAAATCCACTACATTTTTATTTTAGTCCTAGCTATTTATTGCATGAGCTTCCTTCTACCCTTTTTCTTATCTTCAAAATTTAGAATTTTTAATATTTTCTTTCATTTAAGAACAATTTTGATATTTTTAAAAAGTTTTTTTTTTCGAATTATTATTTTGTAAAGGAAGCTAGTTCGTGAAAAACTAAATGGCTTCCAAACCATTTTCAAACCGAAAGTTTTTTACTCAAATTTATGTGCTTGAATATCTTTTAATTTTAAAAAGATTTAAATGAATTCTATTTCAAAATATCGAGTTCTGAATTTTAATAGATCTTATTTCAAAATTCAGCAATATCGATTTTTTTATTGGATAAATAGAATTTCTTTATATTTTATAGATCATTTTCAAATCACTTTAGTTAACATCACAAAACTTTCTAATAATCCATTAAATTTTGCATAGATTTATCGTTAATATTCCAAAACTTTGTGTGGTAATCCCTTAAGTTTGGCAAATATTCACACTTTTCGAATCACTTCTTTTTATTTTTTTGTAATTAATATGTGTATATTTTTTTCAAATCATTATTAAATTAATCTATTATTCAGATATTTTGAATACTGACCGTTTCAACAAATAGAAAAACTAAGAGACTAAATCAACACTTTCGCTGTAGAACTGCGAGTGTCTGCTGGATTCTTTTGTACTAATATTTATACCAGTCGTTGGAATCTGTATATATATATATATATGAACAGTTTGAAATATTAATTTTTGAATACCACTACCAATGCACTACTACACATACTATTGAACTCAAGAAAATATGTTTGATAATTACTCATGTATAGGGAAAATAGCGCAGGCGTTGCATACTTAAAGGGGAAATTTTTAAAATTATTTTAAGAAAATCTCATCGAAAAGAGCATATTTCAAATCTAAACACGCTCCTTTTTCTCATTTTCAATAGTAGACTGTTCTCAATTATTCTATATGAATTTTATTGAAAAATTCTTAGTGCCGCCTGAATTTTGAATTTTAATTTGCTCTCTATCTCTTTTTCAAAATTGTTTATTTCTTTCGTGTTAATATCCTCCATTTGGAAAATTGTTGTTGGTTTTACTTGAAACACCACACAATTGCATTTGGAAAAATATGTTGTTTTCATTTCTTAAAAATAAAAATCTAGATTTCTTGGTTAGTTTAATGTTTGTATGTGAATTTGAAACGAATTGCCAGCAGAAGCAGTGGGGGTCAAGGGAGTAGGCATTCATTGTGGCATTATAAGCAAAACATTTTTTCTTTTTCTGTTTTTTTTTTGCTGATTATTTATAAATTTCATTTCCATTTCTTTCTCTCCTCTGTAAAAAAATTAAAATAAAATTTTTTTGTGTCTATACACAACTAAAATCGTTTTTTTTTCATATTTTCAAATCGTGTTGGAGGAATCTCAACCCATACATGGTTTGGGTGGAAAATTATAAACAGAAAAGCGAAAAATAAAAAAAAAATATATATTTTTCATTTAGAAAATTAATTTTAAATAGATCGACCAAAAAACGAAACATTAAGTAAAACATTTTATTAAAAAAAATCACTTCAAATTCGATTCAAAAAATTAAAAAAATTGGAAAATACACAATTTAAAAATTTTAAAAGATTAAAGCTTTCAGTTAAATATCTTTCGGGTATTCCCCGAAAGTCGTATGGACGGAGGCAGCTGGATATAACAAAGTAATTAAGGCCCCTATTATGATTCACAACTAAATTGATAGTTGAGTCGTACTTGTCAAATTCTTATCATGGATTACAACTTTCTTAAAAGTGGGACAACTGTTTTTTGCCAGTTGTGTTTTGGTTTTTATTTCGACTATTGTGTTACTTTGTATTACTTTTAAAATGGAGATTTTAGGCGCCAATCTATCAGGCATGTTCTGAAAATCACTTTATCATAAAGTGATTTGAAATCACCGAAAAGGTTTTCTGCGCACTAAAATGTTTGAAATCTCAAATTTATTTAATTAGTTTGGCTTAAGTTCATTTTTAATTTAGTCTGTCGATCAAATTATTTTTTATTTAAGAAAAAAATTCTAAAGCATTTGAATATTGAATATTCAAAGAAAAATTTGGATGCACGGAGGGTTAAAATGACAGCTGTTTCGTGACTACCAAGTCTACTCGTCAGAGTCCTTTACCTACACTACCGCTGACAGTGGCAACAACACTGTAGCGAAAATCCTACTAGTTTCAGTAAGCTCAATTAACAGACTGTCGCCATCTTGTGGCGAGTCGCACTTATTTAGAACAATGAATGATTTAGAACAATGAAAATCACGACTAAAAACTAAAAATCTCGTGATTTTCAGAACAACAAAAAAATCACTCAGAATATGCCTGTATCCCATTTGTCAACCAATATTGTTGCCATATCTATAAAACATAAAATCTCAAAAAAAAGTAAGGCCAAAACTAAAAATATTTAAAATATTTTATGATGGCTAGCTACTATGGTTTCAAAAAACAGAGAGTATAGATAAGAACGGCTGCCTTCCTAAACGCATGTTGCAGTTCAACAATGTAACGTATTCCCAAACACAACCGTGCAAACTTTGATAAAGTATTGCATTCCTAAAGTCATCTCTTAAACGCAACTTGCTCACTATTTCAATTGGCAATGCTTTTTATTGACAATGCATTTAATTCGCAGTGTTGTAAATTACAATAGCTTGATTTAAATACTGCTTTGACGTGGCATACAGACGTTTAGGAAAGCAGTCCACCTTTGTTTTCGAAATTTATTTCGAAGACAACTAATAATAGTTGTGAATCATAATACAAAGAAATGGTTGAGTTTGGTCGTAACATTGACAACTCAACCAAGTTGTCTTGTGAATCATAATAGGGGCCTAAAACTTTTTAAACGTTCAAAAAACAAATCTGAAAATACTCATCAAATATGGGCATGGCACTAGAGTGGTCGTAAAAAATAAAATTTGGATTTCTTCAGGTCTCATACCCCAAATCGATGGGTATTTATAAAAAAAAACTATCCTAAAAAATTTCAGGTCAATAAGTTAAGATTAAGGCGTGTCGCACCGCTACCGAAGTTTGAGCAAATGCTCATATTCTGTATACATATATCTCATAACATAATAAATATAGTACACTGAAAAGAAAAATCAATCCATCCGTAATTAAATTAATCCCAAGCGGTGTCAAAAGTACGGTGCGGTTTTTCTGAAATCAAGTACAGAAAGATTGATTACTTAATTTTAGCTGATTACCCTTTATTTATGTAAAAAATTCTTATTTTGAGTACGGATATGCTTATAAACTTTATACACACCCTTTACCACTCCAAAATCACTAACATCACACATAAAAAACTAAATATGATTTTTTGTAAAGGAATTCAATGAAATAGTAAATATTTTGTCTAGGAACAGACCTACAAACAAATTTGTAAATATAGACAAAAATATCTCAACAATTTCATTGAAAAAAATTGTTTTTTTTCAGTGAACAAATTGTTTAAATCTATAAAACAATTTGTATAAAAATATTTACAAATTGTAAACAAAACAATTTCCTAAATCAAACAAAAATATTTTCTGGATTTTATGAAAAATATCAAACAATATTTTTGTCTGAATTTATAAAACAATTAGTCTAAAAATACTAACAAATATTAAACAAAATAGTTTACTTAATCAAACAAAATATTTACTGGATTTTTTTAAATATATCAAACAAAATTTTTGTCTGGGTCATTATCATCATCATCATCATCCATTAAGCATTTATGAAATTTCACTTTGTGAAATGTTTTCAAGTCTGAATGTTTATCTAAAGACTGTAAAAAAATGAATGAGAATTAAAGCAACGACATTAACTAATTGATTCACTCAAAAATCTTCAGTAAACAAATTTGGTACAATCGCACTCCTCTTGCTATCATTTTTGTTGTTGTTATTTATGTGTATGTCGCTATCGGGGTTGTTTTTTTTACGACACAGATTTTCTTGTTGTTTTTCGTGTTTGCGTTCTCAATAAGAGTCAAACAATTCATTGAGTATGTAAAGAACATTTACTGAAAATGAAATTTATTTTTAGACAAACTTTTGTTTGAAAAATTTTTTTGTGATAATTTTTTCTGTGCAGGTATTTTTCGGCGATCTGTTGGCCCGTAAGTTGGCTGCCCACTTGTTATAAGATTCAAACGCATTTTAGAAATTGTGTCAAACAAAACGTGACCCTTTGGTGTGATGAGACGATATCACCAGAAACACCAAATGCACGGTAATTAGATATGCAGAAGATCTTTATGCACATCTTTTTGATGCATTTAGTGATGATGAAAATGGGAAAATAGATATTACTTCAGATGACAGTGATGTTTTAAAAAACAAGACTTTCGAGGGAACAACGCCCTCTTAACTATCCGGGCAACTTCTATCAAAGCCGAATGCTTTTCTCAACAACTGAACTTGTGTTACTTAAATAAGAAACCGATTCTGAAATGAAAGAATTAATACATTGACTGTTTTAAAAGGCCATTTGCAACAAGGAATATAGAAATACAAGTTTTATAACGGCAGAGAATTTTCATTGCATACTAAGGAGTAAAGGACTGATTTCCCTGTTCTAAGACTGCTCTTTGTCAGCAACGTTTATCCTAGACAACCTTTTAATCGCTCTTTGGATTACTTTCGCTCTCTGAAAACGACGTGTTAAAATCATTGATGAGTGATCAGAAATAAAAGTACTTTGATTTCAGTCCATCAGTGATCTTACTAATGATTTATATTCTCTCTCGTTGCTCGGTGTAAAAACAGTTTTTAAATATGAAGTTTCCTTAAAATATCGACAAAAATATTGTTAATTTTTCCTAATTTACTTTGATCTTTTTGCTTTTCTGATTAGTGAAGTCTTGTGCTTTTTATCTCATTTCTTTAGACACTGTTTGTTTTGGAAATACTTTTAAAATAAAGCTCAGTTTAAAATACAGATTGATTGAATGATTAATTTTGCTTACATAAAAATCAGTGGATACCGGAAATTAAATTTTTTTTTGTTAAATATTTTAGTACGTTCTTCAATTCCCGGGAATTCCCTTGATCTCGGGAATTTATTTTTTATTTCCCGCTCTCCCGCGAAACAAAAAAGTCCGGCAATGAAAAAACCCTAATTTCTAACTATTAGAACCATAAAATGAACTTTAAAAGAACTAAACCAATCATTTTCGAAAAGAATTTTTAAAATAAATTTTTACTTAATCTTAAAAAAAAACAGAATTTTAATGCGCCAAAGATAAATAAATAAAACGTTTCTTTCTTCTCAGCACGTGCATAAATCTGTTTGCTTACAACAAATATCGCTTGAGGAATTTAATAGACTTCTTAATTTATGATAAAAAGAAAATACAACCTTAGGAATTATATAGTGTATTTCAATGTGCATATTTTTTTCATTAATAAAATTCCTACATAATTATCTAAAAATACTTCAAAATGTAGGTGGTAAAAAATTAATTTTTTCAATAAATATTTATTCAAGGCACATTAATAAGGTGTATGCATTGGAGATTTCAAGCGAATTGCTGGTGGCAAACAGCATATAGGAAAAAGTTGTTGTTTATTTTTTTTGTATATGATGTTTGACAGCCACTTTGCTTGAATTCGCTGATGCGCATATCTTATTCACCTGCTTTCTATTTAATAAAAAAGATATGTATGTATGAATATATACTTTTTTCTAATATAAAATTTTTAATGCAAACCCATACCAATTCAATTTTTATATTTGTAGAAAAAGTTAAAAAATACTCATAATATTTTTTTAGATACAAAATGAAATAACTGAGAGAAGAAAATTTTATATTTAGTTAAAATTTGGTATTGTTTTTAGAAATAAATTAATATACATTTTTTGTCATGCTGTTTGTTGTTGTACATTTCATTTAATGAATACTTTTTCGATAAAATTGATGTTGAGAAATGAAAGAGAAAAAGTGGTTAAACGTTCGTTGTTGGTTTGTTGGTTTTCTTGATGTCATTATCGTCTACACCTGATAAAAGTATCACCGCGAAAGAAAAAAATAAAATAAAAATTAATGGCTATTTTTATCAAATGATGATGATAAATTTATTTTAAAATATATTCCTGCTTACATATTTATTATATTTATTTCTTTGTTTCAGATGATATGATTTCTTTTTATGGTTTGTAGGTATTTGAAATTTGTACATAATTATGTACGTACGTGTTCATATTTTTATGGCATTATTAATGCATCTAAACAGTGAGCAGTGTTGTCAGATATGGCGATTTATCGCCAAACGTGATTTTAATGCTTTATATTAATTAGAACTTGAGATCTTACTTTTCTTACATAACTTATATTCTTTAATAGATTTTGAATTTTGATGAAAAAAAAAATGATTTTTGGCAATTTTTTTTTACTTTTGGCAAAATGTTCCGCTATATTTTTATGCGATTATTTTATAAAAATTTTTATAAAAAAACTATTATGTAAAAACAAATTTATTATGAAATATATGTTATGAAAAACTACATAAAATATATTCTGGCGGCTTTTGGCGATTTTTAAAATCGACTTGGGCGAAATAGTTCAGAAAAGATCTGACAACCCTGTCAGTGAGTCATTTTATTTGAAATGAATAATTCAAAGTTTTTTTTAAATATATGAATATCAGTATTTGCAATGTTATACACATCAGACCAGATATATAGATATAAAAGATTTTTTACACTATGCAGCAAAATAAAATAAATAAAAAAAACTTGCTCTATCGCATGTGATTACATTATGCAACAAAATAAAACGTGTGTCATGATCTTAGATGGCCACTATATTTTTTGATGTGTTCTGGTCCCCTGACTAGAAAAACAGTTCCCAAATGCTGGTCCGTGGACCCCTTGGAATCCGTAGCAACATTCTACGGAGTCCGTGAAGAGGTCTGGAAAGCGATGTTTAGATACATTGGAGCATATTCATAGCCACACTGTCAGTTCAAGTATTTAAGATACAACTTATATTTAGGTACCAACTAAAGAAGTGCACCACTATAGCACAAAGTATTGCTAAAACAGATGTAACAGATATATACCTGTTACTATAAGTATAAATGATGGAATGAGTGTAACTAATATTGTATGATTTTATTCTACGCACACATTCTACGCGTACTAAACAATAAGAACAACATAGTATTTTGCAATGGGTAAGACATTTTCATGTTTTTTGTTTTGAAACATCTGTTGTACCACCGATATTTTAAAATAATTGTTAGTACAACAGATAATGTGTGTGCGTATGTTTCATACATATAAAACACATTCACATACACTTCATGTCCAAATTTATTGCTAGCTTACAACAAGAGTTAATGCTTGTTGATAGGTACAGCATAATGATGTGCTTTGTTATTGCTGTTTTTGTTGTCTATTTTGATGTTCGTTTTTAAATAGCCGACCAATTGCGAACAAACTTTGTTTTGCTTGACAAATTTGCATGTTTATATCATAAGTACTTATTGTACGACATCAGTATCTGTTAATATCCATTTGGGCGAAACATAGGAAAACAAATGTGTTTCTCTTAGTGTTTCTGTTATCCACTCATATCTACTATACTTCAGCACATAACCACCTAATAACAGAAACACAACATTGCTTATCAATATGCACTCATAATAATTAACACACAGAAACTGATATAAACAGATGTATCTGTGCACGTGACTAGTACCAACTCAAAACTCATTTCTATTCATAGTCGATTTCTGGACGAATTGTTAAATAGTTTCGACTTAACCTACGGTTTCGAAATTAAGCTACGTCCACACTTGGCAAATATTTCACACAAAAAAAACGTGGCCAACAGACAAACTAAAATTTTATTTCTTTTAGTTCCAATGTTTTTTTTTTTTAATATTGGTTCGCATTTATTAAAAACTATATAAAAATAGCTTTTTGCAGAATAATTAATATTATTTTGTAATAGAAATTTTGTAATATACTAACCGTGAGCAAAAGTAGTGGTAACGCTTATTTGGTTGAGTATTTGCCAAGAGCGACAGTGGCATTACTCCTGCTATATACAGGCAAAAAAAATTGTCTGAATAAATATCAATACCTCTTCTACGTGAAAATTTTCTATAGGGAAATCAAATTTTATCTTCAATTCATAATCTTGATCAAATATTAAAAATTAAAGGGCTAATATTGATTAAAAGTCCCTAAAAATGTAAGAAAGCTAAAATCTTTGGAAAAATTACGCCTGTCGCAAAAACTCATGAAAAATTGCAAAATTTTAAACATGCCATAATTGAGAAAACGGCGAAAATTCGCAGAAACTTACTAACAGCGGCATAATAAGTAGAAAAGTCTAATATTAGTTAAAAAATGACGGGATCTGACTAGATAGTACACTCAAAATAAAATATTGGTAAGTCTAACCAATTTCATAGGTTAGAATTGCGTCAACTCATAAAATATAGTAAAAATTAACCAATAGAATTGTATGTAGTTTAGTTGATAGTGTGTAAAACTACTAACTGGATGGTCGTCGGTTCGATGCCTGTCAAAACTTAAGCAGTAAGTGTGTTAGTTTAAAAATTTTTTTTTTTTTTAATTTTTTGGCCTTCAACTTAGGCTCTCGTATTTAATAACCGGACGCTTTTATCACCTCAACTAAGTCATCTTGTTAAATAATAATAGCACAAATTATACATAGACATGTTGAGACTCGCTTGAACTAAACACAGTAATTTTTGCAAAATAACTATTTTCGTTGTTATTATATTAAATTTGTAATTTTAACCATAAAAATTGGTAATTGTAACCACAAAAATTGTTAAAAATTAAATTAGTAATTTTAAACATCGAAAATAATTTTAACCCCTGGTATAAGAAAATAATTTTAGTTTTTAAACGTCGTTTTTCTCAAATTTATATTTTACAGTTCAGTAAAATGTAATATTTCGGTCTTGAACTTAGGTTCTCATGTTTATGAAGTGGACGGCTTTACCATCTCAGCTTAGTCATTTTGTTGATAAACACTCTGTGTAATTTTTTAAGTCATGGAAATATAACCATATACGGACACCACTACGTGATGAATGACCATAAAAAAAGACCCGTGTCTCCCAGTTTTGCCCCAAGTCATGCACTTTTTTTCATGAGCCCCCAAAAGTTTGGGGCCTCGAATTTTTTAAAGTTTTTTGCAATTTTGATTATGAAGATGAAGTTTTTTTTGATTTTATATGTTCACAATTTTTGTGCTTTATGACAAGAGCGTAAATCGAAATTCCGAACGGTTTGCACGGGTCTTTTTTTTTTGCCTTTTATCAAGTAGTGGTGTCAGTATATGGTTATATTTTTTTCGTGTTGCACTGTGTAACGATAACACAAAGTAACCTTAGACATGAAATGACTTACAACTTTAAAAAGTTATTTTAATCAATGAAAATTGTTCTTTGAAAAAAAATTTTACAACAATTTACATTAACAGTAGGCTAACTATTTAAATTGGTTAGATTTACCTATCATTTAATTTGAGTGTATACGAAGTACCAGATCTAATTTCTTTTAAATTTCACTAATCTGATGATACCTTCAAAGTGCCTTAACTTTTCCTGCAGTAGTTCTAGGAAATAAAGCCAATTGTCTGATTTTTAGGATCCGAAAAGAATTATTAAAAAAGACTATTCCAATACAAAGTTATACGATTTTAAGCATCAGTAATTTTAAGTATGTAAGTGCTGTTGCTGTTTTGAGCTTTCTCAAAAACATTCAAGTTCAAAGTACTGTTAAATTGTTAGTGTTGACAACTTGCACAAAATTTCATATACGATGGGAAGTTCTCTTTCACATTTGATTGTAGTTGTTACGAAAATTCCGGAATTAAATTTAAATTTTTGGCGGTTGGATTGAACAAATATCTGTATGTGCATCGTTGGATAATCTGTTTTCGATCGCATAAGTTATTGATTTAATTAAGAAATTAATTGAAACTACTTTTAATTTTTGATAGTGTTTTAAAAGAAATATTTTCAGGAATAATTTAATTGAGAATAATAATATCAAAATTCAGACAACATTTCAGAACATTTTCATAGTTGAGACTTTTTCTTTTAATACATTGGTATTTGTTTAATTCGTATGCCGCCAAACATGATTTCGATTTTAAAAATATAATAAATTTAAGAAAACAAAAAGCAATACAAAAACAAATGTTGTTTTTAGCATTCTAATCATAATCATATTTGACGTTTTACCCGTTCGTACGTTCTTTATGAATGTGTGTCGTGTCGTCCAACTGTCGCATCGTGTTGATGAGTTAGTTCATCATCTATGTGTGTGTGTGAGATGTTGCACTTTTGCGTTTTCAATTTGCTGCAACGCATCCTTAAAAGGTGCGCTGTTTGGATCATCATGTTGATGTTGTTATTTTTTCTAATTTATTTTAAATTTACCTCAATTTGTATTATTTGTTTTATATGTAGATGATTTTTTAATAAATACATATTTGATTATTTTTGTTGATGTCGACGCATTCTTTTAAAGGAATTTCTGTGCTTAAAGAAAAAGAGATGTGGATAAATGACAGGAAGAGTGTTTTCAATAAGATTTTAATTAGTGAAAAAATAATAGACTACAACAAGAATGAATATTTGTTTGATGCCTATTTATAATTTGAAATTATGCTATGCATACTTACATTAGAATTATGTAGAACATTTCATATATTTACATATTTTTTATCTATCTATCTATATAAATAAAAGAGTAACGTTATTGAGTGACTGACTGACTGACTGATTGATTCATCATCGCCCAGCCCAAACCAATAAAGCTAGAAAGTTGAAATTTTGTATGCGGGCTCCACTCAGGATGTATAGATCCACTAAGACGGGGTTTTGGGAAATTCAAACGCTAAAGGGGTAAAAACAGGTAAATTCGGTAACCTTATATCTCCGGATCTAACTAAGGTTGACATAAAATTCCAAAAACAGCGTAATAAGATCAAAAAATAAGCGGACGGGGGTTTGGTACTTTTTTGAAATTTTTACATTTAGAGGCCGAAAAAGGGTAAAAATATAATTTTGGTACATTTTTTGTTAACCGTTTATCTCCTAAAGTAATGAAGATAGAAATTAAATTTAAAATTAATTCTTCTATCCTTACGAAGCCCTCAAATGTGTTTTGGTACTTTTTTTGTAATTCGAATATATAAAAAGTAAAATTGGTTGCTCTTTTTGGTACTTTTTTCATACAACTATTTTTTTTGTGCAAATTGACATAGTGATTGAATATGTTTGTATATGTTCACTAAGAACAGATTTTTGAAAATTTTAATTCTAAGGGGGTTAAAAAGGGTAAAATCGGTAACCTTATATCTTCGAATCTAAGTAAGGTAGACATAAAATTCTAAAAGCATCATAATAAGATAGAAAAATGAGCGGACAGGTGTCTGAAACTTTTTAAAAATCTGTACATTTAGGGGCCGAAAAAGGGTGAAAATGTAATTTTGGTACTTTTTTGATAACAGTTTATCTCATAAAGTAATAAAGTTAGAGACTAAAGTTGAAATTCATTCTTCTCTCCTTAAAAAGCCCTCAAAAACAGTTTTGTATTTTTTCAAATTTGAATATATAATGGGTAAAATTGGTATCCCTTTTTGGTACTTTTTACCATAAAACTATTTTTTATGCACATTGATACACATACTGAATGCATATGTTTGTATATATTCTCTAAGAACGAATTTTTGAAAACATAAATTCTAACGAGATTAAAAGGGGTAAAAACGGGTAAACTCGGTGTTCTTATATCTCCGAATCTAAGTAAGGTAGACATAAAATTCCAAAAGTGTCATAATAAGATAAAAAAATGAGTGGATAGGTGTTATGTACTTTTTTTTTAAATTTGTATATTTAGGGGCCAAAAAAGGGTAAAAATATAATTTTGGTACTTTTTTTTGTTACCGGTTTATATTCTAAAGTAAAGGTACTTTTTCGAAAACCTACTTTTTTGAAAATGAAGTTTTAAGAAATGGTCCTTTTTGAAAAATGTTTTTTGGAAAGGGTACTTTTTGAAAATGGTACTCTTTTGAAAATAGTTACTTTTTGAAAAGTTACTTTTTGGAAAAGGTTCTTTTTAGGGCTCTGTACACCAAAAGTGTAAATTTAGCTTATTGTTTTCGATACGCTGTCCGTCAGTCCGCCTGTCTTTCTGTCTGTCACAGGCTGTTTTCTCGAGAGCCGTAAGAACTACGGGCTAAAGATTAAAGGGTGTTCTAAAGCGAGCAACGAAATATGTTGAAATACTAATGTAATATACAGACACTTTTATATAGACTCTCGAAATTTTCAAAATCAGTGTTAATTGGTGTAGTCTGTAGAATATTTAACACAACAAAAATTAAAGGGTGTTCTGAAAGTTAATGTAATTTTGACTATGTAGTTTAAACAGTTTGCTGTATCTTGGAAACCGTAAGAGGCAAACTCTTGAAATTTTAAAAAACTCTAAAACTAAAAAATTCCAGAATTAAAAAAAGTCAAAACGAAAAATCGCCAAAATGAAAAAATCGCTAAAACGCAAACATTCGCCAAAACTAAAAAGATCGCCAAAAAACTAGCCAATTTTATGGTAATTTTTAAATTAGTTAATTAATTTTTCTATATCTGCACAACAATGGGGTAGCGACGCACGCCGGGTATAGCTAGTATTAAATAAATTAATGATATCATTATTTGACTAAATACATGTATTTCTTATAGCTTATTTAGGATAAACATACTTCCATATGTATATTATGGGGGCCCTTAATTTCAAAAAGTTCCATTTCTCCCAGTCAAAGGTGTAGAAAAATAAAATAGATTCATAAAGAAAAAATATTTGTAAATTCTCAAATGGTTTTTGAAAGTCTGTGCATAAGATAAGAGGTTAGAAACTTTCAAAAGTATGATTGAAGTCTACTGATGATTTGGTAAAGCACCAATGAATTGCATGCTTATAGTCATGCTTAATTGTATAAACACAATTGGGACAAACGACGAACTTCGCATAGTTGGACGAACTTGGCCGCAAAAATTGGTCTTTTGAAACAATTAAAATTGACGAACTAACAGTTCTACTCCAAAATCTCTGAATTGCTATGGATATTTTTGCAGTCCATGGGTACCAAGTTATACACATATTCACTGCGGCAAAAATCACTTGCCTATATGTTCAACCAAAAAAAGTTATGATTATCTGTAAAAATGAAAAAGTCGCTTAAACTCTAAAAATGCCAGAAATTTGGAATAAATCAGACCTATAGCTATGATATTGCAAAATCGCATAAACCAAGCCCTATACTAAAATTTATTAAACTCGCTAAAACTGTAAGGTCAATAACTCGAGAGAAAGCGCAAAACATTATGCAAATTTGCAAAAGCTTGCTAAAATTTTAAGTCGAAAAAATTACATCCTTCGCAAAAATAACAGAAATTCGCGAAAAATTGCAAAATTTTAAACAAGCCATAATTCTTATTAAAAATCCCTAAAAATCTACGGAATGCTAAAAATTCGGCAGAAAACGCGAAAATTCATAAAAAACTTACCAACAGCGAGAAAACTCTTAAGAAGCAGAACACTTGCACAAATTCGCTTTTATCGCGAACATTGCTAAAATTCGCGAGAAGTTGCAAAACGAAAACAAGTCTTAAAATTTATTAAAAATCGCCAAACTGTTAAAATTAAAATAAACTCGGAAAGAACTCGAAAAAATCGCAATTTCGCGAAAAAATTCTAAATGTGTTGTAGAAATCACTAACACTGCAAAGAATAAGAAAATCTCAGAAAATTAGATAATTCGCAAAAATAGCGAAATATCGCAAAAAATTGCTAACATCGCAGAAATTGCAATGCTTAGTAAACGTTTTTGTTTAATTTTGATGTCTTAATAAAACCATATCACAACAATGGACATTTTTTGATATTATTGAATTAAAAAAAATCAAATATTTTGTCGTCGTTCGACGACGTAAGAAATAGAAATAAACCTATCGCAAGTTCGTACTTTTTAATAAAGCTACTTTTTAATAAAGGTACTTTTTAATAAAGGTACTTTTTAATAAAGGTACTTTTTAATAAAGGTACTTTTTAATAAAGGTACTTTTTAATAAAGGTACTTTTTAATAAAGGTACTTTTTAATAAAGGTACTTTTTAATAAAGGTACTTTTTAATAAAGGTACTTTTTAATAAAGGTACTTTTTAATAAAGGTACTTTTTAATAAAGGTACTTTTTAATAAAGGTACTTTTTAATAAAGGTACTTTTTAATAAAGGTACTTTTTAATAAAGGTACTTTTTAATAAAGGTACTTTTTAATAAAGGTACTTTTTAATAAAGGTACTTTTTAATAAAATTACTTTTTAATAAAGGTACTTTTTAATAAAGGTACTTTTTAATAAAGGTACTTTTTAATAAAGGTACTTTTAATTAAAGGTACTTTTTAATAAAGGTACTTTTTAATAAAGGTACTTTTTAATAAAGGTACTTTTTAATAAAGGCACTTTTTAATAAAGGTACTTTTTAATAAAGGTACCTTTTAATAAAGGTACTTTTATTAAAGGTACTTTTTAATAAAGGTACTTTTTAATAAAGGTACTTTTTAATAAAGGTACTTTTTAATAAAGGTACTTTTTAATAAAGGTACTTTTTAATAAAGGTACTTTTTAATAAAGATACTTTTTAATAAAGGTACTTTTTAATAAAGGTACTTTTTAATAAAGGTACTTTTTAATAAAGGTACTTTTTAATAAAGGTACTTTTTAATAAAGGTACTTTTTAATAAAGGTACTTTTTAATGAAGGTACTTTTTAATAAAGGAACTTTTTTATAAAGGTACTTTAAAATAATGGTACTTTTTAATAAAGGTACTTTTTAATAATGGTACTTTTTAAAAAAGGTACTTTTTAATAAAGGTACTTTTTAATGAAGGTACTTTTTAATAAAGGTACTTTTTAATAGGGGTACTATTTAATAAAGGTACTATTTAATAAAGGTACTTTTTAATAACGGTACTTTTTAATAACGGTACTTTTTAATTAAATTACTTTTTAATAAAGCTACTTTTTAATAAAGGCACTTTTTAATGAAGGTACTTTTTAATAAAGGTACTTTAAAATAAAGGTACTTTTTAATAAAGGTACTTTTTAATAAAGGTACTTTTTAATAAAGGTACTTTTTAATAAAGGTACTTTTTAATAAAGGTACTTTTTAATAAAGGTACTTTTTAATAAAGGTACTTTTTAATAAAGGTACTTTTTAATAAAGGTACTTTTTATTAAAGGTACTTTTTAATAAAGGTACTTTTTAATAAAGGTACTTTTTAATAAAGGTACTTTTTTAGTAAAGGTACTTTTTAATAAAGGTACTTTTTAATAAAGGTACTTTTTAATAAAGGTACTTTTTAATAAAGGTACTTTTTAATAAAGGTACTTTTTAATGAAGGTATTTTTTAATAAAGGTGCTTTTTGGATAGAACATATTTGAAAAAAGGTACTTATTAAAACATGTACTTTTTAATACAGGTACTTTTAAAAAAATGTACTTTTTAATAAAGGTACTTTTTGGATAGAACACATTTGAAAAAGGTACTTTTGGAAAAAATTAACTTTTTGGGAAATTTACTTTTTTTAAAAAGGACTTTTTTTGTTAGAGGACTGTCCTAACGTATATACATATGTATATTATGTGGAAATATCTAAGTCAACTCTAATGCATTAAGTACATTTAGCCATCGAAATCTTAGTGGAATCTCACACAAATTTGTTCAAATCGCGCGCAGGTTTATAAGAAAATTTGCTCCAAAAATATTTTTTGAAAAATTTGATTTGCAAAAAGAATTTCAACTAATGATTATGTTTTACATTACTCACTCACACACAGACACACCATGCTAAATTTGAAGTTTTCTTTTCAGATGTAAACAAAATAATTTCTAAAATTGTTTTTAGATTCATTTCTATATTTTTCTTTATTTTTGGAATTATTCGACCGACAATCTTTTGCTGTTTTTTGTGTATTCGTGAGTTTCTTTTATTCCTTTACAGCCGCTTGTCGAGAAGAAAAAAAAAATAGTTTAGTACGATAATAATTATTAGTTTTTATTCATGTATTAGTTAGTATCTTTTCCAATCTAAGTGTGGGCATGTTGTTTTTGAATAATCTATAAACACTTACATACATATTAGAAACATATTCACACATATATGAGTACCATTCATTCTAAATAGATTCCTTAACAATTTTCATGTTGATTTTGCTAAACATTTTATTTTAACACTTTTTCTCTCTCTGTACGCTCTCGCCTACACGTTGGTCTGATCTTTATGGTTTTTTTTACATTTTTGTTTTAAATTTTTGCTTGTTGTTAGTTTCGAAAATTCTCTAAACAAAAATTGAATTTTTGAAAACAGAAACCATCTAATGTAAACATTCAACGCCGTAAAATAAATTTACCGAAAAATTATTTGTTTATCTTTGTTAATATAAGAAAATCTATAAAATAAAAGAAATTAAAAAGTTTTACCTGAAAATAGAAAATTGAACAAATCTAAGCTGAGTGAAATTTGAACAAATTGCCTTTTTGAAATACCAAAAAAGTTATTGCAAATTTATATAGAATCGTCTGAAATGAAAAAGGGTTTCAATAAGGATAACCATCTTTCAAGTGATTTTTGCAAAAAAAAAAGAAACACAAAAAGTGAGTATAGGGTTGTAAAGCACTATGTACCCACTCTATAAAAAGAAATTAAAAATAATCGTGAGACAAAATTAAAAGTTATGAAATTTTTTTCTAATTTTGACTTGGGCTCCCATGGAAAACTTAGTATCTCTTAAAATAGTTCTTTACAAAGATTTATATGTACATAATTAATAAAAAAATAAATTTAAAAAATCAAAAAACCCAAACTGCGTAAAAACGAAGGAAAAAAAAACAAGTCCAGTGTGCGGAACATAGCGACTTTTACATTCGCGAACAATTATTGCGAAGATTTTAAGATTCAATTTTTAATGCTTCCCGACTGTAAAGTCTCTATGCTCCGCACACTGGACTTGTTTTTTTTTTTGATTTTCTTACGCAGTCAGGTTTTTTGATTTTTTAATGCTATTTCTTATTTGTTTTCTTTTTAGTTTTCGTACACAGTTTGGTTTTAGAGTTTTAGTTAAAACTAGGGATGTAACGAATACCGATACCGATACCGATATATCGGCGATATTTCAGATTTTCCGATACATCGGTATCGGCGATATTTTACTGTCGATACGACGATACTTTTAAACATTTTTCAGAGTTTTTTTCTGACAGATTATTTATTTTTTGTTAATTTTACCATGAACTAAACTCATTTCCTTATTTTTTAAATCTTATCAATATCAATTTTAAAAATTAATAATATTTTATACTATTATTTTGTAAAAAAATTATTTATTTTTTGTTAATTTTACCATGAATTCAAATTCAATTCGTTGTTTTTTAAATCTTATTCCAGCAAAAAAAAGACACTCCAAAGTAGTCATGAAAATGTAGAATTCGCGATCCGGAAGTATTGCAAATTTGGATCATTTTTAATTAGTGTTACATATCCTTGCCATTGCAAGAAGTTCTGTTTTTCGATTACCAATCACCGAATTGGAAGCGATGCTCGGACAAATTTCTTTTTCGGTTTTCTATAATGATTTTTCCTCAAGAAAAAAGGATAAAAAATTACCCATTTTCACAATTTTTTTAATGCGAGTATGGCGAGAATTTTTTAAAATTATAAAGGAATTTAAATTTTTTTCTTGCTTTTCTACTAATTACAATATGTGATAAATAAAGACTTTTGGAAAAACACAAGAACTGGACAGTACAGGTTCGATTGTCCTACAATGGCGTAGTAAAACCCTTTACTCAGTTTGGCGAATTTGGTGACCAATTTTTTTTATGGGCCTCCAAATTTTCTAAAAATCAGTGGGGCCTCAAAAAACGGTGTCATCAGTATTTGGCCAACAGCTAATTCAAACTTTATAATACCGCTTAACTGTATATGGCAATAATGTAGCTAAGAGTCTGTTTAACAGATTTTTTTTAACATTTCATGGCAAAAAAATTTTTCGTTAACTTTTTGTTCACAAAATTAAGGAAAAAATGTTTTTTCACTTTTTTCAGAATAATTTACAGGGACTTGTAATTTTTAACTAACAATATTTGGCAAACTTATAGTTACGGTAGAGCTGAACAACTTTTGTGAACATATCAATACAATCTGCACGTATCTAGGCACTCTAATAGCTCACACAGACCACTTTTAACCTTAAAAATTTCAGTTTTTCACTATTTTTTTATGCAAAAAAAATTTTTTTTGTTGAAAACAGTATATTCAAGTGCATACTTCTTTGTTGTGTTTCACTAAGATTTTGTGCCCAGAAAAATAATATGTACCTGTACTTTTTTTGAAAAAAAAATTATTTTATTCACTTTTTTCAGTATAACTTGTAGGGATTCCAAATTTTTCATTACCATTATTTGGCAAAACAACAACAAACAATAAAAAATAGTAAATACTAAAATCAGCAACATAAGAAGTGGAATAATAACAAGGAAAGCAAAAAAAAAATGCAATAAAAATATAGCCTAACTCGTAAAAAACAAAAACTTTTTAGGTAGAAATTAGTTTTTCTGGGCTGTTTAGGGTGCCCAGATAAATTCAGATTGTATTGACATGTTTACAAAAGTTGTTCAGCTTTACCGTAGCTATAACTTTGCCAAATATTGTTAATAAAAAATTACGAGTCCCTGTAAGTTATTCTGGAAAAAGTGAAAAAAAATGTTTTCCCTTAATTTTTCAAAAAAGGTGCACAAAAAATTTTTTTGGCATAAAATGGTAATAAAATCTGTTTAGCGAACTCTTAGCTACATTATTGCCATATATAGTTAAGCCGTATCATCGAGTTTGAATTTTCTGTTGGCCAAAAGTTGATGACACCTTTTTTTGAGGGCCCGCTGATTTTCCAAAACTTTGGAGGTGCATAAAACGAAATTGGTCACCAAATTCGCCAAGCTAAGTATAGGGTTTTACAACCCCGTGGTAGTACAATCGAATCTATACTGTCAAGTCCGTTTGTTTTTTGGACTGTTGCACTGTGTTATCTGCATATTTTTAATATAGATTTTTTGGAAGCAAAGAAAATGTAGGTCCTTAAAAAATACTCGCAATTTTTTATACTGGGTTAATATCAATTTTAAATATTAATAATCTTTTACACTGTAATTTTGTATAATAAAAAAATTGCACTTGAGTTTTGTTAATCTAAACTTTAAGTCAATTTCAATATTCGTATCGGTATCGGAATCGGTATCGGCGATATTTATTTTTAAGTATCGGTATCGGATCGGCAAAACGGCGTATCGTTACATCCCTAGTTAAAACTTCACTCTTAAGTAATTGTGTTTTTTGTTGTTAACCAACTTCAAACCGTCACAGATCCTAAATGGTCATTCGAAATGAAAAACGATAAGAGAAACCTAAAGATTATTTTCAAATACCTGTCGAATGATACCCATTTTAATATAGTTCGCCGACTTTTTAATTTTTTCGTATTCACAAATTGGCGTTTGTTGGCCGACATATTGAATTTTGACTACCGCCATATCTTTTGGTGAAACTATAAGGATTACGACAAATCGATTGACGTAAGAATCATCAAAATCGGCTGCAAAGTAACACACATACATACATAGGCTGCTAAACACAATACCATTCTTTGCGTAGCGTAGGGTAAAAATTAGGTTAATTCTTCTTTCAAATAAAACTAATTTTAACAAATGTTAAAGGCCGTATGCAAAACTTAAAATGTTTTTAAGGGCTAATTTCGTAGCTATTCACAATTAGTACTCGGGATAGGAAATGTTGTAAGCCTTTCATTTGAGGCATAAGATGTGTTCAGCACTTTTATGTAAAAAATCACGAAGAACATGTTTGTGGAACATATTAATCCTCTAACTCTTCGTTGTATGGGTTTTTTTTGTCGCTTTCTTAAAAAAGACTGCCTGAAATGTTCTACAAAAACATTCCACGTGCTCTTTACATAAAAGTGCTGAACACATTTTACATCTTAAACGTAATGATTACAAGATTTCCTATGACGAGCACTAATTGTGAATAGATAGGAATTTAGCCCTTAAACACATTTTAAGATTTGAACGATTTCTGGCGTTCAAGTTGAGTCTGCTGCTTGTGTGTCTTTGAGGACTTATAGTAGAATTTTATGGCAAATATTTTTGTAGAACATTTCAGCCTGCTATATTGCCGCTGAAGGGGAGTTTTTTTGTCCCTTCTTTAAAAAAAGCACAACAAGACCCACACAACGAAGAGTTAGAGAGTTAAAATGTTTCACAAAAACATTTCTCGTGGTGTTTTACATAAAAGTGCTGAGCACATCTTATACCTTAAACGTAATCCTTAAACAATTCCTATGCCGATTCCACATAACTATGTGCAAAATGGTGAGAAATTTCACGGCCCCCCCTTATATTAATCCCAAATGTAAACTTTCAAAACGGCGATACACGTATATATTTTTTTGGCGCCATCTACCAGAATCAGTCGTTAGAACCTTTTATTAAAAAAAACTACTTTTGTTGTACAGTGTAATTATTTGAAATTGACATTACTTTTAACATTGTTGGTCGATTTTATTAAGATTAGTTTTATTTGAAAGAAGAATTAAGCTTAATCATCAATAAATCTTTGTAAAGAACTATTTTAAAAGATACTAACTTTTAATTTTTTCATGGGAGCCCAAGTCAAAATTAATAAAATAGTCATAACTTTTAATTTTGTCCAACGATTACTTTTTTTTAGAGAGTAGATACATAGTGCTTTCAAACTACATATACCCACTTTTTGTGGAGTATTTTTTTCCGTAAAAATCACTCCCAGACCAACCGTGAATGACGTATTACTCTCGTATCTTAAAGAAGAAAACTTGAATTTATTTTTTGTGTACAATTTCAAGCACTAGTTAAATCAATTTATTATGCATAAATTTGGCCAACTTAAATGTAGTGCCACGTCTCACTACCAGCCAATAAACCCCACATTCCATGAAAAATATCCATAAGGCGAATGCCAATAACAGGCCATTTAATGCAAAACTACCTGCAACTTGTGATAGAGTTAAACTTTTTAATTGTCCTTCACGAGCAAGTTGCATTTGTTCGTTAATTTTGCGGCGCATGTCTAAATCTCGTGCCCACTTTTGCATGTGACCTGATTCAATTATGTGCTGTATGAGTGGATTGATTTTGTGCAACAAATAAAATTTCTTTGGCATCAAAATAGCCACCAAATAAACGTAAATATTTTCATTGCGATCAAAACAGTAGAGACTATCATGCGGTATGCGTGGATTGTATAAGAAGTGTTGACGTGAAACGAGTACAGCAAGTTGTGAGTCTTTAGCGGCTTGTTGCAGGCACTCCTCAATGTTGTAGCATATTTTAAATTGTTCACGTACATAACGATAGATCTGCGATAATAAATACAAATTTTAGTGTTAATTTTTTTCTCATTCTTCAAACTACACTGAAAGAATTTCGCTTTGTGAGCGGTCATCAACATAACAAATTTTTCTGATGTACATTATTGTCTATAGTACGTATTTTTAGCAGTGAATTGTCAATAATTTGAAATAGTCAATAACACAGGTTTAGTTAATAGGCCTACTTAGTAATAAAATAATTTTCTTAAAATAATGAAATAAATTCATTAAAGTAATGATATAATTTGATTAAAATAATGAAATAATTTCATTAAAACAATGAAATAAATTAATTAAAATAATGATATAATTTCATTAAAATAATGAAATAATTACATTAAAATAGTTAAATAATTTCATTAAAATAATTAAATAATTTCATTAAAATAATTAAATAGTTTCATTGAAATAATGAAGTAATTTGATCAATGGAACACTGAAGATGGCACATAGCCGAAACCGGTCTGTTTACAAACCAAATTTGACGTGGGATCGTTCCAAATTCAAAAAAACCCCGTCGGAAGAAAAACACAACACTCAATTTGATCAAACTTATGAAATAGTTTCATAAAAATAATGAAATATGTACATATTTTCATTTGCTTAGCAAAATTACACTCTGTTAATGAAATTATATCATATATTTGCTGAAATTTCCATTCCAATAATATTATTAAAATTTTTTTCATTAATCCAACGAAGCGTAACATTGAATTAATATCGAAATTCATGGTATTTATGAAGAAAATTCTTTCAGTGTACCCCAAATGTTCATCATACTATACCTCTCCTTCCTTATTTATATGTCTCGTGTTTTCCATACTGCCCACGATGTCCATACGATTTTGATAAATTTCATTCAAATGACTTATTTGATATAATGTCTTGGGCGTTGTTAATGTGCTGAACAAAAAACTCTTATAGATATTGCCAAACATGAGACCCATGAAAAATGTTGTTCCAAAACACAATTTTAAGCTGTTTGGTATTGTTGACTTTAAGCTAATGGCCTGACTGAGTATTATGCCCATTACATAGATATTAATACCAAAATAACTACTAAGATTATATAAACGTAGCTTTAAATATCTTTGGAACATGAAAATACTCAGTGAAGCTGTGGGTATGAATAGTAATGTTAGTAACAAGGCTCCGGTTTTAAATTTTGCCATAAAGTTAAAGAGATTTTGTGTATGATGTGCCCTTGCCACACACCAGGTTAAGTCATCTTGATGATAGGGAATGGTACTAGACACAAATTGACTTATGTTAGGATCTTCATCAATGCCACCCACAACCATTTCAACGTCGCTGAAAGGAAAAGAAAGACTAGTGTATGAAAATAGTTATTTTGGCATGTATGCTTTTTGTCAAACTAGACTGGATAATTTTTAACGTTCCGTACACCAAAGGTATAAAGGAACTCTATTGCTTTCTTTTCACTATGCTGTCCGTCCGTCGGTCAGTCTGTCCATTGGTCTGTCTTGAAACCCGTAAGAGATGCGGCCTTGAAATTTTCATAGAATATATGTAACTATGGCCGCTACAACAACAAATACTAAAAGTTTACGAAACGTCTTAAAATACTAATGTAATGTACAGTCACTTGACATTTTCAAAATTTGTGTATTATTATACAGACTACACCAATAAATACTGAAACTAAAAGAAAATACAAATTAAAGGGTATTCTATCATTAAATGTAAATTTGACTGTCTAATTTTGACAATTAGCTGTATATTTTAAACCGTAAGAGGTTGAAACTTTCACAGATAGTGCAGCATCTTGAAGGCAACATTGACGATTGCTAAAAAACTAAAAATTAAAGGGTATTCTATCAGATAATGTAATTTTAAAACTAAATTTTATTTCATGAACCGTAATAATTATACACTTAACGGCCCTTTTCACAATTTTCGATTAAGAGTTAACATGGACTTTAACGGAAACTTCGCCATACAAAACTTGCCGTTAAAGTCCACGTTAACTCTTAATGATACATTGTGAAAAGGGGCGTAAATCGAACAAAATTAATAATTAAAGGATAAATTTATATTTAAAGGGCATGCCTTCAAGGAATGCAACGAGCAAGCCGAAAAGTAAATCCCCAAAACTATAAAACCACCAATTCAAAAATCACAAAAAACGTCAAAACTAAAAAAACAAAACTAAAAAAAAATAGCCAAAAGGAAAAAAAGTCGCCAAAATGAAAAAAGCGCTAAAACGAAAAAAATCACCAAAACGACAATCCTTAAAAAAAGCTTAAAAAACCATAATTAAAAAATAGTAAAAAATGCCCACATTAAAAAAAGCTTAAACGAAAAAAGCACCAAAATGAAAAAATCGCTAAAACTAAAAAAAACGACATATCTAAAAAAATCGCCAAAAAACTAAAAAAATTCGCCAAAACAGAAAAAACGTTAAAACTAACAAACCCATAATTAAAAAAATTGCCAAAACGTAAAAAAATCGTGAAAACGAAAAAGAGCGCTAAAATGAAAAAGCACTAAAAACGGAAAAATCTTTAAAACTAAAAAAATCACCAAAACTAAAAAAAAATCCCCAAAAACGAAAAAATTCGTCAAAACGAAAAAACACGCAAAAAATTAAAAGGTAAAAAAAACGAAAATCACCAAAACGGAAAAAGGATGGATATATGTATGGTTTCCTACAATGCGTTCTGTCGCACAGTGGTATTTTCTTGGCAAAAAAGCAATTTTTCGACTATCACTTTTCAAAAATCTAATGATATAGAGAACTGTTTCACTAAGAAAAATCCATAATTGCTTTTTGTAAAAAGCCACATTTTGTGGCAAAAAAAAATCTAGTGAAGTGACTAAAATATCTTACCATGAAAACAAAAATTGCCATAAAACTCAGATATTTTCAATGCTAAATTTTTAATGCCGTTTTTATTGAAATATATCACCTTCTTTTTAATTCAACTAAAAAATTATTTAGATTGCATATATAGTTTAGTAGATATGAGCGAATTAAAATGGCCTTATAAAATTCTGCGTTTGCAGTTAAAAAAAAAGTTATCCACGTCTACCTCCGTCTTCTCACTGGATCCATATGAAAGGTGAGACTGTATTCTTTCAATTAACGCAAAAAAATCCTGCGCATCTCTGCGATCGCTGAGCAAACATATATTCAGCCATATCACAGAATACCATTCCGATCGGAAGTGGTTTCAATTCCGTAAGTTGCTTCTTCAGAAAACGAAAATTTTTTCGTAATCAAACCACTTTTAAATTTCAAAGTGGAATTGAAAAACACTTTTCTACTGACTTCATTTGCATTAAATACTAAAAAACGTGCATACTCTTAGGAGCGCCAAATAAATATTTGGTCATGAGCTTTCTATATTAATAGAAAGCTTAATGTGAGCTTTGCATCTAAAAACAAGAGTTAAACAAACGCCTCAAGGTATAAAAACTTTATCATTTTAAAAACGAAATACAAAATAAACGGAATCTAAAGCACTAAAAATGTACTTTTTCGGAATGACAACTACGGAATCAAAACCAATCCGAACGGAATCTGTGACATGGCTGATTGTCTGAAAAAGGCCACGAATATTGCAGTGCAGGTTTGTAATAAAATCTGTTGCATACATTTAGGCTTAAACTTTACAAATACTGCTTCAGCAGTCGTACGTTATATTTGTAAATCAAAACCTTCCGAAATGAACGATTTGGACACAATTTCAAATAAAAACAGTGTTAATGAGGCTTGTAAGTTGGGTATTTCGTCATTACATGCTCGAATAAAATAAATGGAATGCATACATCATTCCTCTAGCTTATAATATGCCTTTCGAAAAGTGGTCTGCGATCGATGCGGAAAATAAGATTTTAAAACAAGAAAACAAGATTATTAGGCTAAGGTTCGTAACGTTATATTCAGAAAGAATTGGGCATGATTAATCTTCCAAGGAACAAGGGAAAAGCTAACATTAGCTTAATTTTTCAACGTACACAGCAGAACAGAGTAGCGTCACTTTCGGAAGTCGCTACACTTCCATCGTCAGTGCTCACTCGTATTTTGCTTATCACCACTTGTCAGGTGGCTCTGTTGAATGGGATTTTAATTCTTATATATACAACTTTTTCGTGAAAATTGAACACGAGAATTAAATCATTCTCAAGCTGATATTACCTGCACTTCCCAGCGTTGCCATTTGTTTATTTTTCTTCATTCCCATTTTTCTGATTTTTGTTCTACTCAAGACAAACTTTTTTTGTTTGGATTCACAAAGCAAATACGTTCGAAATAATCATATTAATAGAAAACAAGCATCGAATTCAGACGGCATTAAAAGAAGGAATGAGCTTGCTAGTTGATTCTGTACAACAAGGCCTTTGTTTGGGATTATTGTCTTCGAACAATGGCAACACCTCAAGACGTTTCTTTTCTTTTAATGTAGAGCTTATAGATAGCTTTCGAATGATTCTTCAGATAATAACATATGGCCAGAAAATTGATACTGTGAAGTTTCAAAAATTTGCGTGAGCTATTTATTCAAAAATATAACTGTTACTTCAAGATTGTTATTGTGCATAAAATACTAATGCACGGAAAGGACATAATTGATGCAGCAGTACTCCCTATTGGTATGCTCTACGAGGAAGCAGAAGAAACAGGTAATAACGATTACAGGAAGTATAGATTATTGTTTTCCAGAAAGTGCAATATAACTTCAACAAATACCGATGTTTTGCAACGTTTGCTTGCATCATATTATCCGTATACACATAAAGCTGCTTTTAGACTATTATACAAGCTGTTCGACTTCTGCACAAAATGCTACCCTGATATAATGTGTTGTTATTGCTTTTTTAAAACTTTCCATAAACTCATTAGATCAGGGTTGCATTTTCTACAGAAGTCGAACGGCTTGTGAGATAGTGTAAAATACCTATAAGTAGCATAAGACGTCAACCTTATAAAAATCTTTTAGAGCTAGATGTAGCTAAAGAAATGATAGGTGATAAATAAAATTTTTATTTTGGGCTCACTTTGTTTATACTTATATATGGGCGGTGGGCATGGCTGATGTTGATGAAAATTTTGATGCATCTTTTGTTTATTTTAGAAAGTGTATGTTACAAATTTTAAGACCTTTGTTTGGATATGAAACTTGGCATGCATCTCTTTTGTTTATTTCGATACATACAGAATTGCAAGACTTTTGTTTGGATAGTAACAATTTTATGCGAAAAAATTGATTTGAGAAGGGCGATGGGTGTGACTGATATTGATGAAACTTGGCATGTATTTTTTGTTTACTCTACACAGAAAAACTTATCATAGGTTTTAATTTTAACACACATGTGTTTGAATTTTAACATTTTAAATTTTATTATTATTTTCTTTGGTTTTTAAATATTCCAATACAAAATTTTGATAGAAAAAATGGGATTTTTTTCTTATTAAATATTTACGAATTTTAGTGTTTAATTTTACGAATTTTGTGATAGGTCCCATTTCCGTAAAATAAATATTTGAATTTATGAATTTAGTAATGGAATACGAATTATAGTTTTTTCTGTGTAGAAAGTGTATGTATAAAAACTGAAGGCTTTTGCTTCGAAGGGAAAAATTTTATAACAAAAGATCGATTTTTTATATTTTTTGCACAAAAATGTATGAAGCCATCGCTCTGTGTGCCGTGGCTGCCGGGATCAAAGTAAAGAAGAAACAATGGAAAAATTAACATCAACTTAATTTTTCAACGTACACAGCAGAACAGAGTAGCGCCACTTTCGGAAGCCGCTACACTTCCATCGTCAGTGCTCACGTGTATTTGCTATCACCACTTGTCAGGTGGCTCTGTTGAATGTGATTTTAATTCTTATATATACAACTTTTTCGCGAAAATTGAATACGAGAATTAAATCACTCTCAAGCTGATATTAAAGTGCACTTTCCCAGCGTTGCCATCGGTTTATTTTTCTTCATTCCCATTTTTCTGATTTTTGTTCTACTCAAGACAAACTTTTTTGGTTTGATTTTATACTTAAGTATATATGAACATGTAAACATGTGAAAAGCTCAAGCCAGTAGCTAATTGTTTTATTAATATGATTATTTCGAACGTATTTGCTTTGTGAATCTAAATTGATTATTAGGCTAAGGTTCGTAACGTTATATTCAGAAAGAATTGGGTATGATTAATATTCCAAGGAACAATGGAAAAATTAACATCAACTTAATTTTTCAACGTACACAGCAGAACAGAGTAGCGCCACTTTCGGAAGCCGCTACACTTCCATCGTCAGTGCTCACGTGTATTTGCTATCACCACTTGTCAGGTGGCTCTGTTGAATGTGATTTTAATTCTTATATATACAACTTTTTCGCGAAAATTGAATACGAGAATTAAATCACTCTCAAGCTGATATTAAAGTGCACTTTCCCAGCGTTGCCATCGGTTTATTTTTCTTCATTCCCATTTTTCTGATTTTTGTTCTACTCAAGACAAACTTTTTTGGTTTGATTTTATACTTAAGTATATATGAACATGTAAACATGTGAAAAGCTCAAGCCAGTAGCTAATTGTTTTATTAATATGATTATTTCGAACGTATTTGCTTTGTGAATCTAAATTGATTATTAGGCTAAGGTTCGTAACGTTATATTCAGAAAGAATTGGGTATGATTAATATTCCAAGGAACAATGGAAAAATTAACATCAACTTAATTTTTCAACGTACACAGCAGAACAGAGTAGCGCCACTTTCGGAAGCCGCTACACTTCCATCGTCAGTGCTCACGTGTATTTGCTATCACCACTTGTCAGGTGGCTCTGTTGAATGTGATTTTAATTCTTATATATACAACTTTTTCGCGAAAATTGAATACGAGAATTAAATCACTCTCAAGCTGATATTAAAGTGCACTTTCCCAGCGTTGCCATCGGTTTATTTTTCTTCATTCCCATTTTTCTGATTTTTGTTCTACTCAAGACAAACTTTTTTGGTTTGATTTTATACTTAAGTATATATGAACATGTAAACATGTGAAAAACTCAAGCCAGTAGCTAATTGTTTTATTAATATGATTATTTCGAACGTATTTGCTTTGTGAATCTAAATTGATTATTAGGCTAAGGTTCGTAACGTTATATTCAGAAAGAATTGGGTATGATTAATATTCCAAGGAACAATGGAAAAATTAACATCAACTTAATTTTTCAACGTACACAGCAGAACAGAGTAGCGCCACTTTCGGAAGCCGCTACACTTCCATCGTCAGTGCTCACGTGTATTTGCTATCACCACTTGTCAGGTGGCTCTGTTGAATGTGATTTTAATTCTTATATATACAACTTTTTCGCGAAAATTGAATACGAGAATTAAATCACTCTCAAGCTGATATTAAAGTGCACTTTCCCAGCGTTGCCATCGGTTTATTTTTCTTCAGTCCCATTTTTCTGATTTTTGTTCTACTCAAGACAAACTTTTTTGGTTTGATTTTATACTTAAGTATATATGAACATGTAAACATGTGAAAAGCTCAAGCCAGTAGCTAATTGTTTTATTAATATGATTATTTCGAACGTATTTGCTTTGTGAATCTAAATTGATTATTAGGCTAAGGTTCGTAACGTTATATTCAGAAAGAATTGGGTATGATTAATATTCCAAGGAACAATGGAAAAATTAACATCAACTTAATTTTTCAACGTACACAGCAGAACAGAGTAGCGCCACTTTCGGAAGCCGCTACACTTCCATCGTCAGTGCTCACGTGTATTTGCTATCACCACTTGTCAGGTGGCTCTGTTGAATGTGATTTTAATTCTTATATATACAACTTTTTCGCGAAAATTGAATACGAGAATTAAATCACTCTCAAGCTGATATTAAAGTGCACTTTCCCAGCGTTGCCATCGGTTTATTTTTCTTCATTCCCATTTTTCTGATTTTTGTTCTACTCAAGACAAACTTTTTTGGTTTGATTTTATACTTAAGTATATATGAACATGTAAACATGTGAAATCCATTGTTCCTTGGAATATTAATCATACCCAATTCTTTCTGAATATAACGTTACGAACCTTAGCCTAATAATCAATTTAGATTCACAAAGCAAATACGTTCGAAATAATCATATTAATAAAACAATTAGCTACTGGCTTGAGCTTTTCACATGTTTACATGTTCATATATACTTAAGTATAAAATCAAACCAAAAAAGTTTGTCTTGAGTAGAACAAAAATCAGAAAAATGGGAATGAAGAAAAATAAACCGATGGCAACGCTGGGAAAGTGCACTTTAATATCAGCTTGAGAGTGATTTAATTCTCGTATTCAATTTTCGCGAAAAAGTTGTATATATAAGAATTAAAATCACATTCAACAGAGCCACCTGACAAGTGGTGATAGCAAATACACGTGAGCACTGACGATGGAAGTGTAGCGGCTTCCGAAAGTGGCGCTACTCTGTTCTGCTGTGTACGTTGAAAAATTAAGTTGATGTTAATGTTTCCATTGTTCCTTGGAATATTAATCATACCCAATTCTTTCTGAATATAACGTTACGAACCTTAGCCTAATAATCAATTTAGATTCACAAAGCAAATACGTTCGAAATAATCATATTAATAAAGAAGAAACAGTTTTTCACTTTCTTTGTGAATGCAGCCCCCATTATTCCGTAATTCGCTAAAGCTCTAAAATGCTGAACAAACACAGAATTAAAAATTTTTGGCGATAACATAAAACACTAAAATTTCGGCGGAGTAAATTTTTAAGACATTGCCTAATTTAGCAATAGACGCTGCAAAATTGTATTCTTGCCCAAAAATTAATAAATCGACTTTATAAATTTTTAGCGATAGAGATTTAGCTTTAGCGAGTTACAGAATAAGGGGGCAGGTGATCTGATTATCTCAATGCGACGGGTTGGATCTACTACACACAGAAAAAATAACCTTCATGTTGATTCTACATGATCTTCAAAAAACATTTTTCCTTTCGAAATAATTATATTTAATGTTGATTTAATATTTTAGTAAAGTTAAATCAACGTACTAACCACTGCAGTCACAACGGCCTCTTATATACTTTCGGTATTCACAAAAAAATTATTTCATGTTAATTCAACATGATTTAAAACATGATTTCAAAAAACATTTTATATATACATCACGTAAGTAAAATAATTAATAAAATGTTAGTGTGTTGTTTTAAGTGTACTGGAATATTAAATCAACATGAAATATAATTAATTTCGAAAGGAAAAATGTTTTTTTTCAAGATCATGTAGAATCACCAGGAAGCTTATTTTTTCTGTGTGTACCTACTACCGGATCCGCGATATGGTCTCGAACCTACATGGGTAGACACTGACGAGTGAAGTCGTCTATCAAAACGGAATCTTATTGATCCTACTTGATTGCTTGCGTGCAGTAACTAGGCAGCCACGTATACCAACTAGCCATATGGTATTCGTACGGAACCCTTCGTGTGCGAGTCAAAGTAACACTTTACTGAATTTATTTACTTACCCATCTATAAGGTGCTGAAAAAGATGATAAAGATTATTATTTTGCATTTGCAATTCAATACTGATGTGCAAACGTTTCGCAATTGTTTGTATCATTTTATATTCGATGCCATTTAAACTAATTTCCGATAACGAGTCTGGAGCTTTTCCTTCCATATTCTGCTGTTTATTATAAAACTCAAATTCTTCATCTTCACCAACTTCCGATTCTTCTACGTAATTACCATTGTAAAAGGTTTGGTTATTTTCTTCACTTTCTGTTGCAACTGTATATAGATTATTTTCAAAAGCTTCATAAAACATATACGGTTCCCAGGTACGAAAGGCAGCCACTAAAGGGCAACCACTTAAGTCTTTGGGAAATTTATCAAAAAATAAACCACGTTTAATTTCTTCTATATATAGTTTAGGAAAATCGGATTGTGTAGACTTGTCTATGTATGCGGCGAGAATATTATATTCTAAAGACACATTTCTAGAGTTATCCACAAATTCCGCATTTCGGACTTTAGTTATTGGTGAAAACATTGTTCTAAAAGTGGTGGCGGAAGTATTTTCAAAATATAAATTATCTTCATGTGCTTCAGCTTCTTGTTCATTTTCTTCATTAGCTTTAAAAGATCCTTCAGCATCGTTTTCTTTTTTATTAACACTTCCATCATGTTTCTCATTTTCTTTCAATTCTTCGTCATAGTCTCCATCCTGCTCTCTTTCATTTTTCCGATAATAGCAAATATCCAGTGTCTCTACGGATATAACGCGATTACCACAATTATTATCCGGATGAAAAGGAAAAACTGTTTTACCAAAATAAAAACTATTCTCTTTACTTCGTCCTATAACATTTACATTGAACATTTTCTTATTCATAAAATTTTGTAAAATTTCTATCATAATATCGGCAATTTCTTCTTTCGATTCCTCGATTTCGGCAAAGTAAACCACAAACTGAGCCAAAGGATTCCAATTTAAATTGGCCTTCCAACTGTCAAATATTTCACCCATATCTACATCTTCCATATTTTCAATGACAAAAAAATAACATTGAGGCTTCTCGTGTAGAATATGTTTAGTATTTACTTTCAGCGCGCTATCACTTGGCCCATTTTCCAGCACTATTGTCCAGGGATATATCCCATCTGAATGCAAAGCATGCAACAAAGATTGTTGTAAGTAAGTTGAAGCTGAGGTTATGCTCATGTGGAGTACAGAACCTGAGAGATTGTCGCCAGAATAAAAATATTTTCCTAGCAGGGCTACAGTACATTCAATCTGAGCGGGAACATTGTCTGGTGTTTTATAAAAATCCTCAGCAACAATTTGCAGCCATGGAGTTACAAATAATAGCAGCAGCCAGAGGTGTGTCATAGTTATTGATTTGCACGAACTTTATGTTCAACTGAATTTGGTTTTTGGATTTAAATAGCAGCATAGATTTGTTAAACTATGGTTGCAAGCGAAAATTATATAATTTAATTACATTTACAAAGTTCATATATGAGTTAAAATGGCAGTGGGTAGTAAAAGTAATGGCACCATCTTTTATACATTTTATTATATATTAATTTTCTGTAAACGATGTTTGTTCCTTTCTAAAATATATTGCAATTATCCGAACTCAGTCCTTTTTTCTTCGTTATATATTCTGCAAACTCAGAGAGTACCAAAGTCGGTGCAGTACGAAAAAAATGCTAAAACGGCAACACTTACACAACAAAGTTTGAAAAACGTTCAGCAACTTTTAGCTTTTTCTCCCGTTAAGTGCGTTCTGACATCTAGCGCTGCCAGTGCAATGAAAATCAAACTATTAAAAATGTAGTTCTTTTAAACTATGGAATCGAATTAGAACATTAAAAAGGAGCATAAAATGTAAAAAAACAAAAAAAAACACCAACGAGCAAAGGCTTGAAATTTTATAAGAAAAATGCTTCTAATGCGTAATATCGAAAAAGCAGAAAACGCATTGCAGCGTCAACGTGGGTCATGTACCTCCACCTTAACAGTACACATTTGTGTAACACCCGTCACAAAAGACATAGAACATCTAATTTTAGTTTACCTATAACAATTTTTATTTTGTATTAGCCTGGCGAATGTAACGTATGTGATCCACCAACCTTCAAATACCTTGAATAAGTTTTAGAGTAACGCCGGTCACAATAATTCCTTATAATTAAACATATATTTTATTTGTAAAATGGCTTTGAGGTACTTAGTTTAGTTTAGCCATTATTAGTGTTGTACAAAAAAATTATTATTTTTTATTTTAACATTAACTGTGAAAAATTACGAAATTAACCCTTAAACACATTTTAAGTTTTGACGTATTTCTGGCGTTAAAGTTGAATTTTTAAATAAGCTGCCTGTGAATACTCAGAGTAGACAAATATTTTTGTGGAACATTTCAGCCCACTACATCGCTGTTTGAGGATAGTTTTTTTTGCCTCTTTCAAAGAAATAGACAAAAAAACCTATACTGCAAAGATTTATAGGGTTAAAATGTTCAACAAAAACGTTCCTGGTAATGTTTTACATAAAAGTGCTGAACACACCTTACACATAAATTTTAAGGCTATTAATATTTCATAGTAATAAATGCAGTCAATTAAGGCCCTAAACATTCTTTAGTTTTTGTACTAATAACGCCCGTCACAGATTTTGTAACGCCCGTCCCATTTTTTTTTGTAAAAAAATCAAGATGTCCCCGAAATATGTATATCCAAATATCAGATACATTCAAAATGCTTTAATTTTGGTTTAGTCCAGTGAAATAAGGTGAAAAAAGTGCCGTCTCAAAAGTCTCATATAATGTTGTGCATGCGTCGGAAGATATCTTTGGTCAAGGTCCACAGAAAAAGTATTTTCTGAATATATGTCTTAACGAACTCGCTACGAAAAACTACCGAAATATCTTAACGAATTCGTTACAAGTCTGATTTTAGACAAACTACCGAAATGTGTTAACGAATTCGTTACGACAAGTTTGACTTCAGAAAAAGTCGAAACCTTTGGTTTGCTGGGTTTGTTGATAGGTAGGTACAACTGACTGTTGTACCATTGTTGTTGTTTATTTTGATTGTTTGTGTTGTGTACATGTAAATTGCCGCCTATTTAGCTGACGAACGTCGTGTATCGCCTGCATCTGCTTTAGGGCCTATTCACATATTACGTAACGCTATTTTCGGAGGTTTGATACCCTTCGTAACGCTTTTTACAAAATTTTCAGTACAAAGTATCTAATCCGTAACAAACCTTCAACCCCCTCTGGAGCGTTACGTAATTTGTGAATGACCCCTTAGAGTCTTTAGATAAACATTCAGAAATTTCATAAATGCTTAATGGATGATGATGATGACTCAGACAAAAAGTTTGTTTCATATATTACAAAGAATCCAGTAAATATTTTTGTTTGATTCAGTAAACTATTTTCTATAGTATTTTTAGACAAATTATTTTATAAACTCAGACAAAAATATTGTTTGATATATAACAGAAAATCCAGTAAATGTTTTTCTTTGATTCTGTAAACTATTTTGTTTAGAATTTGTAAATTTTTTTTATACAAATTGTTTTATAGATTTATAGAATTTGTTTAATGAAAAAAAGACTGGGGCATTTTAATAAAATTGTTGAGATATTTTTGTCTCTATTTACAAATTTGTTTGTAGGTCCGTTTCTAGACAAAATATTTGCTAATTTATTGAACTTCTTTACTGAAAATTTTGGGTATTTTGGGTCTCTTTCTAATAATGCCACATATTTATAAAAAGTTTAGCCCTTAACTTCGGAACGAAGTGAAATGAATGAAAAAAAAAATTTTTTTATATATGTACGAGTATTTAATTATTTGAGGAAGACTTATGATATCGTTGAAATAATTTGTTTAATTTTCAACAGAGCTAGTTAGTAACCCTTTTTTCTCTTATCGCTGTATACAAAATATGAAGAAAATTGTGCTATAATCCCCTTATTCCGTAACTATCTGTCGACTTCACGTCTACTCGCTGTCGACATAAATTTACTACTATTAACAGCCTCTTCCCATTTCCTATGCCTTAGAGAATAGTAACTAGCTATCAGTAATAGCAAAGTGTTGTCGATAACGAGTAGAAATGTACCAATTTTTGGTATTGTCTTGACGTGACGTCGACAAATAGTTACGGAATAAGAGGGAATAACATCAAAAGCCGTATCAAGGACAGGACGCGATATTTTTTAAAAACCGAATTTTTGTAAACTTTGACCCCCGAAATCTTGTGACGCTTGCACGAAATGATATGAGATGCATAAAGTAAATATTTTTAGAAAAAAAAACTTTTATTACACACTATACATTTGTTTACATTGTTTAATTTTGTTGCAGTTACTGAAGCTATTAAAAGGCAATCTAATTGATTTGAATCTTTCATTATTTACCAAAAATTACACCCATCATACTACGAGTAACTCAAATCAAATGAAAAGAAACAAAACCTTATAACTTTGCATGTAAACGACTACAATTTAAACAACAATACACTCTTACAAACAAAGATTTTCGATATATTTATTCCTCAATTACTTCCGAAACTTATTTGTTTTTTATATCAAAAAGCTAAATAATAAGTGAATTTATATACCATGTACTACATGCAAACCACTCCTTGGGGTGTTTACCTTTTAATGTTTACTTGCTGCGAGTAAATAAGCTGGCAAGCAGCACATACAAATCAATCCAATCCAAGTCGTTGCCATTCAATCGAACCTTAGAGTAAAACACCAAACTCGCAAAAGATTTAGAAAACAAAGAAATATTTATATTTAGAAAAAAAAGTGTTGGCTATTTTATTACAGAGTGTGCAGTTTATGGTAAGACTGCTTGCTTGACCAATCACTTTTACGTTCTAAAGTCATTAAGATCTTAATATATATTTCTTAATGAGATATTTATGTGTAGTAATGGTTGCAACTTATAATTGGATGATTCATTATGGTAAACTTTTTCCAAATGCATACGAAAAGGAACTATATGTTTCAGAAGAGAAACATATTCTGATTCAATTGTTATCAAATCAAGGTCGTTCTATTGGTTATTATTTTAAGCTCAATCAATTTGGATAAAAAACTTTTTCGAAACGAAGAATTTCAATAAAAATAGCATATTATGAAATATAAAATTACAAACAATCTCAAATTGTTAAAAAAAAATTCAAACAAAATTCTGGCCAGAAATTTTGAATTTTAATGTGATCTCACTGGAATTAAAAATAAAAAATGAATAGAAACGAACAAGATCAACTTGAAGTGTCCAAATGTCTTAATCTGTTACCAGGCCTTAAGCAATTTGTATATTCATGTTATGGCGGTAAATTAATTTTCGTGTTAAAATTCAGATTTTTTTCTCTCAAAGTTTGACAACACACAGTGGTGCAAAATTGTTTTATAACTTCAGACAAAAATATTGTTTGAAACTTTCCAGAAAATCCAGTAAATCTTTTTGTTTGATTCAGTAAATTGTTTTGTTTACAATTTTAATATTTTTGTCTATATTTACAAATTTGTTTGTAGGTTCGTTTCTAGACAAAATATTTACTATTTCATTGAATTCCTTTGCAGAAAATCAAATTTAGTTTTTTCTGTGCAGCGGCACGTCTAATCCCTATATGCAAAAAAATAAAGTGTGTTTGAAATGTACATTAAAACCGGGTTTTTTATGTATGAGTATTAAAGAAAAAAATAAAGATTTTCTTATGAGCATATCAGAATTATTAAGAAAGTTGCAAGAAATCAAAAAAAAAATTAAATTTTTGACAATTTTGCCCTTAGCATCCACACTTGATCCAAGGCCCATTTAACACTTTGCCAAATAACTACGTATACATAAGGGTTTTCAAAAGTGGCAATGGTTTTGGAATCCCAGATTTGGGATTGTAGAACATATAAACTAAATTCAAAATTTCGATTTAAAATAGGTCGTATTAGGAAGTGCCCACGTCCAACTATATCAGGAAATGCATTTTTTGCCGTCGTTTCACGTCTTTGTATATACCTTTCGGATAAGTATACATGTGCTTATGCTCCAAAAGATTTTTTTTATATACTTCATCTATATAATTATCTTCTATGTAATAAATAGGCAAACACGTTTTTTTATATCCCTTTTACGACCGTAATACTGAACCGATTTTGATAAAACTTATACCATTTTAAACATATTTTTTCAAAGAGGTGCACAATTCATATTTTGTTAAAATCGGTTCAGTATTTTGGGAGCTATAAGCGTTTAAAGTTGCTACTAATCCATACGCGCATGGTACCCATCAGAGCTGTAAAAAATTGCAATCAATTTTGAAAATGATTTACACCAAATTGATTTCATTCTTTGATTTCAGAATGATTTCAGATTTCAAACTGAAATCATGTCAAGATTGCAATCTTGTGTGATTGCAATCATTTTGAAATCATTTTTTTTAAATCATTGATTGCAATCAATTTAATTGCAATCAAATTTTGATGAAATCATGTGATTTCAATCAATTTCTGTGAAATCACTATTATAGTGTAAGTCCAACAAAATAGTATAAAAAAGGACCAAAACGTAGGTTGTTAGCCATTTCATGCAGATTTTTTAAATTATCAGAGTAAGCTTTATTTCTAGAAGAATGACCCCTGTCGAAGGACGGCTAGGCAGAACATCTTTACTGAGCGAAGGCACTATTCGACATAATAAAAAATATACCGTATAATCACAATTTTCTATTGGAAATTCAGAGACCCTTAGCTCGGAATCTAAGGGTCACTACCAATTTTATTATTTATATTTTTTTTAGTGTGGTAGCTAAACTTAATTTGTTCTCTCTTTGCCATAGTCCGCCTGTGCAGAAAACGACCTAAAAGCTATATTTTAGAAAACTAATTTTTGAATGTAAACTAATTTTGATATGTTACAGATTTCAAATATACACTACATGAAAGTCTAGAAGGTTCTGTATAAAATAATATACATACTTATGTAACGCTATATCGGTTAGTTTGTACGATAACATTGTTTTTACGTAAAAAGTAGGGCTAAATATTTTTTAAATTGAATTTGTCTCGCAATGGGGTTTATTAGTTCAACATTTTCTTTCCCATGAACTAAAAAGCTTTGATTGTAACATCACTAACTTTAACGCTATTCGCATAGATTTTAACTCATGTGTCTTTATTTCTTGCTTTTTTATTTACTTAAGTTAAACTTTATCAAATACATTTTTGGCTATTCTCATAACCACAAATTATAAATAGCCAAAAGTAATCAATTAATTAATACACATTTGAGTATAATTTCTTATTGAAAAATTTAAATGGGAATTCCTGAAATTCCAGACTACTTGGCAACGTTTTACGAAATTTTTTAAGTATTTTAAAAACTGCCATTCAATAGCCGAGCAACATCCAGTTTAAAGTATGTATCTGCATGTCACATAATTTTATTCAACTTGTTTAATACAAAGTAATAAAATAAAAATGAATTTTGTTTAATTACTCCCATTTAAAATACTAGCAGTTTGTCAGTGATTGCCATAAAAGCTTTTAAGCAAATTATTATAAAATTCTAAGATATTTAAACAAAAAATTAAAAATTAACACATACACTCAGATGATTAGAATCACTTAAATTTCTGTTTTCAAGAGGTCATATCTTTTTAGGAACCCTATCGTTTTCGCTATGCTGTCCGTCTGTCTATCTGTCCGTCTGTCACAGGCTTTTTTCGAGAACCATAAGAGCCACAGAACTGAAATGTTCATAGAACATGTAAAACTTTGGTCGCTACAACAACAAATATATGACAGTTAAAAATTAAAGGGGGTCCTAAAGAGAGCAACGAAACATGTTGAAATACTAATGTATTATATAGACACATATGTATATGGACACTTAAAACTTTCAAAGTTAATGTTGATTGGTGTAGTCTGTAGAATAGACTACATCAATTAACACTGATATTTAAAACAATAAAAATTGAAGGGTGTTCTATCAGTTAATGTACACTCTAAAACATTACTTCAAATTAAGGATCACATATTGTCTAAATTTGTGTTGAAAATTTCTCCTTTTCTAAAATTACATCGATTTTGTAGTTATTTTATTAAAGAAAAACCTTTCAAATTAAACAAATTTAGTCCAACTGGAAAAAATTTAACATAAAGTATAATACGGCTATGGCTCAATGGTAGATACGTCAGACTATCAGTCAGGAGGTCGCTGCACGAAGCTAATCGCTTTTTTAGTAAAAATATTTTGTTCAAAAATAATACGTCCTAATAATCGGTAAAGTGTTGCCGACTATTATCGACCTAATTTTCAACAAAAGTATTTTAGAGTGTAATTTAGACAATTTGCTGTGTCCTGGAAATCGTAAGATGCCAACTCTTGAAATTTTAAATATCGCTAAAACTAAGAAATTCCAAAACTAAAAAAAAATGTCAAAACAAAAAATCGCCAAAATTAAAAAAAAATAAAATCTAAAACGCAAAAAATCGCCAAAACTAAAAAAATCGACAAAAAAATAAAAAAAAAAAACGCAAAAAACTGAAAAAAACCTTCAAAACGAAAAAAAGCACTAAAACCTAAAAAAATCGCAAAAACTAAGAATATCGTCAAGGGACGAAAAAATCGTCAAAAATGAAAAAAAATCACCAAAACGAAAAAGCACCAAAAAACCCCCAAACTAAAAAGAAATCGTCAAAAACCGAAAAATCGCCAAAACGAAAAAAATTTCAAAACCGAAAAATATCGCTAAAACCAAAAAAATCAACAAAAACCGAAAAAATCCCAAAAACCGAAAAAGCGCCAAAACTGAAAAAGCGCCAAAACTAAAAAAGCGCCAAACTAAAAAATCTTTAAAACTAAAAATATCGTCAAAAAGCGAAAAAAAGACGCAAAAACCAAAATATCGCCAAAAGCTAAAAAAAAATTGCAAAAAGCGAAAAATCACTAATCAACAAACTTAAAAATAAAAAAAAAATAAATGAAATTAAACGAAAAAGCAAAACGAAAAAATTTTCAAAATGTGAAAAAAGGGCAAAAACGAAATGGGATATAAGTGTATTTGTACGGAACCATTCGTGTTCGAGCCAAAGTCGCACTTTACTGAATTTTTTTTTTTAATTTTTTGGCGACAGCTAAAATTTTATTAGCATCGGAAAGGGAATTTTCTTAAGATTATAAAAATAACCACAACGACATTAAAGTTTCATGCAATTACAGAATAAGGTAGGATATATTTGGACACCACTGAATTAATGTTACTTTCTTTGGGAGTATAAATGATACATAAAACTTAATTCCTTTTTTACATCTCTACTCTTTCTAGCTGTTTAACTAAGTTTTACTTCAAAACCAAAAGAAAACTTTTTTCATAATTAAATGTGCAAATTTTACGAAACTTATTTAAAAAAAAGCGCTACTTATAGAGAAAAAAGATTCGGATTTCGCTATATTAAAAAGCACTAAAACGAGCGCTAAAAGGCGTTAAATTGGCAACTCTGGCGTTTTGGTACTTTTTTAGAGCAGTGTTGCAGCGCCTCTGGTGTCAAGTAGGGGCATTAATTTCTTTACGCTTTAGCCCTTTTATTAATTATTTTACTTCCCCGACGTTTCTGCTACAATACTGAAGAAGGAGGTACAAAACGATCCATACAGCGAACAGTCAGAGGGTTTGAAATGTTCCACCAAAACATTCCTCGTACTGTTGACATAAGAGTCCTGAACAGACTTTGTACTTAAAATAGAAGGATTACAAGGTTTCCTATGCTCATTCACTATAACAATGTGCAAAAGACTCTAAAATAAAAGCCAGATGTAAAGAAAAATAGAAGGCGTTATCGCGGGGTGATGAGATTTGGTACATTTGCTTAAATTGGCAAAAGTTTATAAAAATTCAAAATATGCTTCTCGCATAAGCTAATTATAATAGTAATAGTGTTTGGACCAACTTTTGTCTAATTCGCAGAAATAATACCTTTTGCACAAGGATGTTACTGTTGCACGAAAATCGTGAATTTGATAAATTGAGTTCCCTCACTTAATTGTGAATAAAATTAAAAGTTTTGCAACGCTTTTAATGAAATATGGCTCGTTTTTCTTGTAACGTAGAAAAAGAACGAAATTTTTTGTTTTTTATTTTTTATGAATAAAAAATACATAAGTTTTATAATTCTGTTGTAAAGTGTAATTTAAATAACTTTTTTTTAACATTACATTCCTTTCCATTAATAAATTTTAAGACTTAAATATTTAAAATCGCCCTCTATTAAATACTTGATTTCATAATGAATTAGTTCTCGTATGTGAATAAATATTTTTTTTAAATAAAAAAAATTTATTAAATGTAGGAAAATAAACAAAAATGAAATAAAAAACACCATCTGGTTATTCGGTTGGGGCTCAACTAACATAAAAACGAAAGGTCTAGAACCACGATTATTTCTTTACAAGTCCACCACACACCACACACACAGTACAAACAAATTAATTCAAAAATAAAACTTATTTAATAATATTATATAAAAAATCCAATAAACTGCTTTATACTCGTATTTTAAAAATTATTCTAATAATTTTTTAGTTTAGAAACTAAAATCATTGAAATTGTTGCGAGTAGTAAAACGTTCTTTATTTAATCTAAACTAAGCAGACGGCAGACCATTCTTATGGGTCATATGTACGGTGACCAACCACGTACATTATTATAGTGAACAGTACACTATTTTAGTCTCTTGTCCACTATTTTTTTTGAGTACGTTATTTGTACATTTTTTTAGTACATGCCCCTTATGTACATTACTTTTTCTCACAAATGTTCACTTTTGTCCACTTTTTTCATTACTTCCAACATATTTAGCAAACAATTTGAAATCAGCTTAAATTACATAGAATCTCTAGCTGGAAACCCAAACCGTTTGATACTCGTATCACTATGTGTAATTTTTTAAGTCATGGAAATATAACCATATATGGACACCACTACGTGATAAAAAACAAATAAAAAAAAGACCTGTGTCTCCCAGTTTTGCCCCAAATCATGCACTTTTTTTATGGGACCCCAAAGATTTGGGGCCTCGGTGTCATTTTTGCAAAAAACTGATAATTTTCCCAGGCTCATATCTTCCAAACCGTTCGAAATTTTGATTTACTCTCTGAGGCAGAGTTGTAGCTCTTGTCATAGAGAACAAAAATCGTGAACACATAAAATCAAAAAAACTTCATCTTCAAAATCAAAATCGCAAAAAACTTTAAAAAATTAGATTTTTGTAACCTTTTTTGCCCTGTTCAGGTCCATAGGTAGCAAACGGGTCAAAATTCAAGGAAACAATCAATTACAAAAATGTACCTAAGATCTCAATAAACAACTTTGTGGAACATATGAACTTCCTAGAAATGATTCTTAATACCGTTTAGGTAGCGCTTAGGTAGCAGCAAAAGTAAAAACTCGAATTTTTAAAGTTTTTTGCGATTTTGATCTTAAAGATGAAGTTTTTTTTTTTGAAATATACCATATACGGACACCACTACGTGATAAAAGACAAAAAAAGGCGCGTGTTTCCCAGCTTTGGCCCAAGTCATGCACTTTTTTATGGGCCCCCAAAGATTTGGGGCCTCGGTGTAATTTTTGCAAAAAACTGATCATTTTCTAAGGCTCATATCTTGCAAACCGCTAGGAATTTTCATTTACTCTCTGAGGCAGAGTTGTAGCTCTTGTCATAGAGAACAAAAATCGTGAAAATATAAAATAAAAAAAATTCATCTTCAAAATCAAAATTGCAAAAAACTTAAAAAAAATTAAATTTTTAACCTTTTTTTGCCTTGTTCAGGTCCATAGGCAGCAAACCGTTCAAAATTCAAGGAAACAATCAACTACAAAAATGTACCTAATAAACAACTTTCTAGAACATATGAACTTCCTAGAAATGATTCTTAACATCGCTTATGTAACGCTTAGGTAGACGCAAAAGTAAAAATAGAGTTTTTAAAAGTTTTTTGCGATTTCGATCTTAAAGATGAAGTTTTTTTGATGTTATATGTTTACAATTTTTGTTCTTTATAACAAGAACTACAACTTTCAGAGAGTAAATCAAAATTCCGAACGGTTTGCAAGATATGAGCCTGAGAAAATGATCAGTTTTTTGCAAAAATGACACCGACGCCCCAAATCTTTGGCGGCCCATAAAAAAGTGCATGACTTGGGGCAAAACTGTGAGAGACAGGTATGTTTTTTTTGGGTCCTTTATCACGTAATGGTGTCCGTATATGGTTTTATTTTTTCGTGTTGCACTGTGTATTATTACATTCAACAGAGCCACCTGAGAAGTGGTGTGGCGGCTTCCGAAAGTGGCGCTACTCTGTTCTGCTGTGGACATTGAAAAATTAAGTTGATGGTAATTTTTCTCTTGTTCCTTGGAATATTATTCATGCCCAATTCTTTCTGAATATAACGTTACGAGCGTTAGCCTGATAATCAATTAGTTTTGTTATGTTTTTTAATCCATAAAATGCTTACACTATTTTTCCATGGAATCAATAATGGTCACCGTAGTCATATGCGTAAGTAAATTCTGGTTTTACTTTGTAGCTGTCATTTAAAGGATATGACTATGTTTTATGTGATTGGGTTTTACTCATATTGTATTTCAAATAAAAATTTTAATATTTTTTCTTCTGTTTTTAGATTATTTTATCAATTTATTCTATGTATCAGACTAAATTAGTTTTAGATTGACATTTTGTTTTTTTTTCATCTCAGTCTTTTATTTAATTTTTTTAATTTGTATGCTCATAAAATGCTAAAATGTTTGTTACGACGACCTTCACTGACATTTGCTGGCTTTCTGCAGTATTTTTGCATAAAAATATTTTGTCCAATATGGTCAAGACATGTTGTAATTAAAACCAACCATATAGAATTTGTTATCTTGGGTGTTAAAATCCTAGATAAAAGAGTTTTTGTCAAAAATCTTAAATAAAACCAATAATCTAGTGTGAAGTTTTATGACTGCAAAGCAAGAGTCTAAAATACGATTTTTAGTAAAAAGGCAAATGGAAAATTGTTTTAAAAATTTAAAGTTCTATACTTTAACTAAAAAAAGGCAGGCGCAGTTGGGAACTCATTCAGAAAAATTTTTAAAATGCATTGCGAAGGGAAAGCAGGAAGCAAAATGCTAAATAGCGTTACGTACCTAATGTGCGTTAGAGTGGGGAAAAATATTAAAACTTGGATTTCTTCAACTCCCATACGTCAAATCGATGGGTATTTATAAGAAACTACCCCTAAAAAATTTCAGGTCAATCAGTTGAGACTAAGGCGTGTCGCACGCCCAACAAAGTTGGAATAAAAACTCTTTTTCTGCTGTTATGTCTCATTACTTAATAAACGCAAAAATACATTTTTGTAAAAAGTTGTTGCATGTGAAGTTTTCAATAGATTTTCTTTGAGCGACTTTTTCTAAATCGTATACACAGAAGAAAATTGTTAAATTTCCTGTGTAAAGATTTTTGTATAATGGTCTAGGGAAACGTGTTGTTGATTCAACAAAAAATGTTGTTGAATTTTCTGTGATAAAGATTTTTTTCTATATTTGATAAACAAATTTGTTGAAAATATTCTTATTTTTCCCTAATGCTTTTTAGCGAAATTGTATTTTTAAGAAAAATTTTTTTTGCTATTTTCGAAAATTACCGAATAGCCCATATAACTATTAATATAATAAAAAATATGGGATGCGGTTCACCTTGCAGACCATCCCTGGAACTTCCCGCTAAATTCAAACTACAAGCGCTGAAAAATCTAGATTTTTGAGTAATTAAACATTTTTTTTCAGTATTTTCGACAACGAAATCTCTCGAACCCCTAAACCGATTAGGATCAAATTTGCGGTATTCGACGTAGTTTTTCAAGTCCAAAAAGATAAATGCATCCTGGAAATCGATTTAACAAGAACTTTTGAAGTTATTAAAATAAAGCGACTTTTTTTGAAATTTTCCGTCAACGATATCTCGAACGAATCAATCGATCTTAATACAAATCTAAGCATCGACGTTGTTGTTTTTTATCTTAAAAGCTGATTAGATTTTGGATTTGATGATGTTAGTAGTTTAAAATTAATTTGAAATTTTTTTTCGAAATCTTTATTCTCGAAATCTACCGAACCGAATCCGTTCTTTATATTACGAAATCGAAGTGAGGTTAATGTCTTTAGATTACCGCAAATTTGGTTCCGATCGGTTCAGCCGTTCTTAAGTTATGACAGGTTTACATAGACACACATACGCACACGCATACATCCACACGGACATCATCGATAGAGATAATATCCCTACAGATAATATCCCTGAAGATAACGTGACTAGTCCATAAACGCATTAAAGCATACTCCATAGAGGACTAGGACTTAGTCCAAAGGTAACCCAAATGTATGGAGAAAACATGATCGATTTAACATTACGTTGTCCTAGGGCTGGCCCATATAACCCAACCTTGACTACATCGGAGTAGTCTCAAAACTACTCAATGTCACCACTTGATGGTGCACTCAAGTATTCGTGTTGAAATTGTTAAAACACGAGCACTTGTCGCTTAACTACAAGCTTTTGTTTGCAAATGACATGATCCATGTCTGCATTACATCGAACTAGTCTTAAAACTACTCTATGTCACTATTCGATGGAGCACTCAAGTGTTTGCGTTTTAACGATTGTATTTGTTGAGCTTGAAAACACACCAAATAAGACAAAACGTTTTTGTCTTATAAGTCAAACACACTCTTATGATTATAATGCACATCAAAAAAAAAATTTGGTGTGTGTCATCTCATAAGAACTAATGTTCTGTTGTCGTATTAGTCACAAAAAACTGTTTTGTCTCACTTGGTGTGGGTTCAGCCTTAGGCTCAAACTTTTACGATATATCAGAAACTAATGGACAGATTTAGAGACAATGTTTGCTCGGCTTAAAGATAATTTTGTTGTAGAGTTTTGTATTTTCTTTTCTACTGAATAGAGCGAACCCTTCTCCAGTTATGCTAATACCGTAATCCCTTGATTTACGTTGTTTCGGTTAACGTCGTCAAATTGTTTCTACCTATCAAATTTGATTTGCGTCTCCATTCCATTTGAGACGTTAAATTTTTTGGTGCCTTCCAAATTCGATTTGCGCCGCCATTCGATTTACATAGCCTCAGTTGCTTACTTATTATTAGGAAAGCCCGGGATATCCCAGAGTTTAGTTAAAATCTTTGTTTTATGCGGTCAGCAAAATTTTTTTTCACTCCGATTTCGATTTACGTCGTCATTTCGATTTAAGTCGCCTCAATTATAAAAAGAAAAAATACATGGAAATCCAATTTTTATTATATGCAATATCAAATTCGATTTACGTTGTGTCTCCATTTTCCGGAACCAATCACGACGTAAATCGAGGGATTACTGTATACATAGTATGTCGCGGAAGTGCCTTTAATTTTGACATAACGTTACATCTAGAAAACTAGAGCTGATAAAAAAATGGAGTGCAGATTCGCGTTCAACGACCCAAATTACTAAAGAAACTGCTTTCAGTTCTAGGGAACGAAAAAGTTTACCGAAAATTGTAAATTAGTGTAATAATTTGGAAATTTTAATTCTTATGGACTTTTTTCGATATTGCTCTTTATTTTGTTAAATATGCGATTTAGATAAAAGTCGGTAAGGCAAAAGCTGTTGGAAACATCACAGACAATAACTCTTTAGAATAAAGTTTTTCTTTGTAAATACTATATTTATTAAGTTATGAGACATAAAATACAGAAAAATAAATTTGCTCAAACTTTGGTGGGCGGGCGTGTCACACGCCTTAATCTTAACTAATTGAAAATAATTTTTTTAGGTTAATTTTTTACAAATACCCATCGATTTGGGATATGAGACTTGAAGAAATCAAAATTTTAATTTTTTTAACGACCACTCTAATGTGCATAGGCCCCTACGGAGTTAAAAGCATCTTAACGCAACAGCCTCGTAATATGCACACTAAATAAATATTCATTTAATTGCACTTTACTGTGTTGTTCTACCACTTATTACTTGAAATGTTGTAAATTAAATATTCAAATATTTTAAATTCTAAGACAAACTTTGCCAAATCTCGCAAACTAAAACCTGTTGCAGGCTTTTGTCAAAAATAAAAAAAAGACAAAGGCAAAGAACAAAAAAACTCTTAGAAACTAGTAATTGCTTTTTAACTGACCGCAACATAACTGAATAATAATGAACAATGAGTGCAACAGTTGTATGTGTTGTTGATTAAGTTTTTTCTTGATTTGTTCTTTTTTTATGTATTAACAACCTCCTGCAATGGCCATTATTGCCTTCAATATGATCAAATCACAACTTGATGGGGATATTTTTATTGTTTTTCTCTTTTTTGCAACGTTCGTTTTTCTATTCATTTATCGAAAAAAATAAAACTTTTTGAAATATATGTTTGATCTTATTTACCACCTTTGCTTATTGCTTATTTTTTGTTAATAATGTATGGCCAAATATTTGATGAAATAAACGTATAAACTTTTATTTTAGGGGAAAGTATAATCTTCTATTTTAGGGGAAAATGTATTACATTAAGCATCCCATACACTTGCAATATAATTGTGCAATTTTTCATATTTTTCAATGATATCGCCAATGTGTATGTCATATTCAAAGGTTGCACAAAATATTAAAAAGAAAAATTTAAAGACTTTTGATTTCTATTGCAGAACCAAGAAAACTTGTTAATGCGTTGGCAACATTGTTCAATACTGTTATCGTTTTTTTATGAGCCTATCTAATATTTTCACGAGGTATACCAGTATAATTCACCATAACTCGAAGGCAATATGTCCGACATTGACCAATAAAACAGCATCGGGTAACTATCAAAATTTCCTTCAAATCATCTTAATATGGTAAGCTAAAAAAATCAATGGGTTCTTAGTAATTCGTAAAATAAAATAGGAAAACTAAGTTAATTTTTGTTAAAGTTTAAACAATTTTTTTAAATATTTACAAAAAAATATATTTTTAAAATTTTATTTTACGAATAACTAAGAAACCATTGATATTTTTTAGCTTACCATTTGAAGCAAATTTCGTTAGTTAACCGTTGGTGTTTTATTGGCCAACGTCGGACATACTGCCTTCGAGTTATGGTGATTATACTGGCATAACTCGTGAAAATATTAGGTATGCTCACAAAAAAAAATGTGAGGTGATGGAAAAAAACCAATAATGTAGTTTGTTTTAATATACTTATATATATATATATATATATATATATATATATATATATATATATATATATATATATATATATATATATATATATATATATATATATATATATATATATATATATATATATATATATATATATATATATATATATATATATATATATATATATATATATATATATATATATATATATATATATATATATATATATATATATATATATATATATATATATATATATATATATATATATATATATATATATATATATATATATATATATATATATATATATATATATATATATATATATATATATATATATATATATATATATATATATATATATATATATATATATATATATATATATATATATATATATATATATATATATATATATATATATATATATATATATATATATATATATATATATATAAAATAAATTAAGGAAAGTGCGACTTTAGCTCGCATACGAAGGTTTCCGTACGAATACACATATGTATATCCCTTTTCATTTTTGCCCTTTTTTCATTTTGACATTTTTTTCATTTTGCTTTTTGTTTAATTTTAGTTTTATAATTTTTTAAGTATTTTTGTTGATTTTTTTTTACGAATTTTGGTTTTTTTCGTTTTTTGCATTTTAATTTTTTTGTTTTGACACTTTTTTCGTTTTGGCGGTTTTTTTGGTTTTTGACGATTTTTTAGTTTTGGCGCTTTTTTTGTTTTGGTGCTTTTTTTCGTTTTTGGTGATTTTTTTTCCATTTTTAGCGATTTTTTCGTTTTTGATATGTTTAGTTTTTGCGATTTTTTTCTGTTGTATTTAGGGTTTGGGATTTCCCGGACTTTTGCGCTTCCCGGGGAACGGGAATGGAAAAATCACGTTCCCGGGAAAAGTTAATTTTCTAATTTAAATAGATTTATTAAATAAAAATTGGCGAAATTTTATTAATCTAAGCATTCTTTTAAAATAAAAGTTAACATAAAAGCAATTCTATAACAAATTTCGACAAGTCGACAAGGCAAAAGATGTTGTTGGAAACTTCACGGACAAGTTTTGACAAGAAAAATTTTTTCTAAATACTATATTTATTATATTGAGACATAAAACAGAAAAAGAATATTTGCTTAAACTTAGATGGGCGTGCGCCACCGCCTTAACCTCAACTGATTGACCTAAATTTTTTTTACGGTAGCTTTTTCAAATACCCATCGATTTGGGGTATGAGACTTGAAGAAATCCAAATTATTATATTTTACGAGTAAAATATTCCAAATTTCTATTGAATTTCTAGAAGAAGTTTTGGAAAATAGTATGTTTTAGTTAAAAAGTCCAGCCCCCTAAAGATCAAACTGGATCCGCGCCTGATGTGTGGTCCCCTTTAAACAAGTACACTCTAAAACATTACTTCAAATTTACGATCATATATTGGCTAAATTTGTGTTGAAAATTTCTCCTTGTCTAAAATTACATAGATTTTGTAGTTATTTTATTAAAGAAAAACCTTTCAAATTAAACATATTTAGTCCAAGTGGAAAAAATGTAACATAAAGTATAATACGGATATGGCTGAATCGTAAATACGTCAGACTAACAGTCAGGAGGTCGCGCTTCAAATCTGCACGCAGCCAATCGCTTTTATTTTTCAGTAAAAACATTTTGTTCAAAAATAATGCGTGTGTAATTTTAGGTCGATAATAATCTGTAAAGTGTTGCCGACTATTATCGACCTAATTTTCAACAAAAGTGTTTTAGAGTGTACCTGTGTACCTCAAATATCAGGAGGCTTTTTAGAGTGAGAGAAATTAAATTTTACTTTAGTTAAAAACTAATATTTATGGAATAGCCATCTGACAAAAATTGATTGCGCTTATACAAATACATATTTCATCAAATATTCGCCCAATATGACCATACATATAGTTTCATTATTATTTGCGGTTATTTGCTGTTTTTTTGTTTTTAACAGATAAACGATTTATTTGAATGACAAAATCTGTATCAAGTTGAAATAAAATTATATACTTAAAAATGATTTACAAGATGCAATTAATTAAAGAAATAAATACTTGGTTACATTTTTTTTACCGTAATTTTTCAAACCAATTGTATCGAGAGATAAACAAAATAATTCACACATCTTAATGTAGAAATCAAGTTTTGACATCCGTATTTGAATGCATACAGAAACACCATAAATTCAAAGTAGATTAATTGGTTTTATTTAATTTTTTTTATGTAATTAAAAATGATAATTTAAAATGATGGGCATGTCTTAAAATTTATTGTTAATATTTGATTGTCACTTAAAATCGTTCATTCATCCGTAGTCTGTGTAACACAAAAAATTGTAAATCAAATTGAATTTTTCTATTAGATATGAAAGTGTGAAATCAATAAGTTTGATTTAAACTTTTTTGTAATTTAATACAAAATGGAAAGGATAACTAACTCAATTGTGAGTAAAATAAAATCTGAATTTTATATTTCATATTTTTATAAAGTTGCCAAAATAAACTTTCACTGATCAGGAAACTATTTTCCTAAATTTTGAAATTCCATTAATTTTTTTCTTTTTAATCAAAAATTTCTATCAATTATTAAAGTTTTTATTAAAGATTATTTAAATTGCAACCAACAACTTTCATATAAATCAATTCTTATTGTCTGGTAACCTTAATATTTAAAACAGTTTTCAAAATACATATCGCGTGCTTCAAGTATTTAAATCTAATAAATTAAAAAATAAGATAACGGATAAACTACTTTTCAAGTTGTCAGCGGCTATTTCCAAAATAATACAAAAGAGTGTAGTATCGCAAAACAAAACCGATATTAATAGCACAATTCTACAAAAAATATAACAAGGATAATTACTTTCGTTTTTTAATATGTTCCCAGCATAAGCTTTTGTCATTTTTGTAATCGGTAGTACTTTATTAATGGGTTACAAAGTAAAGAGTGCTATTTATTTATCTTATTACTATGCTTCAAATTAGAAATACTACATGAGTACTTAGTTTTTAATAAAATTAGTACGTATTTTTCTCATTCTCTGAAAGTAGTTATAATTTTTTTATGTATTAATAAAATACGTAGACAACCACTTTTTATGTCAACATGTATGTGTGTAGTATATGAAAACTAATGTGTGTAGCTTAAACTTATAAGTCAACAATAGAGGGTGCTGTTGGCTGAGTAGTAAGCGCGTTTGACTACAAACCCTGAGGTCTTGAGTTCAAGACTAGTTTCAGGCAAGCCAACAACATCATCCATTTTTCTCATGTGCATTGTGTTGGTTGTTGTTAGACTGTCAAAGTGATGAAAGCATAGCACTGATTACCTTGGCAGTACCAGCAGCGATTAATACTAACATATCCTAATGCACTTCACAGCACCCTCCTTCGTCGGTATTGTAGCAGAACCGTCGGCGAAGTAAAAGAATTAATAAAATAGCTACACAGCTTAAGCAACTCAATGCCTCTACTTGACACCAGAGGGGCTTGCAATACTGCTCGACAAAAAAAAACGCGTAATAGCAGGGTTGTAAATGAATTAAGCTTTCTATCTCTCTCCCACTTCACCACCTGTTCTCTCTACAATATCCCTTTTATTTTTATTAAAACTTTCGCCCAATAATGAAACAGAGTCGTTAAAACCACGAGCAACTGTAGCGTGATTTACTCTTTCGAGTTCAACAACATTTAACAAAAAACTGTGCTTGCTCTTTTTCGCATCTGTGTCCATAACTCCTACAATTACGTTCGCCACACACCGCACAGTTGGTTGAAACATAGGTAAATTGAGGATTAATTCAGGGAAGCCAATTATTGTTGATATAAAATTTTTTTGGAATAACTGTACATTATTTAGTGAAAAATAAGGTTTTTGAAAAAAAACTGATAGAAAATATTTTTTTATTTAAAAAAGAAGAGAAAAATTATATGTACATACACAGAAAAAAATAGACAATAATTATATTCAATAAAACCATGTTATTAAAAAAAATATGAATTTCAATAACATTTATCTTTAACATAATAAAATATTTCGCTGTAAGTATTTCTTTTCCATGCCGGTTATTTCTTTTCTTTTTATACATAAGTACTTAAAACAAGTTGTATCCCATAAATAAATAAATGGGATATGGCTCAGCTAGAGAGTGTATGCTTTACGTCCGGAAAGCCCGGGTTCGTATTCCAGCCATGTCAACATTTTTTTAATTTATATATATATATATTTTTATTTTGAAATAATTTTGTTATCAATATAGGGGAATTCTTTATCACAGGAAATTTGAAAAAAAAAAATATTGAATACCGGGATTTTTGTTATCAAAAACGAAACTTATTTTTTTCTGTGTATATATGCATTTAAATCCATTTTGGGTATTATTGTGATAATAGCTTTAGATATCTTCAACATCATCACCATAATCATCATTATCATTATAATGATCATTATCATCATGATCATAATCATCATTATCATGATCAGAATCCTCATCATCATTGTCGCCTTTTTCGGGAAGAATTAATAATTCCAAAGCCACCTGCGGTATTTTGTGTGTATTTTTTTATATTAGTTTTACTCATGCTGGGAATATATGGATCTGAAGTAAGCAGAAATCTATTAAATATGTCTTCATTAGTTTTTTCCCGGCTGCATTTACGTGCAAAGTATTCCCTATAGTTTTTGAAGTCTTTGTTGCTAGCCTCTTGCGCTTCCTGTGATAGCTCACCAATTGGCAAAAGGGCATTGGATATTATTTCCGGTCCGTGTTTAAAAAATTTATGAAGGGTAGGTGACATTTTGTAGCATGGATATATTTTAACAAAATGTTTTGCAGTATTGTGTGCTAAGTCACTAAACTTTTCACTATTGACCTCGTGGCCACATGACACGACTATAAGTATTATATGCATTCTGTTTATTAAATCTAGATAAATTTTTGTTATTTCTGAGGAAACTTCTGCATTCTTAAAAAACCTTCTCGCGGTATTGCTATAATTTGTGTTGCCAAAGCCTGGTTTTGGTTGGTCAATGATCAATCCAGTTTTTTCTTTGAACTCTTTTTGAATTCTTGTTTTTGTGTCTTTAACAACTTGTTTGTCATGATCTGACCTAGCTTGCCACTTTTTAAGTGGTAATTTATATGCCACATGAAGAAGACACTCAAAAAACCTAATCCAGCCATGGAGAATAGATAAACCGAACTGAAATGTATCCTTGTTCACACTTCTGGCAATCATTTCATCAATACAGTTGAAATCTTTTCTCGTAGCACCACAAACGTAACATTTTTGTGTGGATGTTGTTTCGGTTATGTCATTACACACTTTGCCATCAATCATCACTAACATAAGTTTGTGATTTATTTTTATTGATTTATCACCTACTAAAACCACGGAATCCTTCAGAGTTTTGATTTCATTTTCTACTCTTTCTTTTTCAAGTTGTGAAGTACTTACGGTTTCTTTCAAAAATTCAATCTTTATGGGTCTACAAAATCTAGTAGAAGAAGGTCGAGGATTTTGCCAAATTGTTTTATTCAAACAAACAATTTTTAATGGCACAATAGATGTTATAAATACCGCAGAATCACTAGCTTCAGATCCGTGAAATGCTTGTTTATAAGAGCTATGGCCCGAACTTCCATCAAAGCCCCACTTAGAGTAAAAAGTCATTTGCGATATTTCCTCGTTGTTTAATGAATCCAGTACAGAATTCTGTACCATAACTAGACGCTCAGTGGTATGATCTAACAGTCCTTGCAGACTTACTTGCGCTCATGTTTCAGAAATATTCATATGTTCTTGTTCTGGATAACATTTTTTCTTAGCTTCTTGGACTTTTGTATATGAAGGAAATTTATCAGGCGCGGCTTTTCTAATGATATTATATTGGTGTCGAGTTAACTTCGCTTCAACTAAAACCGAAAGTGCTTCCTCCGCACTTAATTGCTGTGCTTGTACGTTTTCTAAACTTTTTCTATATTTTGTCGCTCTTGTTGGAGATGATATTATTTCCTTTACTATTTTTGAAGCATCAGTTTTTCCAGAAGCTCTCAAGCTCATTTGTGTGGCGAGAGCCAAAACAGGTAAAGGAATATTGTCTCTTAACTCCTTACATTTCTTTGCTTTTGTGTTTTCTTTACACTCCTCAAATAAGACATCCTTGCGTCCTCGTTTTGTTAATGGTGTTGGTGGTGAAACAAAACAGATAGAAGCATCAAGCCAATTATTATAATTTTTTAAAAAAGCTTTTTCCTTTCTAACACATTTTTCCCACCGAGTCTTATATTCTGAACAGAATTTATTAAATCTTTTTATAAAATCGACCATATCTGAAGGGTTGACACGTTTGATTACATCCCACCTCAGAAGCTTAAATTTATCTTTTAGTAATTGAAGTTCTGAATTTTTCATAAAATTATGTAATTCCCGACGAGAAATAAAAATTGTTTTGGGACTTGTTCCTAAAATAGTAAGATGTCAATTGTTTATAATTTGCAAAATGTTATTCGTTTTCCCTTGTACCAAATAACGAGTAATGTACAATTACACAACACTTTATTCAAATAAATAACATCACAGTAAACAGACACACTCAATACAAAATACAAATCAATATGGCAGTGCCGAATTTTAAATACCCTCCTATACAAAGGAAGTTTAATTAAATATTTAAATTTATGTAATTTTACATGAAATTTCCTATTAAAGTGCAAATGAAAACCATACATCTATGTATGTTCACATGCTTGTGCCCAATTTTTTTATGTAGGGTACAATGAACTATAACAATTAAAAGAGATGGAAGCGTGACACGATATTTTTTAAATGCAGTGTTCGTGAGTTATATATAATTTTATCAAGAAATTTATTTATAATAACGTAAGTTATTGCCGAATTTGTGCGTTAGCTTATTTTTTAAATTTTTTTTAGCATTTAATATACATATTAGTATTTAAGCTTTAGTTTTGTTCGAACATTAAGTGTTTTCGTGATCATTTCGAGCTCGTGAGTTAATTTTAAATTTAATATAAGCACGAACGCATGGAAAAATTAGAATTCGATGTAAATAAAACAGAAATTATTTTTTGTAAGTGAGCGTGAGTCAAAATTAACTCACGCAACCATCTCTGATAGAAACCAAACTCATTTATAACAATAACTTTAATACCGAAAATAAAGACAAAAGAGAATTAAAAACAAACAAATTGATTTGTTGTTTGTTTTTTTCAGATTAAGTATTTAGCAACTGGAGTTCTTTCACAAAAATTTTAATAAGTAAAAAAACGCGGTGCCTCTGCAAAAGTTTGGTGTGGAATATATAAGCTAAAATACTATATTAAAATATCAATTAATAAAATTTGCTGGATCGCAACAAGAAATTTGTTGAAACTCTGTGTATATATCGAAAATACCCCAAATATGGAGCACTTTTTAAAAAAAATATTAAAAATATTTGCAAAACATTTATCTAAAAAATATTAATGCAATTATGTAGCCAAATACCTGCAGTTGATGGTTCCATTTTAATAAAATTACTTTTAGAACGCTTAATAAGAATTACCAGCACCCAAAATATCTCAATTTTCAGTTTTAGGCATGGCACGAAAATTTTTGAAAAATTATTTGACTTTGACAGCTCACAGTCGATAGAGTAATTTACTCAAAACAAAAGTTTTTGGCAAATAGTGATGTAGAATTTAATTACCTTTCACCCAGTACCACACACGAATGTGTAGGATAAAGTTCAGCTTTTGAATTAATCCTCATTTTTAGTACATTTCAACCCTCTGTGCACCGCCCTTCGTCATCAGTCGTTTCATCAATTGACACCCCACACACATTCTGTTTTTAATATTTCTACTACCTCGTTAAGACGAATATAATACAGCTTATTAATTTGGAACGATTTTCCGTCATCCCACGTCAAATTTGGTTTGTAAACAGACCGGTTTCGGCTATGTGCCATCTTCAGTGTTCTATTGAATACTCGGAGCAGATTTATAATTAATTATGGGTCTCATAGGCGTGTTTTGCTTATGTATCTTCGGTAAAGCGATCATAGATGTTAATGAATATGATGATATGGAGTATTCAATAGAACACTGAAGATGGCAGATAGCCGAAACCGGTCTGTTTACAAACCAAATTTGACGTGGGATGACGGAAAATCGTTCCAAATTCAAAAAAACGCCGTCGGAAGAAAAACACAACACACAGCTTATTAACGTAATTTTTTCTAAGTGTTGATTCAACAGGAATAATTTCACTGGTATACTTTTCCAAAAAGTTTCTTAGTTGTGGGTTGTTTAATTTGAAAAGTGGTATGTCGACTGAAACAAGAGCCTCGCGATTTATCTCTAAATGCAGGGCTATCAGTGAGAAGAGGTTGAGATGCTTTCGAAGCTCTACTTTCACTTAAAGATGCATGTTTTTGGCGTTTTAGGTGCTGCTCTACTTGGATCTTGGTATCAAAGTTTATGGCTTTATTGCAAACTTTACAAAATAGCACTTTCCCATCGGACTTGAAAATATTCTTGTAGTCAGATACGTATTTTTGTAAAATATTACTTTTCAATGATTTTTATTTGGGCATTTTTGCTAAAATTATATTATTCAATAGTAGGCATATGCACTTTAAGCAAGCAATCTGTCTAAAAAACAGCAGAAAAATGTTTAAACATTAGAAACACGCCATATTTTGCTTCGGTCATCAAAATTGAATTTCTCCTATTTAAAGGTTTTTAAATATAAATGTTGTAAGTATTGGCAAGTAAACATTGTTAACTTATAAACAAAATTCTAAAACTTTTTCTTATTTTAATAAATGTAATGAATTAAGAAAATGTACTTCATACATTTTTATTAAAGAAAAAATTCAAATGAAATAATATTTAGTCCAAGTGAAAAAAATTTAACATAAAGTTAAATACGCCTATGTCTGCATGGTAGCTATGATAGACTATCAGCCAGGAGGTCACGGCTCGAAGCTGCACACAGCCAATCGCTTCGCAGATGTTTTTATTTTATTTTTTTGTATTAAACATATTTTGTTCAAAAATAAACAAAGAGAATGCGTGTCTAATTTTAGGCTGATAATAATCAGTAAAGTGTTGCCGACTAGTATTTTCCTAATTTTCAACAAAAGTGTTTTAGAGTGTAGCCACATCGAAACCCAGTTCTATAATGAATGCATTCCTTTAAGATCCAGTAGAGTTTAATCACATGTTTCATGCTGTGGCACAATTGAAAAATAAGATTTATTGCACTTGTATTCAAATATTTCTGCTGCTACAATTGTTTTTTATTTAAATTTAAATATTGATTTTGCATACAAACTCAACAATTGATCTTAACCCTTAACTGGTATCGATATTTTTATTTACATTGTTGGTATCGGGGGTCCAAATTGATCCCCTTTGATAAAAATCAAATAATTACAATAGTGAACACAATTTTTGAAACAAATTTTTTTGTATTTTTGACCGACTTCAAACAAAGGAGAAATGTTGTCAATTCGTCATGTTTTTTTATGTTCCTTCAAAACTTCGCCATTTATGAACCGATTTCGGATTTTTTCTCTATTCAGATATGAAGACAAGCACTTTACCCACTCAGCTTTTGTTGGCTTATAAGTTTAAGCGAAAAAAATTAGTTTTCATATACAAACACATGTTGACTCAAAAATTGATTGTCTACTTATTTTATTAACACATATCAACAAATTGTAACTACTTTCAGATAATGATAAAAATACGTACTAATTTTATTAAAAACTAAGTAGTAGTTCGAATTTAAAGCATAGTAATAAGATAAATAAATACCACTCATTACTTTGTAACCCATTAGTAAAGTACTATCGATTACAAAGTTTTTGCTGGGATAGCTGAGTGGGTAAAGTTCTTGTCTTCATATTTGAACGAGCACATGTTCGTATCCCACGTGGGTTAAAAAATAAAAAAATAAAATTAAATTGAAAAAATATAAATAAAACATAGTGTGTATACATTTTTTTTAAATTTTAATTTGTTTATTTTACTACTTATTTTTTAGCTTCAAGTAAGCCAAATAATAACTAGTTAATTGCTGTGACAATGTAAATACATTTGTAAGGGGTACACCTTATTTTTTGGACCTCTCAAACAAAAATAAGTAGTTATCGAGCCAAATTGTAAGTAGTTACGACTTAAATCCTCATATACTTTTTTGGCTACCAGTAAGCAAAAGTTTTTGCTGGGGTTTGTTCTAAAAACCTTTTTTATTTTTTTTAGATCAGCAGAAAAGTTTGTGTTTTAATCTGTCGTTTGTGGAAAAATATTTTTGTTTATAACAGAGTAGGAAAATAAACTAAACGAAACGTTTTCTTTTGTTTTGTATTTTTCAATGTGTAAAACAAAAACAAAAACAAAACAATAACAACGCGAATGATAGTCCCATTTAGTTTTGTAGTGTTTGTGCTTGTGTACACAAAATGTACATTAACTTAATTTACGCAGCTAGAAAAGCAAAGAATGAGAACAAAATTGAAAATTTTTTTAAAAATACATTTGCAAACGTTTCCCGATTGATTTGCTCATCATAGTAAAGAATGTATTAGTGTATTTATGCTAAATACAATGAACCATTCAACGAAATACATTTATGCTTTTGTTTTGTTTGCAGTTGTACGATTGAAACGGGATATTAACCCACTAAACCTGACATTCGAAATAAAAGAAGGTTCGCTAAAACGAAGAATTTTCGCAACAAATTTGTTCGATATATGCTCGTGAATCAAAAAAATCTAATGTTCGCTAAAGCGAGCTTTTGTCGATAATGTTGCGACAATAAGCTCAATTGCCAAATTTCATAAAATGTGAATGTTCGCAGCATCGAAATATGTCTCGATAAGAAGCGCAATTGCAAAATTTCATAAAATGTGAATGTTCGCAGCATTGAACTATTTTCGATAATTTATCGAATGTGTAATTTACATTCATGTGTGCAATAATTGAATAGAAAAAAATTTGCCACGATAGCCTAGTGGATGTGTGCTAATCTGTTATCCTGGCGGTACCGTGTTCGAATCTGCTTGACTGCAGCCTAAGTTATAATTTTAAATAAGTAATTATTTCATTTACAATAAAATAGATAAATTAAAAAATAAAGATAACAATCTTGAAAAATTATTTTTTCCTGCATTTTTGTGGTATCGATATTTCTTCGATATTGGTTCGATATTGATTTGTCAGCAAAACATCGAAATCGAAAGATTTGCTGCCACAAACTGAGCGACGAGTGAGCTCTAGCAGCTCTTTCTCTTTCCGACTTCGATAGTCGTTCGCGAATGTTTTGTCCGAGAAACGTGTGCGCAACACTCGAATGCGATATTATTTTCGCATGTTTTGGTTTACTGGGAAAGCACGCAGATGAGTGAAAAGCCAATTGTTTTGTTTCCATTTTTTGTCACTGCAAAAGTATTGTTTTGGTTTTGCTCGTGTACGAAACGATTAAAAATATTTTAAAAGTTTGTTTCTTCGCATGAAACGTTTGCGAAAAGTTTTGTTTGTTTGGACACTCTGGTTTATAAACATATTTTGCTCATATATACATACGAAAAAAAACGTTATTGGTATCAGTGGTCCATTTGGACCCCTTTTTTATAGTAACTTCTCTTGTATCAAATACTAAGCTCCAAAAGTCAGGTGTTAACCTAAGCACGCCACGTAATGAGATTATCTAGATGCATGTATACATAAGCTAAAAAATAGAAATATTACAACTAAATATGTATGTGGTGGGGCAGAGAAACAAGCCGAGGCAAAATTATCGGCGGCGGCTGGGCACATTTTGGGTCGGCGGCGGCGCGCTGACAGAATTTTCGGCGGCTCACCTATATACGGATATTTTGGGAAAAAAGGTAGTGAAAAATTTTTTTCGAAAAAAGTACGCAAATTTGCAACCCAGTCGTGAACACATTTAAACGGACTCGGCGGCTGGTTTTGAGCCGTTACGAGCCGATGTAATCGGCGGCGGCGCGATAGGCAAAAAAGCAACCGGCGGCGGCGCGCCGTCGGCTCGAAATCGACTGGCTTGTATCTCTGTGGTGGGGTCCATTTTCATCCCACGATACCACTTAAGGGTTAAAGTGTTATGAATTTAAAGCTACTGCTGATATTATTCGAGCACGAAAATGGTAATAGAATCAATTAAAAAATGTTCAAGAAGAGCTCTAATGCATTGTTTTAAAAAACACCTGAGAAATTTTTAATTATGTTAATTAAATGTATTCGAGTATGTACGTAATCTGCATAAGGCACATCTATCAGCATGACTATTAAATATAATTCAGTTCATTGAATTAAAATGGATGAATTTAAAATGATTTATTATGAAAATTATAGTGATTGTTATCTTTCGTTTGGCTTCAAATATCATTTTCATTATTATTTAACAACGCAGCTGTAAAATTTGCACTCTATTTGTTTAAAATATAAAATTACAGCTTAAATTACCGCTTGCTACATCATCAAGGTTTAGTGATTTTTCTTCTTTTTTTTGAAGAAAATGAAAATTATTGTGAAGGCGATTAAATGACCACATCAGACAGATTACGACAACTCCACCCAATAAGGCATTCAAAAAATAATAGTTTCCGTCAGTCATGCTGTTTTGTTTTTAAGAAGAGAAAAAAAGAAGAAAAAAACTCCGCAACTGTCAGTATAAAATCACCTTTAAGCGAAGACAATGAAATGACTAAAACGAAATGTTAAAATTATTTTGGCAAATTAGCTTTATATGTACAAGTACGAGTACATACTTATTTTTTATAACAATTGAAATGCTAACAGCATATTTGTCTTAAAAAACGTTATTTAAGATAAAAACCAAATTAAAAATGAAGTGATTTTGGTGGCCAAATTATGGTCTGCTTTAAGACATTGACAGTCACTTAATTGCTTGTGGTCTCATGTGAACACATGATTGTTAGGTGAGTGGGTGGGTGGGTAACTTTTAATCATGAGACCCAGCTTTTATTATATCAGAAGCAATTAATTTAATTGCTTTGTTTAAAACATGAAAAACATGTTGCTGTTATTTGAAATCAATTCACCAGGGTTAACTAATTTGAGTTTCATAATTTTGGTTATGATGAATTTTAATTTTGTGTCGATAGCCCTAGGCAAAAGCATATACAGTAGGGATGGGCAAGTGAAAAAATATATCGATATATATCGATATCGATATATTTTTAAATATCGATCGGCATCGATATATCGAGTAAGAAATATCCAAATATCGATATTTTGCAATATCGATATTTTTCAATATCGATATTTTTCAATATCGATATTTTTCAATATCGATATTTTTCAACATCAGTGCTACATCATTATAGTGTGGATGACCATTAATTCTAGTCTTCGAGAAAGGCTATCTACGGTAATGGTCTACAGTAGAAGGAAAGAACCCCTCCCTGCTAGCATCCCTTGACGATCTTTCAACGAGCACCGAAACTCTCATTCCTGAGATTTATAGCTAGCGGCACCGCTATTTTAAATTTTTTTCCCTCCATTTTAAGATCGGTACCTCAATTGTTAATATCCTTTTCCTCCACTCTTATCAAATTCAAGTAAAGCTGTTTTTGTATACCTTCCTACTCTATAATCGTGCTGATATCTACTAAGATGCCTTTACATCAGCGTATGGCTCTCCATGTAGTTCACCAACAACACCATTTCCATTGTTTTCAAAAGAAAGGATGTCAGGCTGACCTTCTCCTTCTCCTTCCAGTAAGGTAATAATCCCTAACTGAAGCAAGGGCGGAAAGATACCATCCATTCCAGCCGCTTTAAACGGTGTAAAAGCAAGTAATGCGCACCTTTGCAACTATTTGGAGTCACTATCACCTCAGCTTCCTCTCGCCTTTTCACCCTAACCCCCCACCTATAAATAGGAGTCCATGAATTATTCGATTGAAAGTTAGCTGGGGGATGAGTCTCCATGAACGGCAGCAATGTTACTCCCATCGACTCAGACTTAGAACCGTCATCTTCACGAATCACTCCCAATTTTCAGATGGATATTATCTTCTGCAGTACAGAAACTTCAGATTTATTCTGAAGCAGAATCCCCTCTACGTTTTTAGTCTCCGCATTCGAAAGAGTTCCTTCAGCTCCCTATTTGTATCTTTGTAATCGTTCCACTAGTTCAAGTCTCTTTCTCATATAGCGATTAAGAGCCCTTCTTGACTCTTTTGTTATGGATTCCAGTTCTCCGTTCCATCATGGAGTGAGTCCCTTTCATACATTACTGTTAGAGGCCACACACAGAAAAAGAGGAATGTACAATCAAGATACCGCAATTTTGATTGGAAATCATATTAAATTTACAATAAATAATTTGTCTTTTGAGTGTGTTAGTGTTCATTTGCTTTGTTCATTGCTACAATTCACTGTTCTGCTTAGTTGTGTGACTTGTTGTTGTTTAATCTTACATGTGTCGTGTATGTAGACGGAAAAAACGAACTACCAGCGAAAATTTACTGCTGCTGGTGTAAAAATAACCATTGTTTCATATTAATTTTAAACGTAAAATTATTAATCTAACCTCAAATCAGCGTTAAAACAATTTTGTTATAAACGTTAAGTTTTATTTTCAATCGACATGACTATAACTTTAATTTCAAATAAGTTTTGTGTTAAATAATCATTTAAATCATGTTGAATTAAAATGAAATGCATGTTACATACTATGGTATTTATTTAGTGTATAAGCAAAGTAAAGTTTGAAGCTGTTGTGGCTGCAGTGGTTAGCGCGTGTGCACTATCATGCAGATGGCACGAGTTCAAATCTTGGCTGGGGCAAGTCAGCTACAACGCAAACTTTTCTGATGACTATCACGTAAGTAAAATAATTAATAGAATAGCTACATTAAAGTCATGTTGTTTCAGCTTGATATAACTTTAATTCAACATGATTCTTCGTATTGTTTCAATATCAAATACACGTTGTTTCAACTTGAAATAACTATGATTCCACATATTTCTTCATCTTGTTCCAATATCAAATTTACGTTGTTTCAACTCGAAATTACTTTGATTCAATATGATTTTCGTATTATTTCAGTATCAACTTCATTTTGATTTAACTGTACTGGAATATTAAATCAACATGAAATAGTTAATTCAAAAGGATAAATTTTCTTTCAAGATTATTGTAAATTATGTTGATTTAACATGAAACAGCTATGAAGCAAAATCACTACCGAAAAATGTTAAATTAACCTGGTTTTCAACGATTTTACATGGAAATTTTTCTGTGTGCATGTCGTTTCGCAAGCAACCTTAATAGTGTGGTTTAAAGGTTCTACTATACCCTCAATTTCGCATGTGTTCCTAGCCGTCCCGTAGGGAAGTGGCCCCGTGTGTTCAAAAAGACACTTCTTGTACATAGTACGGTCCGTGTTCTTCTGTATTTTTAAGCACTTGCGTGCCTTACTCTGTTTTTTGCCAAAGAGTGCTCTAAACTGGATCGGTCTGTGAGCAGAAGTGGTTAGTTTGTCCATTATTTTCCGGTTCTGAACTCTTTCAAGCATCTGAACTGAGTACAAACTGATGTAAATCACTTCAGTCCTCTGTGTTTATCATCCGGGCTGCCCCACGCTGAGTTGTGTGCGTTAGCATCAAAGCCTATTATTAGAGAGACCTCTCTGTCCACAAAAAAGTACCATATCCTCAACTTCTGTTGAAGGAGGTGCATAGGTGTGCTGACATATTAAGGAATATTTCAGGATACATATCTTCACACTCACATGCGTTTGTGTATGCTGCGACATGCCCATTACACTGTTCTGGACAATCCAAGGCTCCTGTATCAAACCAATGTCTAGCTTATCTTCTAAAAAATCGCGTAATTTTTGGTGATGCTGCAACGCTGTGACGAATATTAAGCTAGCACACCTTCAGTGTTAAACCTCTCCTATATTCTTATTAATATGCAAAAGCTTATGACCAAAAAATATTCATATTTTTTACTTTTTAGTGCAGACGATTAGAAAGAAAATTAAAATTTTTCGTTTTCTAAGACAGCAACTTACGGAATTAAAACAATTTTCGATCGAATCGATTTCAAAAAGTGGTGGAGGTTATCAACATAGGTACGTAAATAGTCAACTAAAACTTCAAAAACCTAAGTCTGCTGTCAAAAGTCTAAGAATTTGTTAGTATAATATTTTGTATTAGTATTGGTGTAAAAGAAAACTTTCACCACAGCACCAAAACCATACATAGTTGTACAAATAGTATTTTGCAAAATTTTTATATTTTAAACATTAATTTTTAGTTGTTATATACAATTAATTTGGTATTAATTAATCAAAATATGATTTAGAATCATTTTTAATACATTTGAGCTAAAAAATATTGATTTTCTAAAGACTTTTTTGAAATTATTCTATTTGGTACTAAAAATATTTATCCCAAATACAGTAATTTTGATTTAGCTGCACAATCAACTTTTCACGATTTTTTGTGCAGATAAGTGAAAAATGCTGTTAAGTTAAACGTACTTATCTGCCTTAACGCACAATTATACAGCGTATGCAGCTAACTTTGATTTTTTATATGAAAATAATTTAAAATTGCAAAAAATATATTAAATGTGCAGGTATACAAACTGCACTTAAAAATGGATTTTGAAGAATAATCACGGAAACAAGTATTTTGTGCAGTTAAATCAAAATGCAGCTAAGATTGATTTTTTGTATGAAAACAGTTTATAAATGCCAAAAACTTAAGGCAGTTATCTTAAAAATGCAGTTAAAAAACTAATTTGTATGGAATTTCAGACAACAGTGACAGTTAAATCAAAACTACTGTAGTATAAAAAATGCAATTCTGCTGAATGAAAAAATGATTCAAAACATTGATAAATTTCAACATGCAAATGTCAACAAAATTAAATAAATATTTAAAAATTGCAGCAAGAAGAAACGTAAAATTTATACCAAAACAAATAAAAAAATTAAATCAAATGATAAAAGTGTTTGCGTGTGCAAAAAAGATAGATTTTTCGATGTGTGTTGAATTGCCCTGCTCATGTGAGTTGAATACACAGTGCTTGTTCGTGTGAAGAGAGTTGTCATTTCTTTTTTGACATGTCGCCAGCAGGGTTGTCAGATTTTTTCCGACCTATTTCGCCAAATTGGTTTTAAAAATCGCCAAAAGTCGCCAAAATCAATTTTATGTAGTTTTTCTTAATATATATTCGAAAATAAATTTGTTTTTACACAATACTTTTTTCAACATATATTTTTATAAAATATTCGTATAAAAATTTAGCAGAAAATCGCCAAAAATTGTTTCTTGTAAATTTTTCTCATCCAAATTCAAAAACCCAAAAACCCATTAATGATAATATAAGAAAAGCCACCAAAATCTCATTGTTTTAATTTTTTGCAGAAGAGTTTTGGTGGGATTTATTTTTTAAAATACTCTTTAAACAAAATAATTTTCCCGAATTATACAAATTTTCAACTTCAATTTTGTTAAGAAATAGACATAAAAATCGCCAATAAATTGATTTATCGCCAGAAAAATCGAGATGTCGCCCAATCAAAAATTTAGACGCCAAACAAGTCGCAAAATCGCCACGTTTGGCGAGAAATCGCCACATCTGACAGCCCTGGTCGTCAGTTGACTATCTACGTATAATCTATGCCATAGATTCTATGGTTATCAATTACTTTGTATTTTTTTATGTTTGTTCACTCTCAACTAAGCATTATAAAAACCTATCTGACAATATTTTTCAACTTTCAATGTCGGAAAGTCAATAGATTTTGATCAGATCAACATAATTGATTTATTCAATAGCTTTATTTTGTGGCTTACATGATTACTGAACTATGTTCCTTAACTATTTTCTTTTATAATATTAATTTATTTCTCATTCTCTATCTTGTCTTATTTGTATTACAACGAAGTTTACTTATTCTACCTAAGGTGTTTTCTTAACTTTTTTTTGCTTTCTTTTGTTATATATTTGTCAAGTGTAATCAATGTCATCAATGAATGCAAAAAAGTGAAAAAAAAATTAATAAATTATGGTTAATAATCAGCTGCACTAACGAGACCACCAAGTGAATTCGCCTTGATTCACATTGGAATGTTTTTTGAAAATAAATCCATTAACAGTGACACCACTTGTCATTTATTCCACATGGGTACGTCTTATAAATACTTATGTACATTAGCATGAGAAAAAAAAGATATAATTATATTGATTACAAAAATAAACTTAATTATAACAAACACTTTTGTTAATTCTAAACAAATCAGAGAACAATAATCTTCGTTAAAATTCAAACATTGTTCATAAAATAATTAATTGTACAGCGAATTTTATTTCAATTGTCTAAAATAATAAGATTTATTGCATTTATTTTTCTCAATTTTATTTGTTTTTAATTAATACTTATTTTACCATTAAATATTTTGCGAATTCCTTGCCGCCACATTGATTTTAAAGTAAAACATTTCCTAATTTTTGTATTCATGTCATTTATTTTAAACTGTCTGTTTATTTGGCGTAAAAAAGGAAGTTTCTTCAAAAGTATTTGCGAATACACTTTGGTGGAATTTTTAACTGATTTGGAAAAAAAAACAAACTTTCAAAAATGTTTAATGCCTATAAAAATAATTTGTCTATGTAATTTTTGCCATAATAAATTCAGTATATTAAAAAAAATTAAAGATTATGATTACGATACAGTGGCAAGTAATACAGTCCTAGCGTTAATTGGCCGGATGTGTTCGACTTTTGCTGTGGCCTTGCCATAATCTTAAAATTATAAAATACTGGCTAAAACCCCTGCGCTTCCTTCCCTACACCATATGGTCTTTGTGATGAAAAGCAAAATAAATATTTTAAACAGAATTATTTTTATTCAAAATTAAATATTTTAAGCTATGATGCTAGTAGAATAAAATCTTACAGGTTTTGGTTTTCAAGATATTCAAAAAAAATGGTGCTCACATATGAGAAGTGCCACGCCAATATGAGACATTAAAAAATTAATAGCCAAATGATCTTTTCAGACCCTCAGTAATACGCTCTTAATATTTCAGTGAGATCGGTCCACTCGGGTACCCCCATACAGAGCAATTACACTGGTTCACAACAAAAAATGCACCTCAAAAATTAGATGTTTTTTAAGTTAAATGGGGCTGCTGAACACGAATATTGCATTAATTAATTTTTCTTAAGAATCGTTTTCGAGATATTCGCGAAAAACTAGTTTTTTTGCAGTTTGTAAAGATATTTCCAAAAATCTTGAGTACTGTGTACTTGAATTGAGCAAATTTGGCTTTGTTGCATATATATGATTTTCCTCTTTCAGTTCATATTTATACTGTGTTGATCAGATAAAAATTCACTGAATTACAAGCTTTTATATTTGAAAAAAAATTTTAATTTTTTGCGTTTTTTCAAAATTCACCATTTTGAAATGCTCCATTAAAACAAACAAAAAGCTAAAAAATTTTGTTTTGACCCATATCTTAAATAAAATTTTATTCCCAACGTACAAAAAGTTAAATTGTTAACATCTGGCAGAAATTTAGAAAGTTACAATAGATTTAGTGAAAACATCCGATTTGTATTTTGATAAAAAATTTGTATAGAGTATGAGTATAAGAAAAATGCCAGTGGCGCAGAATTAAATATTTTGGAAATATATCAACCATTTCTAACTCTTTAGTCCGATCAGTATAAAATTTTATATTGAGATATCAGAGGAGTGTTCTTATTTAATTTAGGAAGATTAACTTCAAATATTTCTCCGGTTCAGAGGTATGAAGTGCAAAGTAGTGTATTTCGGTCATGTAAAATTTTTCAACGCTTGTCATTGCTCTGTTTCTCACTCGATTCCAAAAATATTTTGTGTTCTTATATACCTTGTAAGGTTCTAAAAAAGTCTTTGGTTAAACAAATATCTTGTATAGTTAGTGAGGTACACTCATTTTAATATTAAAATTTCTCAATTTTTCAAATCCTTGGTCCAGTATTTCTAAGATATCGGATACAAATAACAACCGATTGTCACAAATATTTCTTAGTTACTTACATGACAAAATTTCGAATAGTTAAAAAAAAATAGTTGATGGAAGTATTCTTTCAGAGTTGGAAAATATACAATCTTTAATTTGAAAATTGAAATATTTTGAATTTATGAAAATTTTTGCCCAAAAAAAGCACCATAATTGTTTTCTCTATAAAATTTTTCTCTCAAGGATCAAATAATTATTATATACATGTCTAAAAGGTGTCTTCACAGTCATGATTTTAGAAAAACAACTTAATCGAATTTAAAATTTTTGGCGGGCATGCACCCGGAACTTTCTTAGGACTTATAACGATTGTCAGAAACAAATCATAGTTTTCACATAAATTCCTATATAACTGCAAAATTTCATTGGAAAATATCAATATTGAACGATTTTATATTATTAACAAAAAATTTAATATGCACAAAACACCACATAACACCATTTTTCCACTTGTTTTGCCGTAAGTCTTTCATAAAAATTTCAATTATAATTTTATCACATAATTTTGGTAACTTTGATATGCAATATGTCGACCTTTCTTTTTCAAACGAGTAAAAGTAATAGAATGGAAGCAAAAACTTGTACTGACCTGAGGAGCAACGAATGAAAATTAAAATGTTGATGTGTTCACTAAATATGTTGTAACTTTCTCATATTTGGTCCGATGTAACGAACTTTTCACAATTTTGGTAGTGAATTTTCACAATTAAAATTCGCTGTTCACGAGTGTAGTTAAAATTTCCCAAGTTTTCACTAAATAAATAAATTCTTGTCATTTCATCATTTGACAACCTATTTACTTCCTAACCTCAATATACTTCCTAACCTAAAAATTTCCCACCCTTTACATAAATTTGATTCACCATTTCTAACATCATATTTTCAAAGGCATCATCACTTTTCTCCATTGTGCTAAAGTTAATTTTACCATATGTTGTTTAATATATCGATCGCTTATTTAACAAGATTTATTTGGACGCGACGAAGCGTTCGTGAATTAAATAATTTTCACCACTAATATATTTCTTTTCGAAAGTAAACAAAAATATGGTTTAGCTTTTATCCTCTCAGGTGATGATGTAAAAACAAAGTTTATTTGAAGTGACATTCCTAAAATGTTTAAAGAAAAATAACTCAAAATAAATGTGGTGGCTGCAGCAGAGTATTCACAAACATTTGAAAATCCGTAAAAAGTAATAATGTTATTGACATTCGCCAAATCAGGCTCTAAATCTCTGTCACACTTTGTATTAAAAGGAAAAAAAAGCAATAGTAATTATGGAAAACATTTATGTAGAAAACATATATGTAGATAATTTTTCAACTCCTTTCACTTTTTAAGTTACCAAATATTTAGCTTATTTGCCAAAAAAAAACTAAATAAAACTTAAAAAATCCATTTCCCTAAATAACTAGTGTGTTTGTCGTCACGTCATATTCAATATTTGAAAAGGTATTTGAAATTCAATATGTATTTTGTAATATGCAATCGTATCAGTAGTAAAAGACAAAATAATCTCAATAATACGAGTATGTTACAGCATATTAACAGAATAAATACGGTCTAGTGTTGTAGTATTTCGTTGCAGGTAAATGACATTCAAGAAGGCTTATTAAAACCCAAATTAGCATTTGAACGGCAAAAATGTTGTTAACATTTAAAACTATCTAAATTATATGATTTATCTGTCAAGCGTAACTTTAACTTAATTCTTCTAAGTATCGTGTTCGCTTATCTTACCACAATATTAATGACGTCAAATAGTTTTAATTCAGTGCTAAACAACTTGCTAGATAATCATAAATGACATAAACAACGTACGCTTGCTTAGTCAGTTCATTTAGAAAAAGTCTTAAGAAGGCCTAAATTATAAAAATTATTGCACTAACTCTAATAGGCAATTTTTTTTACACTGTTTATAAAACTATTCATAAAATATGATGTACTGATATATACGAGTAGCTTTGATTGATTGATTTTTACAATATAAAAATATGAAGTAATTTAAAAAGAACATAATTTAAATATGAAGTGCGATAATGAGCATTGACAGGCTAATAACATTTCTTTGAGGTTAAGTAGGGTTAAGCCATTGACTTCGGAAAGTTCAATCATTTATTTAGAAGTTTTCTATTTATTACCATTTATTTTGCAAAAGGCAGGTGTAAACCTATCAAGGCTACCAAGCAGAGATATTGTCAAGACAAGAGTTTACATTATATTCCAAAGCATTAATATACTCTCACTTCATAATGAACACGAATAAGATGTCATCAGCAAAAAAGAAATGACAAGCACAAACTCTTGTCCAGTATATCAGAAAGGTCATCCCAGTAAAAAAAGAGCTTCCATGAAAGTCTATTAGATCCTGAACTTGTCATCCGGAAGTGGTGTACATCCGGATAATTTATAATGATTTTTATTTTCATTGCAAGAAGTTGTCTTTTTTGATGTTAAGAAATTTTTTTGTTAGAAACTTAGATTTTTTATGTTCTGTTTTTTACTTACTTCAATTGAGTTATATGACAATTCATAACATTTAATTCATTTCCTTAAAAAAATCAAGAAATGTCGTAAGTCTTTCCGAAAATTTCGAATAAACCTCAATTTTGTATAAGAAAAATTATCTGGGTATTGAATAGGGTATTCACTCGAATAATGTTTGCTCGATTAATCGAATAATTAAAGTCAAATAATGTTTGACCAAACAAAAATTTAAATTTCGATTAAAAGTTTATTCGAGAAATTTAGGTCGATTAATCAAATAACTCGATTAAAAAATGTTATGTAAATTTTCTTTTTTTTTAATGAGTTTTTGTAGATTTCTTAATAAAAAGTGGAAACTTTTTTAAATTTATCTGAAATTTGCCATTCAATTCATACTAAAATCAAAATTTTAAGTAAATAATTGGGAGAAAGAGACTGTCTTCAAATGTCTTTTAAAAAAATTCGGAAATATAAACATCAAACAAAAATTATTTGAAATAAAGAAGATATTTCGAGAGCAACTAGTTTACTAGGTGTTTCGTAAAATATCGAATGCAATGTTCGGAATTATAAAAGTCTTAAGGTACGGTCGCACTTGGCAAATATTTGCCGAAAAAAACGTAACCCACAGACAAGTTAAAATTTTATTTCCTTTAATTATAATATTTTTTTAAAATATGGGTTTGCATTTATTAAAAATATTATAAAAATAGTTTTTTGCAGCATAACTTATTTTGTGATATAAAAAACAAGTTAAATAAATCAAACTAACTCTGAGCAAATGTAGTGGTTACGTTTTTTTGGGTAAATATTTCCAAAGTATAACCGTATTTATATTTATAACAACAATAATGTTATGCCAATTCCGATTATTTTTATTCTGCCTTGAATACAGGATTGGTCGGAATGGTATTAAATATTTCCTGGCGCAAAATTTTCTCAAAGCGCGACATTTGAATAGTGAAAAAAAAACTATTTTAAAGGATCAGTTTATGATCTAATTTATGTAGAAATGTTGTGTTTTCGTTTGTTTCTGTTATTAAAATATATAAAAACGCGACAAAACTTGTTTTGTTTTATATTTGTCCACAAAAATGTAAAAAAATCCGATTAAATTCAAACATTTTCCGATTAACTCGAATAATTTTAAGCAGTAAAGCTTACTCGAATAACTCGAACAAAATAAAAGTTTTACTCAATTGCTCGAGTAATTTAAATACCTCAATTTCGATTAATTGAATAATCGAACAATTGAAAAGTCGATTAAAATGAATACCCTAGTATTGAATAATCACTTACTGAGAAGTTGAAAATACACAATTATTGATACTTTGGAAGCAGAGAAAAAGTAGTTTCGCAAAAACTACCAATTTTTTCACCTGGACATAATAAAACTATGAAACTGTACATGAAATATTTTTTGAAAACTTTTATGGTGTCGTAAACAGTAATCGATATAGAACACAAAACACCAACTTTTGAAATTTGTGCCTTTCTGACCGTCAATCGGAACACGTATCACGCAAAAACCACTGAACGGATTTTTATGAAATTTGGTATGGAGGTACGTACTTCAGAGTCCTGGTTCAAACTGAGAATGCTTTTTATCGCTAGAAAATATCTCATTTCCTAATAACACAAAAAAAGATTTGTAAATACAATTAATTTTTTTTGTTATATCAATTAAATAACACTATGCAACAAGAAAAATGTCAAGCAGTACCACTATAGTTTTTTGATGTGTTATTGTTCCCCAACTACAAAAACAGTCGAAATTTAAAATTCTATGGATATTTTTTTGGTTATTTTTTTCTTCTAAAATTTGGGATTTTTTGAAGAGAAGAATGATTTTATCATAACCCGCAAAATAGTTGTCCGCTTTCATTTAAAAAACCACTAGGAAACTTGCAAATTACATGGAAGGAGGATTTAACTCCCCCTAAAATGAATCCCAGATGTAAGCTTTCAAAACACCGATATAAGTATGAAGTTTTTCGGAGGCCGCTACCAGAAACAGTCGTTAGAACCTTCACTCTAAAACATTACTTCAAATTTACGATCATATATTGTCTAAATTTGTGTTGAAAATTTCTCCTTGTCTAAAATTACATCGATTTTGTAGTTATTTTATTAAAGACAAAACCTTTCAAATTAAACATATTTAGTCCAAGTGGAAAAAATGTAAAGTATAATACGCCTACGGCTGAATGGTAGATGCGTCAGACTATCAGTCAGGTGGTCGCGGTTCAAACCTGCACGCAGCCAATCGCTTTTTTTAGTAAATACATTTTGTTCAAAAATAATGCGTGTGTAATTTTAGGTCGATAATATGTAATCTGAAAAGTGTTGCCGACTATTATCGACCTAATTTTCAACAAAAGTGTTGTTATTAAAAACAAAATATTGAATTTGTTGTACATTGTAAATATTCGCAATTTTTTTTAACGAACACACATACTGCTTAAGACTTTTTCGGCTTTTCTGCAGAAACACCCAGGATCTTGCCAGGAATAGAACCTGCGACCCCCGGCTGATAGTCCAGCACACTATCCACTACACTACGGGGTTAACCCCTGCACTTTATTATAAATAAAATCCATATTTATCTATCGATTTTCTTAAAATAAAGCTTATTTTATTTGTAATATAAGTGGTTTTATGATCAGTCAATAAAAATTTTAAGTTTTAGTCATTTTTTATTTATCACAAATTTTTAAAAAATAAAAAAATTTCCAATTTTGAATAAAAATATATAGTTTTCATCATTGCGGTCTGAATAATTTGGAAACCATAGACTATAAAAAAGCTATGTTCGAACGGCTTAAAGGTAATTTTATTTAAAGTTTTCTAATGTTTTTTGTAATCAAATTGGACTACCCGTTGCCAAATTATAATGAAATCGGTGTAGCAGACTCTTGAAAATCCCTAATTTTAGAAAAAATTAAAAAAAAACTTATTCATAGAATTTTAAATTTCGACTGTTTTTGTAGTTAGGGGACCATAACACATAAAAAAATAAATAAATAAATAATAATAATAAAATATAGTCGTGGTCAAAGGTCATGACAAAAGTTTCATTTTGTTGCTTAGTGTAATTAATTGATTTTAAGCCTACAACGAAGTTTGTAAATACAAATACGAAATTTTGTAAGTTAAAAAAATCATCGAAATATTTTCAATATATCAACAAATAGTTTCTTTCCGAAGAAATATATATCCGAAGAAATTTAATTATTTTGGCTTAAGTTCGGCTTTAATTTAGTTTATCAATTAAATTATATTTTTATTTACAGACAAATATGAAGCAGGTAGACATAGAAAAATTTTACTGCGCGGCGGGTTGAACTGACATGTTTCGATAACTCCCGCTATTCTCGTCAGAGTTCTTTACCGCATAGATCACTCGACCAAAGTCGGTGGTTTGCAGTCAAGAGTTGAATAGCATTTACCTTTAATTAATTCATACTGTCACTCTTAGAGCTGTATTTCATATTCACTTTTTCCTTTTTCGTGACAGTATGAATTGATTAATGGTAAATGATATTCAACTCTTGACTGCAAACCACCGACTTTGGTCGAGTGGTCTACGCGGTAAAGACATCTGACGAGAATAGCGGGAGCTATTGAAACATGTCAGTTCAATCGTCCGCGCAGTCAAATTTTTTTTGTCTACATGCTTCATATTTAGCTTTAAATAAAAAATATAATTTAATTGAAAAATTAAATTAAAACCGAATTCAAGCCAAAATAATAAATTTTCATGGATATGAATGAACCTTTACTACCATAATTGCTATATCAACAATATTTTTTTTTACACAAACCCAGCAAACCAAAACATTCGAAAATAATATCGCATTCGAATGTTGCGCACACATTTCTCGGACAAAACACTCGCGAACGGATATCGAAGTCGGAAAGAGAAAGAGCTGCTAGAGCTCAAATCTTTCGATTTCGAACCAATGTCGAAGAAATATCGATACCAAAAAAATGTAGGAAAAAATAATTTTTCAAGATTGTTATCTTTATTTTTTAATTTATCTATTTTATTGTAAATGGAATAATTATTTATTTAAAATTGTAACTTAGGCTGCAGTCAATCAGATTCGAACACGGTACCGCCAGGATAACAGATTAGCACACATCCACTAGGCTATCGTGGCAAATTTTTTTCTATTCAATTATTGCACACATGAATGTAAATTACACACTCGATAAATTATCGAAAATAGTTCAATGCTGCGAACATTCACATTTTATGAATTTTGGCAATTGCGCTTCTTATCGAGACATATTTCGATGCTGCGAACATTCACATTTTATGAAATTTGCCAATTGAGCTTATTGTCGCAACATTATCGACAAAAGCTCGCATTTGCGAACATTCGATATGTTTTAGATTCACGAGCATTTATCGAACAAATTTGTTTCGAAAATTCTTCGTTTTAGCGAACCTTTTATTTTTTATTTCGAATCTCAGGTTTAGTGGGAAACCACGACCCTCCAAGCGATTTTTGCTTGTCTGCGAAAAACACCAAATGTCCTTGGCCGGAATCGAACCGGCGACCTCTGGACTAATACTCTTACGGTCTTACCTATCAGCTACAGAGCAAGCGTATTTTTCATTTCACTTGTTTTCATTCTAAATATTTATATGTATGTCTAAGTGATACCACTGTGCAATACAACAAAGGACCCACAGCAATAACAATTTGATCATTTAATAATTTAACACGTTTTGTTAATGAATATTTAACACTCAATTTTTAAAGGTTGAATTGCTTCTCACATCGTACAATTACAAAGTACGATTAAGTAGAAATAAAATATCCCGTGGGTAAGTTAAATATATTCATTATGATTTCGTATGCAGCACAGCAAAATCTTATATGCAACCGTAATACACATGTGATGGTTAGTTGTTGTAATGAATCTATTATCTGACGCTTATTTTCAGTTCATGATTTTTTTTTCTCCAGATTTGTACTGTTTTGTCTCAAAGGTGTTAAAAGCGTTTTCTTTACTCGTAAAATGGAGTGAGAAGTCGTTGCAGTACTATTGGCATTTTTGCCTAAAAATTATTACTTCATTTTTATCTGTATTTCGCTTTCGGTTCATTTAAGATCACACGTTGCTATTGCTTTGTTTTCAATTTTTTCGAATAAAAAAATAAATAAAAAATAAAAATTAAATTGACTGAATTTAAAAGAAGTGAGCAGTAACCATTGGTATGACTGAAGTCACTGCAAAAAATTAAATTTAATGAATTTAAAAGAAGTGAGAAGAAGAATTAGGTTTGAAGTCAATCCAACTAGAGTGAGGGTTTATCGTGAAAAACTATTCGTAAATTCTCGGAAAGTAATCAAACAAATGGTGAAAGTAGGGATACACATGATCACTGACGATGGAAGCGTTGTGGCTTCCGAAAACAACGTTGTTCTGTCTGCTGTGTAAGTTGAAAAATTAAATTGATGTTGATTTTTCTCTAATTCCTTGGAATAGTTATGGATCATGACTAAATTCGTTTTGAATTTAACGTTGCGAACCTTAGCCTAAAATAATCACTTTGGATTAAAAAGGAAATTATTGCGAAGTGATGACCTTAATTTTGAAAACACTAATATTTTTGTCGCGAAAATGGCGAAAATTGTAAAGAAATTGCTAACATCGCGGTAAATGGAATGTCGTCTATTAAACATTTCTGTTGTTTATTTTTGATATTTAATAAAACCGCGTAACTACTACAATTCTTATATTTTTGATGTTTTCGAATTCAACAATAAATATAATAGATACAATGAAAATTCAGTTCACAAAACTTTATTTCAATACAAAAGGGCGGCTTTTAAATTGAACAATAGAATTTGTTTATAAAAAATTTTACATTTTCTTTTCGTCGAAGTAACTTTTAAAATGTAAAATCATATTGTGTGTGAAATAATTTATGTTTTTTTTAATTAATAAATTAATAAAAATATATATAAAAAACATTTTATGAAATCGTAGCGTACGATTACTACCGTAGCACAGAGGGGGGAAAGCCAATCCAGCGGCGGAAAAAAATATTGAATTAAAAAAATAAATAAATAACGCAGCAGCAAAGCGGACAAAACGTAGTGTATTTAAAAATGAAATTTATTTATCACTAAGTTACCTGTAGTGAAATTCAGTAACTTTTAACGCTTAAATAAAAAGTAATTTTGTCTCCAATAATTACTGTTTGAATTAACGCTTATTTCATTCGTTAACTTCGTGTTAAGGCTTTTGTTAAAATTTTATATCACTTTCCAACACTATTAAAATAGACGAAAAACACAAAGTGGAATAGAGAAAAAAACAAATGAATTTATTGAGTGTTGAGAACACTGAAGATGGCACATAGCCGAAACCGGTCTGTTTACAAACCAAATTTGACGTGGGATGACGGAAAATCGTTCCAAAAAATGAATTTATGCTTGCACACGAACATATTTTCATGAATTTCTTTAATTTAAAGAAATAAAAGTTAAATTAATTGTTTATATAATATAAATATTGTTATTTATATATAAAAGATTTCATATGTGTGTATATTGTTGTCGAATAATTAATTGAGTTTTGCCAAAAGACGACGTGCTTAAGTGAATAGCTGACTGTTGTCTATTCAATAACACCACAAAAATTATTGCCGTTTAGTTAACGCTGCTAGTAGTGCTTAAAAGTTTAATGAATAGTAAAAGCAATAATTTTGGTGTTAATTTCCTTAAACGCCTTGTTTAGCGTTAAAATAAGTTTGTGAATTGCACCACTGGTTCAGAAAATATGGCCTTTTAAGCATTGAGAAAAAATTGGGTTGTAATTCTTTATGGATTTTTTTGCTTAATCAAGTTTGTTGGCGTATGGCATCGGTAATGATGGACATTTTCGGACAAAGTAACTTTTTTTTTGATAAAGTGTTATATCAGCTATTTTAAAAGGCTTTTCTTTATATATTTGATATTTCAGTTAAGATTTTGAAGCGTAAATATAGAAAAATCTTGTTTTGAAAAATTTTCTAAATCTTTATAGAGATACTCTTATTTACGACGCAAACACTAAAAATAACAAGAAAAACTATGCCGTAAAAAATTAACCCCGATGACGACATACACACAAATAACAACAACAATAATAGCAAAAGGAATGCGTTTGCAGAGTAACAAGCCGATCGGCTCAAAATCGGCGGCTGTCCGCCGCCGGTCCTTTTTCTCCAAGTCACGCCGCCGCCGATTGACTTTTGTTATACAAAACAACTATTTTTCGTGAAATATTACAATTTTTTAGCTAGAAAAAAATATTTTATTAAATTTTTTTATTGAAAAAAATTTTTCAGTATATTTTCGTTCAAGCCGACATTTAAGCCGCCGCCGATTCATCGTTGCAAACGCCGCCGCCGCCGATGAAAAGGCCTCGGCTTGGAACTCTGTGCGATTGTACCAAATTTGTTTACTGAAGATTTTTGACTTAATTAATTCGTTAATGTTGTTGAATTAATTCTCATTCATTTTTTTAGAGTATTTAGATAAACATTCAGACGTGAACATATTTAACAAAGTGAAATTTCATAAATGCTTAATGGATGATTTTGTATGATATATTACAAAAAATCCAGTAAATATTTTTGTTTGATTAAGTAAACTATTTTGTTTAATTATTTTTACGTAATTTTTATTTTGAACTGAGTAGGTAGGTATAAGTCTGAAATTTTTATTATTTCGGCTTTTTAGTTCAATATTTGAATTAATGTAAATTCAAATTATTTTTATTAAGACTGGAGTGTTGGAATATTACAGATTTCGACAGGCCGCTACACTGTCTAATCAGCGTTCTTGTTCACTTTTACCACTTATGAAGGTGGATGCTTTTTACAAGGAAACATCAGCTATTTAACTAATTTTTGTCAGCAAATATAATACAAGACTTTTTCATGTAAATTCTTGCATTAATTTTTATTGCGACTTAACTTAGTTTTGCCGAAATTTCCCTATCTGGGGCCCGTTTCTCAAAACTACAAGTTACAAATCGACAAGTAAAATACACACAAAACAACAACACTTTTACAAATTTTATTGTTGTTTTGTGTGTATTTTACTTGTAGATTTGTAACTTATACTTTTTGAGAAACGGAGCTCTTTTTTTATTTAATATTTTTGAACTATTTGTTTTATAGATTCATACAAAAATATTGTTTGATATTTTTCAAAAAATCCAGTAAATCTTTTTGTTTGATTTAGTAAATTGTTTTGTTTACAATTTGTAAATATTTTTAGACAACTTATTTTATAGATTTAAACAATTTGTTCACTGAAAAAGACATGTTTTTTTTCAATGAAATTGTTGAGATATTTTTGTCTATATTTACAAATCTGTTTTCAGGTCCGTTCCTAGACCAAATATTTACTATTTCATTGAATTCCTTTACAGAAAATGAAATTTAGTTTTTTTTTTGTATATGATTTTGTTGTAATTTGCTTCCGAAACCACTTGTTATTAAATTAAAATACCAATGAAGTAGTCGTTTTCAATGTTTTGGAATACAAGATTAATTTTCAATGTATTTTGAAATTTTAATGCAATTTGAATTTTTTAATACAGTTTGAATTTTTTAAATTGGTCGTATATAACAACATATAGCGCCCACTATGTTAAAAATTTTTTATAGACCTTATAGCCTACAGCATTTCCTATAATTCATGCATACGTTTTTTGTGGAGCAGACTATAACTTTGTAAGATATACAGCCCAATCATAAATATTCCCTAGGAATTTCTTTCCCACGGAAACACTTCTCGAGAATAAACTCCTCCAATCATAAACTCCGCGGGAACAAAAATATAATACAGTGGCATCATTGAATATCAATGGCGTCTGTTTTGCTTGATGACATTTATTTATTCAGTGTTTTTGAATGCGAAAATAAATAAAATTAATCTTTTAATTAAATTTAAAGTAAAATTAAACAAGTGAATAAAAAATTAATAATAACATTGCTGTAAGAGCAGCATTTGTGAAGGAAACTGATGCTGTAGAAGGAAAAAAATCGTGCAAGTTTCTCTATGCTGCATTTATGGAAGCCACAAGCAATGGATCCATTAAAGATAAAAAATGTTGTGTTTGTGCTTTATTTTTTTATTGATAGAACTTTTGTTTTATTTAAATATTAATTCGATTTTTATGCAAACTCCGTTCTGTTTTGCAAGGGAAAAATTTCGGGAAAAAATGAAGTTCAAACGGATTGAGAATAGCTATTTTTTCCCCCCTCGAACTTTTTCCGAGGGAATTTTTATTCATAATAGGACAAAAGGGAAAAGTATAAAAACTCCCACGGAATTTTTGTTTGTGATTGAGCTGATAAGCTTTCCGACGACTAAAGAGTTTTATCGGTAAAATTGGTTTTATATAACAATAATAGCGCGCATAGTGTTAAATATAGCTGTCTGATTTTCACAGAATTTATAGCCTACATCCTTGGCTATAATTTATCTACACATTTTTGTGGATGAGACTATTAGTTTGGAAGATATGAGGTTTTCGAAAACTTAATAATGTTATTGGTAAAATTAGTCTTATACAACAACATATAGCGCCCACTGTGTTGAAACAAGTGCCTAATTTTATACAGACCTTAACGCCTACATCCTATCTATAATTCTTCTATACATTTTTTGTGGATAAGACTATTAGTTTGGAAGATATGATTTTTCCGCCGCTAGATTGGCCATTTTCCCCAGTGTGCGTAGTGTACAAAAAATAAATGGACAAAAGAAAAAATATTATATAATCAATTTGTTTATTAATTTAGCTAATATGCAAAATTTCTCCATAAACAGGTTACATTTTTAAAAGTCCAGGAAAAAAATTAATCATCCATTTTTTTTTATTAAACATTTCCATTACGAAGTTTGTCATAATAAATTCGTTAATTTCAATTGAAAACTAAAACTCACACCTTTTAATTCATTACAAATAATTTATTCGAGAAAAGCAAATATTTGATATTTTTATTTTGACAGTCAAATAAATTAAGGAAATCGTAACCATCAAAAAGTAGTTTTTAGAGGAGAAGTATTTTTTAATTATATTTACATTAAATCGAAGTGGAGTTTCACATTTTCACATACACACAAAAATATTGGTAAATCGAACTAATTTCATAGGTTGGAATTGCACCAATCCTCAAAATACATAAAAATCAAGCAATGAAATTGTAGTTTAGTCGATAGTGTGCTAAACTACATATTAGCCGGAAGGTTGCAGGTTCGATGTTTGCCAAGACAGCACAAAGTAGTGGCGGACGATATACATCGATGTTTTAAAAATACTCCATGTAAGGTATCGATCGATACATCGAAAGAAGTTGACAAATAAAGTTGACGTTAATTTTTCCCTTGTTCCTTGGAATATTAATCATGCACAATTTTTTCTGAATTAAACGTTACCAACCTTAAGCTAAAAATCAATTTGAATTCGAAAGACTACGATGTTTTTTTAAGTCATTAACATCGAATAAATAAAGTGACAAATTTAATACAAATACCTTTTTTATACCTTGTTGCTTTGGAAATTTACAAAAGGGTACATCGGAAGAGTAATAAATCCGAAGATATATTTTCGGATGAACTTTCAGGAATCTTGTCGGAAGGCTGAACGAAAATCCATTAGAAATTTGGAAAGACTGTAACTCGCAATTTCCAAAACTAAGTACATAAAATCGCCTTTAAGTATCTGACGAATGTGGGAACATCGGTTCCGTATGAAAGAATATTTTCACACGCAGCATAGGTGAAGACTCATAAGGCCCTTTTAGACTATAATAATTATAAGTAAACTTTTGAGGAAAGTGAAAGTCCGGCATGATGAGTTATTATATATGTTTTTTGTTAAACATTTTTAAACAGAAATTAAATTAGAGAAGCATTTTCGCCCAAATGGGATATGTATTATTTTTCACAGCTGTGAACGTAATAAAGCTTTTGGAAAGAATATCCATGTTCTTTAATACCCAAGATTCATATCTATTATGTTCCAAAAAACAATCGGTGTATAGAAAACGTCGATGTATTTTATGACATATCGATATAACATCGATGCCTGTACGCAATGCATCGTGGAAGACACCCTAAACAGATGGAGGCCGAAAATGAAATGTTCTACAAAAATGTTGGTCATAGAATTAGACTATAGATCTTTAAAGACAACCAAGCTCCAGACTCAATTTGTATGCCAGAATTTGTAAGCCCGGCCTTGCACCTCTCGAGACACAAATTCTTGGGCAACAGCATACTAGACGAACTTTCGGAGCTATTAGGGATAGGTCTGGTCGGAGCTATCAGGGATAGGTATCTCAATGCGACTGGTTGGATCTAGTATCTAATACCGAATCCGAGGCCAGGGTTCGGACCTACATATGTTGACACTGACGAGTGGAGTGGTCTGTCAAAATGGAATCTGGTTGATTCTACTTGAATGCTTGTGCGTAACGGGCAGCCACATAAACCAACCAACCAACCAACCTAACCTAAACTGTGCTTAAGGGTTAATTTCATACTTATTCACAATTAATATTCGGCATAGGAAATCTTGTAAATCTTACGTTTAAGGTATAAAATGTGCTTAGCACTTTTATGTAAAACACTACTAAACATTAGCGATAGTGATTTTAAACAACGTTGCACTAAAATTAAATTATTTGATTCAAAAATAAAAGTAGTCTTCAGTAAATGGAAAAAAATTTCTTCACTAATTTGAGTGCAACGTTAAAATTTTGCAATAAATTTAAAGTATAATTTTTAAAAATTTTGTGAGAGTATGTTTAAATGCAGTTTTTTACTGCTAGTTCATATTTTGCACTAATCGAGTATAGTGCATATTTTTGCACTAAATCTGCGTTTAGTGTTAGGGAAAAATTAGCACTACCACAAAATTTTTTTTAGTGAAAAAATGTTTTTTTTTTATCAATAAGCTGGTGAAAATTAGTGCAAAATAATTTATTTTCCAATTTTATTTAGTGCTAGTGCAATCCGAATTTCAATCATCATTTTGTATATTACCCCAACTAAATGAAAATGTTTTAAAGCTGGTTCAAATTTAGACTAATTGAGTGTAGTGCAGATTTTTGCACTAAATTTCTGTGTAGTGCAAAACAGTTCTACCACAAAATTTTTTATTGCTAGTAAAGAAATGTTTTTTTTTTATTACTAATCTGGTGAAAAATAATGGATTTTTTTCAATTTTATTTAGTGCATTGCACTTATTGTAATTAAGATCTTGTACACTATCCATAACTATGAGTGAGAGTATGTTTAAATGCAGTTTAATGTTAGTGCTGGTTAAAATTTTGTGCTAACTGCGGTAACCGCATATTTTACACTAAATATGCGGTTAGTGATAGTGAAGAATTTGTGCTGCCACAAAATTTTTTACTCAAAAGAAAGGGGTATTTATCAATAAGCTGGTGAAAAATAGTGCAAAATAAAAATTTTCCAATTAGTGGAATGCTTATTTCTATCAACATTTTGTACACTACCCCCAATTAAATGAAGGCTCATTATAGCTGGTTAAAAATTTTCACTAATTGAGTCTAGTTCAGATTTTTTGCACTAAATTTAGCACTATCACAATTTTTTTTGCTAGTGAAGAAATTGGGTTTTTTTTATCAATTAGCTGGTGAAAATGGTGCCAAATAACTTTTTAATAACATATTATGCACTATCCACAAGTATGAGTGAGAGTGTGTTTAAATGCAGTTTAATTTTAGTTTTGGTTAAAATTTTGCACTAATTGAGTATAGTGCATGTTTTTACACTAAATCTCAGTTTAGTGCTAATGGTTTCGTATTAATAAGCTGGTGAAAAATAGTGATTGTTCCAATTTTATTTAGTGCTAGTGCAATGAATGCTTACTTCAATCAACATTTAGCGCATAATTAACAACTATTGTATATAGCGAAAAGAGCTCACGTCACCTATCGCACTTTTTAACTTAAATCATTTCTCTAAATTTGTGAGAATTTTCATGTAATAATCTGACTTGTTTCACTCCTTATAAATGAATTTAAAAAAGAATTAAAAACGCAAACGTTTTTATTAACACATTTTCATGAAATAAGTATAAGAGATTTTTGATGTTTGTATGAAAAAAAAGAAACACCATGTACTATTTCAAACCAATTTCATCTAAACATTTATCCGTCCGCTTCTTGTGTGTAAAGCTAGTTGGAAAAACTCCGCTTGATTTCATTTAAAGTTGAACTGTATGTATTTTTCGCTTTTTAGTATCTCAAAGATTGGTTTGTTTGTTAGTTTGTTTTGTTTGTTAGGTTGTTTTGTTTTGTTTTGAAGTTGTTACTCTTATAAAACTGAAGGTTTTCAGCGGCGCTCTAACAGTCAAATTACAACTATTGAACTATTCGGTCGGTCGCCCCCCAGTTGTTTTAAGCGGTTTATTTGATTTTTAAAATTAATCCAGAAAAATAAAACTATAATAAAAATGTAAGAAAAATACAAAAGCAAGTAATTAAAAAAATAATAATTTATATAATGCGAAAAATTTTTTAATTAAACTAAACTTAAAGAAAAATATGTTAAAATTTGCCATAAAAACCGACTGACTTAAAAAAAATCACTGAAAAATATTATAAAAAGTAGATCAAACAAAAAAAAAATACAAATAATAATAGTTAATGAAAAATATAAAGTACCTGTTTGCAAAAATATCTTCAGTTCCTTAAGTCTAATTATTTATATCCGTATAACAAAAGATCAGGAAATTTTTTATTTAATATGAAAAGTAAAAGTAGCGCCCATAAAGAAAATTATGCAAAATTGTTGGCTGATCTTGTGCGAGTTATTCAATATACATACTTAAAAATTAAACAATTTTTTTTTTAAATTTAATTAAAGGCCAAAGAAATCAATAGAATAAACAACTTTAAATAAGCTTCTTATTTTAAAGTTCAGCATATTAATTAAAAATGAAAAAAATAATTTGAAGAAAAATAAAACTACATATTTCATATGACTTTCGAAAAACCTTGAACTGTTTTTTAAGTGGAAAAAAGAACTAGACCAGGATACAAAAATGTGTATATAATTTATTAAAAGCACTACTAACATTAAAAAGTTTTAATTTATAAATAACGTCTTCAATAACAATTTAAAACGTTCAACATTTTATTAAAATAATATATGAAGACCAAAATAAATATATAGTATATGTAGCAAGAAAGTATACAAACTATTTTTGGTTAAAATATTTTTCAACGATATTTTTATGCATCTAGTGAAAAAGTGCTTCCAGGGAACTCAATAAGATACTTAACTTGTAATCTGGTGGTGGTGCAAATTCATATAATTCTAATTCATATAATTAATATGACTACAATATTTCGAACTTATTTGCTTTGAGACCAAATTGATTATTAGGCTAAGGTTCGTAACGTTATATTTAGAAAAAATTAGGCCTGATTAATATTCCAATTTGCTGTTTTACGAATCTTAGCCTAATATGTAATCAATTTGGATTCTAATTCATATCATCGTGTTTATACTTTAACCTCGTATCTACAAAATCATATTGATCTTAAATATTCATAATAAATGTTAAATAAGATTAGAAGCATAGCTCTAGTATCCTAGTGTCCCCAAGATACCTCTCGCCATATTTTGTTACGTAATATAAGTGCTACAGAATGTTTTTCACTAGTAATTTCTATTGTGAAAAAATGTAGTTACGAGATTGACGTAGAAAGGCTCCGGATATGCTTGTCGTTACAAGAAAAAGGTTATTAAAAAAAATTAATATAGGATGCGGTTGAACCTGCAGACCATCCCTTGAACTTCCCGCTAACATCAAGCTCAAAGCGTTAGAAAAACTTTGTTTTTAATTTTCGATAACGATATGTCACGAACTACTTAACTGATTCAGATCAATTTTGCAGTATTTGCAGTTTTTCAAGTCCCAAGATTTTAATAAAAAATATCGATTTGACAACAATTTTGGAGTACATAAATAACACTATGCAACAAGAAAAATGCTAGGGAGTACCCACTATATTTTATTTATTTTTTTCTAACTACAAAAACAGTCGACATTTTGAATTCTATGGATATATTTTTTATTATTATTAATTTTGTTTTAAAATCTGTGGATTTTTGAAGAGACTGCTCTGCTCCACTGATTTTATCAAAAACCACTAAAAAACTTTGAATAAAATTACAATAGTTTCGGAATTATTCAGACCGCAATGTTGAAAAATAAATTTTTTTATAAAAAATTTAAATATTTTTATTTTTTAAAAATTTATGAAAAATCGAAAACTACAAAATGTTACCATGTTTATTCACTGACCGTAAAGCCACATACGAGTATACCATAAATAAAAAAGCTTTATTTATTGGCCCGAAAATTGTAAGAAAAGTCAAACACTCGGGCAAAAACGCGAAAATTATGAAAATTTCCAAAAACTCGCTAAAATTTTAAGGATTACAAAGCGCAATATTGATTAAAACATCCTGAAAATGTAAGAAAGCCAAAAAAATTGGGAAAATTACGCCCGTCCTGAAAAAAAGTAAAAATTCGCGAAAAATTTTAAAAATTTAAACAAGCAATAATTTTGATTAAAAATCGCTAAAACTATGAGGAATGCAAAAAATTTGGTAAAAATCGCTTAAATAGCGAAAATTCGCAAAAACTTGCTAATACCGGCATGCTAACAAAGTCGAATATTGCTTAAAAATCGGCAAAACTGTAAGGAAGCTGAAAACTTGCAAAAGTCGCTTTTATCGCGAACTTAGCAAAAATTCGCGAGAAGTTGCCAAATCGGAAACAAGCCCTAAAATTGATTAGAAATCGCCAACACCGGTAAAAACGAAAAAATTCGGAAAAATCGCGAAAACATCGCAAATTAGCGAAAAATTGTTGAAAAAAAATCACTGAACCTGTAAATAATAACAAAATTAGTTTTTTGGCCTAAATTATTTACTGAAAATGAATTGTCTAAATTGAATTAATATTTAAAATACAACAACATAACGATACAACAAATTTGTCTGTTCACAAGCACATAAGCTAAGTGTCGTCTTTTTTTAAACGATATGACATACGACTGAGCTTGTGAATTGAACAATTGTTTCAACAGTGGTGTTGGCTGAACTAATTAAGACGTTGCCTATAAAGCAAATGACGAGAATCAAGAGTCTGAGTTCGATACTGTGAGCGGTCGTCAACATTAAAAATTTTTCTGATGTGTATTGGCGTATTCGTACGTATTTTAACCATGGAACTGTCAATAAATTAAAATAGACAATAAAAAAGATAACTTAATGAGGCTACTAATTAATCTAAAAATTTCATTAAAACAATGAAATAAGTTCATTAAAATAATGACAAAATATCATTAAAACAATAATAGTTTCATTAAAATAATGAAATAATTTCATTAAAATGATGAAACAGCTTCATTAAAACAATGAAATAATTTCACTGATATAATGAAATATGTTCATTAGCTTAGTGAAATTATTACATTAGAGCAATAAAATTATTTCATATATATAATGAACTATTCATTAAAATATTTTTAACGAAACTTCTTTCATTAATCCAACGAAGCGTGACATTGATGGAGTTGTAATGAAAATTTTCATTGAATTAATGTCAAAATTCACAGAATTTATGAACAAAGTTCTTTTAGTGAAGCCGAAATAATAAGTTTCAACTTAAACCTATACAGTTCTAAGAACTTACATATAAATATTAATTAAAAATCATAATTTTTATTACTCAAAATCGGCACAAATTTTAAGGAAATTTTGTCTATGATCACATGAGTAATTGCTTCAATTACGAAAAAATAGATGTTAAATTTGATAAAATTTTCATTGAAAATTTGCGAGCAATAAGTTTTTTCTGTGAGAATAACTTAACTAAGTTTAATAAAAACAATTTGTCTTAAACATTTGATACGAGTATACAACATTAATATAAAGTATAAAAATTACAATTCGATATTGTTTTAAATTTTGGCATTTAAACCAAATTGTTAGTGGCGGTTCAATAAGAGTTTACCACTATTTTTAAATATTTGGTTAACTGCATATAATGAAATAAAAGTAATCAGCAGTGAGTTAAAAGAATTTATTCATTCATTTATGTAATCATTAAAAAATTAAATATATTTATGTTACAATTACGGGATTTGCACGATGACTTCTTTTTAGAGTTTATAGGCAAAAAGGTTAAAAAGGCGTTCAACGGGCTGAAACTTCCAAAGACAGATATCGATGTATCGATATTTTTATTCGATATATATCGATGCCGATCGATATTGAAAAATATATTAAAATCGATATACATATATCGATATCTTTTTTAACTTGCCCATACCTTGTATTCAGCATAAGCATGAATACACGCAAAGAAAAAAACATGGTTGAGGCAACCATAATCGAAGAGCAACATACTATGATTGAATAATGGTTGAAAATAAATATGTTATAAATATAGTAACCATATATATGGTTAAAAACAGCCATATATATGGTTATAAAGAACTATATATGGTTAAAAATAACCAATTGTCTTAATTATCCAATTTATGTTATCTTTTGTTGCATGCGACCTTTAAGATTTTTTTTTTAATATTAATATTGGAAGTGTTTTGAATAAAAATATCAAAATATTTGTTTGATTGATACAATAAACTGGAATACCGGCCACACAGAAAAAATTATGACATAAAAAATTTTCAAAAAAAAAACATTTTGTCTAAAAAAAATTCATTTTTAATAAATGTTTTTTACTGAACCAGTAAATCTCTTTTTTGAATCTTAATCAGGACGCAACCATAAAAAACAACACCCATGACGACATGTACATAAATAACAACAACAATAATGTTAGCAAAAGAAATGCGATGTCGAAATTCATACAATTATAGTCAAACGTAAATTGTAATAAGTTTGTTTGCTGAAGATTTCTAAGTGAATAAATTCGTTAATATTGTTGCGTTAATTCTCATTAATTTTTCTAGTGTCTTCAGATAAACAAAGTGAAATTTCTTAAATGCTTAACGGATGATGATGCTATTTTTTGTGTATTGTGTATTTATTCCAGTAAATATTTTTGTTAAAATCAGTAAACTTTTTTATTTAGAATTTGTAAAGATTTTTAGACAACTTGTTTTATAGAGTTGGACAATTTGTTTACTGAAAAAACCCCGTTTTTTTTCAATGAAATCATTGAGGCATTTTTATCTGCATTTACAAATTTGTGTAGATCCTCTTCTAGACAAAATATTTACTAATTCATTAAATTTCTTTACTGAAAATGAAATTAGATACTCTAGTTCCGATTTTAAATGAAATAACTAACTTAGATTAATATCATTCGGACAGAAATACAATATATTTTTCGACGGCTACGTCCGAAAGTGTTAGATATACTATAAGTGATTCAACAACTGTTTTTCCTTCCTTCACAATTAGGTTTTTTTAGAATTTTTTTTTTTTTTGGTTTGGCTCTTCCATATTTCGACCTAAGATAATTTGGAATCTCCAAAATTCCTGGAAAAAGGATTTCTTTATCGTAATCTTCCTTCGATGATATCTGGGATGCATCAATATGATTTCAGGTGATTGAACTGTGACAAGCAACATTTATAGCGCTTCCAAAAAATCGAAAATGACTTCAAATCAGTTTAATACGCATTAAGAAGAGAACTTCTTGCTTAGAATTTTTTTTACTGAATTTCAGTATATGCGTTTTTTTTAGTGTAGAAGCTTTTTTCCCACTGGTTTCGTTAAATCAAAAATCCTTGAAAGAAATAGCAATCAGCTGTCTATAGCAAACAATGTTGCCAGTTTCCATTTCTCTGACCAATTTAAAATTCTCCGTCTGTAATAAACTCAGTCAATTTCTTAATGTATAAATTCTTTTGCAGTACTGTGCTATAGAATTTATGCTAAAATTCTTTTACTAAAACCTTTGCAATAAAACAAATATGTATGTAGATTGAAAATAATAGGATAAATAATAGACAATCTTATACAAATGACTCTTAAACACGCCCACTTCTTATGGTTGCAAACTGTGCAACACAAAAACGTAAAAAAACAACTGACATTTACACTAGAATATGGAGCAATTTATTTGCCAAACAATTGTTAAAAATTCTTGTTAAAGAAAAAACCAACGAACGAATAAAAAACTAAACGTTTTTTTTAAAGGTGCGGTTGTTAGTATAAACGGATATTGAAAAAAAAAGATTGAAAAAAAATATATATACTTAAATGCAAAATCTTAAAACTAGTTGCTAATATTTACTTAAAATAAAAGGTCAGTTTGGGAAAATTATATGCATAACTGCGACATGTGTACATACGTATACTCGTAGTATTTGCCGTTTAGTTTAAAAGCTTCTTGTAACTTGTCTATCATGTTGTGTGCATAATTTCAAGTTACAATTTCCTACTGGGCACCTTTGGTTTGTTCAACAGAATGTTATTTATTTTATGTATGTGTAAAAAAAAAATATATAGTGCAAAAACATTGATAATTATTGCATTTACATTTTCTGCACACATGGTACAAAGAACAAACACAATGCAAAAGAATGAGTGTTTAAAATTACAGCAGCCAGACAGACCGACAAACCGTCTTATCAAGATTATGAAATAATACATTGACTTGGTCGTAATATGAATAGTATTTAATATATTCATACTGATCTCTGTGTTGTACTTCTATTGTAAAAAAATAAAGCTGTAAAAAAAGATACGTTAATAAGAAACCAAACAACAACAAAAAAAATACACAATTTAATTAACAATGAATCAATTTTGGCCATCTTTTGTTGTTTTTAATTTTCAATTTATTTCACACGTTGTTGTACTAAATTAAATTGACTTGAAATCTTTGCGAACAAGTGCATTTAATGTCGGAAAATTAAAACGGTATCAGAATGTGTTTATCTTTTAACGTTTTTACAAGCGTTTGTTTATCATAAAAAAATATCAAAAGATTACGTTCAACCGATCTCCTAACAAGTGGTGATAAGCAGATATACTCATGAGCACTGACGATGGGAGTGTGGTAGCTTCCGAACATTATTTGAACCATAATCATTAACTTCATAAAAACAAAATTCGTATTCTTAAAAAAAAAATTCGTGCTAAAAAGTTCAAAGGAGAAATGGGACGGCTTTGGAGTGGATGTTTCATGGACGTTCCAATCTCGATTTCTGCGTGTCATTCTTGATTATAGTCAATCGCCATTAAGCTGCTTTTATTTATTCTTTTTCAACCTTGAAATAGACTTGATCTAATATTTTTAATAATTAAATTTTTATTTTCTTAAATGAAATCTATTTGCTGGTATTTAAGCATTGTCTATATGCAGCATTTCATTGGCGCTTTACCAAATCGTCAGTAGACTTCAAACACAATTTTGTACAGTTACAAGTCCAGTTACAAATCATTTAAAAAAATAAAATAGATTCATATCGAATATAAATTATTTGCTGGGTTTTGTATAATTTTCTAGGCTTATTTTTGCTTATTTTTGAAAATCATTTACATATTTGTGAATTCTCAAATGGTATTTGAAAGTCTGTACCTAAGATAAAGGATTTGTAACTGTAGAAAATTGTGTTTGAAGTCTACTGACGATTTGGTAAAGCGCCAATGAAATGCTGCATATATACATGCCCGTTGTTGATAGAAAAATCCCAGACATGTGTCAAAATCTATTGTCTGTGTGACGCACACATTCTCAAATTTACTAAAACAGCTGTTCTTGTAGTGGTACTTGTTCAATCTACTTTGGTATGAACTTAGCGACCATTTGTTCGAAAATGTCCTCACTGATCTGTTTGAGCTGTCACCAACAGGTCGTCGACGCTTTAACATTGTCATGCATCGGTCTTGCTTTTTGTCGTTTTGACAGTTCACAGTTTTTTAACACCTTCAGTGGCATTAATATTTCTATTGTTTAATGAATATGAAGATTTCATCTTTTATCACAATTTCTTAAAAAAGTATCAATTTACCTGTGAGCAATTAATTTCATACACATGAATTATTTCTGTATGTCTGTTAGTACATCTGAAAGTAATGCATGCTTATTAAAATTTTCCTTTTATTACTAAAAAGTAAAAAAATATAAGAAAATTAAAGTTGATTGTACTACATATACTCATTAACTGATACAAATCAATTATAAGTAAATCCAGAAGGAAGCCGGGGGCCAAGTGTGTCCAAGTCACCACTTTTGTCGACAAGTTTGTTGACATTTTGGTGACATTGTCAACGAATCGTCTATACATTTTATTTCTTCTTTAATGGGAAGAAAAGTTCTTCAAAAAACGATATTTTTTTCTACCATTTTGTTTTGTTGTGTGTGAAAATAAACCTGGCTGCAAGCAAAACTAATGTTCATACAAAATCCAATTTAATTGTAGTAAATAGTAAAGTCTCATTAAAATGCATTAGTGAATCTCTGGTGCCAATGTCTCAATGTGGTTCCATAAGAACTAACTAGTCTGTAGTAAGTCAGTAGTTCCGAGGTCACTAGTGGAATCTCAATGACAAGCACATGGTAAATGTCTATATCATAGAACATTTCCTGGGGGTACAATTAGTCAGTAGTACTGCAGATAAATTCAATAGTGAATATGTACAGTTTTACTATCGACATTTCCTGCAGGGAAGTTGCCTTTGTAACGCATGAACGTACGAGTACGTAGTTGGTGAAATTTTTTTTAAACATCTCTTGTTTAACAATTTAATCAAAAATGTTTGCTACAAGTGCAGTAACACGTGGCAACAATGTTTATTATTTTTTTAATTTAATAGTATTAACCTGAATATTAAGTGTATGAATGAAAATTATCTGAAAAACTTATTTCGTGGTTGAGCTTAATTCATCAAATATTGACATCGTCTGACCTTACATTATACATATTCGTTTAGTTATTAATGTTTACGTTTTGAAGGTTCATTGCTTTCATAACTGCGAAAAATAGAAATATTTAATTCCAAAAAGTAAAACAACATGTGGTTAATTTTTTTAAGGGATAGTAAAACTGAACATCTAAAACATCTAATTAAAACAAAATAGTTTTATTTGGCCAGCTATAAAGAGTTCATATAAAGTGTATTATCTTGATTTAACATATTGTTAAACTAATTTTAGCACAAAATAAAATAGTCAAACAAACAATCTTGAGTGTCAATGTCAATGTCTTTTAATAAAAAATAAATCGTACAAAACTTTTCATGCGATTTTTTTTGTTTCTTAAAACAATTGAAATAAATGACACACAATTGTACTTAATTGAAATGAAATGAATTAATAATTTTATTGTCTTTTATCAGGTCAGCCCATAATTCAATTTGTCTGTTGTTCTGCTATTTGGTTAAGAGCTTTCACTGTAAACAATTTCATTCTGTTGGGTCATTTCTTTTTACCAAACAGCAGTTTAAATCAGGGACCGTAACGATTATGAGCAATATCATAGAAATTACGATTTAATTGTTATTTTCAATTTTTTTTTCTAAAAAGATCAATTAATAAGAATTATAATTGAGTTTTATTTTTTGATCGTGAACTAATTCTTATTTTTGAGTTTTATTTTTCAACTCAAAAATAACGATTACTTAATTTTTATTTTTTGCTTACAAATAACGATTACTGTACGTTATTAATTCTCGTAATATGACCGATTTATTTGAAATTTGTTAGAGACCTTTACTGAGTGTTGCCGTTTTGGTATTTTCACGGCTTTCAGTGTTGCCATTGTTTTCCGGCGAACTCCTGGGAGTTTGGGGAGATTTATAAAAATTTTTGGAAATCCGGGGAACTTCTGGGATTTAGGGGAAATTCGTGTGCAAGTTTTTGAGAATCCGGGGAACTTCTGGTATTTTTGGGAAATTTTTGTAAATACTTTTGGGAGTCCGGAGAACTTCTGGGATTTTGAGGAGATTTTTGTAAAAGCTTTTGGGAGTCCGGGGAGCTTTTTGGATTTTGGGGAGACTTGCCAAGATTTTGGGGAATTTTTAAACCGGTCTCGGCTAAATTCTTTAGAAGTATCAGCCAAGTATCTTCCAGGCAATATATAAAAAAGTAGTTATGAATTACTGTGAATTGAAATTCAAATGGCTTGTTGCATATGAATAATAAATACATCAACAAAGTAACAGTTGAACCATCAGTTGAAAGAAGGGAATAAACGCCATTTTTCCAAAATTGAGTTATACACATTTTTGTTTACTTAAACATAGCTCTATTATGCGTGTTAAAGACAAAAATGTAAGACTTATATTTAATAGAATTTCATGCGACTAAAAAAGAGTCAGTTGGAAGTAGGGAATAAATCTGGTAATTTATTCCCTTTTTGCAACTGATAATCAATAAAAAATTAATTCTGGTAGAATTAAGTTCAAAGAAGTAAAATTTTAATAGCGAAAATTCTGGTTTTTCCGTGATATTTGTTACTTCAGAATTGATTGCTGATTTTAAAAATTCGTGGGAAATTATTTAAAAAACACCTGTAAGTAATTGAATAAGAAAAACATATTCAAGGTATCGAATTACAGACATTTTGAATACTGTTCAAGTCAAAAAGGTTATATAATATGTTCCGAATTTATAGATGGCTCTCCTAAAGACACCTTTTTGCTTCAGAAAAAAATTACCATTTATAAAGGCATACACTTCCAAAATGCTAATAAATACGAAACAAATTAATGACATTCGAAAAATAACACAATGGGCCTTATTACGGTTCTCGATTCGATTCGAGAGTTGGTAATAGATTAAAGAAAAATGTTGAATTTTTTTTTAATCTACTACAAACTCTCGAGTCGATTCGAGAACGGTAATTAGGCTGAATACATTCCCGACGAATTCAAAGAATCCCAGTGGTAAATGGAAGGCGTAAATAGGCCTTCTATAAGACCTTATTTAGCAGTCTGTAGTACTTCCACTCCCATTACAGGCTCCTTTCTTTTTTACACGCGATGTCATTGCGGACCAAGGCCTTCCTCGACCCATTACTCAGCAGGCCTGATAGAAGGCCTGGTCTGGGAAGGTCTGTTAAAAATGAAATGGAGGTACATAAGTATTTTAATCTTGGTATTTTTGATTTGATTATCGTGATGTTTTATATATTTCGAACTCCTTTTCATCCAAAGTAATTTTTTAAGCATATGAGGGAGGCTAAATTTCATGTATTTATTTGGAACGAATTGAACATGATGTAGTAGCTACAACATAAACGGCATAATAGCAGCGTGTATGATGCCTCTTGTACGTAAATTTCAGTCTTATATACAAATTATTTGCGAAAAAAGAATACGAGAATGTCAGTTATTTCTAAAGAAAATTTTTTATTAAACAAAGCGAAAAATCTAAAAATAGAATACTCCTTCCAAAAGAAACTAGTGTAGAGGCCTTCTAGAAGGCCTGCCTGAGAAGGCAGAAGAGAATTACTTTTGGATCTTAAATTCAGGTCTGTTTAGTGAATGCCTCGTAAGTTTTACCGCTGGGATATTATGATAATATTATAATATTATCTCTTGAACTACTACAACAACCGAAACTGCTGAAAACGATGACGAATAAATGATGTTAACTACTTCATTCATTATTTTTAAAAAATTAATATAATCTTGTTGAAGAATTGCCTTGGAAGAAGGGAATAAATCCAAGAAGTTTATTTGTGTATATATCAGTAAATATTAATATTTGGAAATCTGGTCTATTGTTATGCAATCATAATTAATAGTATCTCCATTTCATCCAAATGTTATAAAAGGCTATGTGAAGAATATAAAAAGTTATGAATTTTTTTTTCATTTATCTCTGTTCCATATTTTTGGATTTATTCCCTTCTTCCAAAACTGGTGGTTCAATTAAAACCTAAAATAATTATTATTTTTAAGAAAGAAAAAAATAAAAAATAAAAATCAAGAAATAATCGTTACTTTCGGACAAAAAAAAAATAAAAATTGAAAATCATCGCTATTTTTGAGCTAAAAAATAAAACTCAAAAATAAGAAGTATTTTACGATAAAAAAATAAAACTCAATTATAATTCTTATTAATTGATTTTTTTTAGTAAAAATTGGAAATAAAAGATTATTGCATAAATGGAAGAAAGCATGTCAAAAAATAGTTATTTTATTATTCAACAACATGTTACTAATATTCTGGGATCATTATGATTTTTTTGGTAAAAAATTTAAGCAACAATCATTATTTTCGGTCTCTGGCTTAAATACCTTTTGTTTGATATCATTAAACGAAATAAATGGTGGTATTGTTAATAAAAGTACACCATTAAAATTTAACTTAAAAGTGAAGAAGATTTTGAAATGTGTTAAATATGTTAAACTTTCTACCAGATGATTAAAAAGTTTTTTTTTTTGGGGAATTATTAAATTACATTAATTTTAATTTTGTAACGTGCTACCAGAACGGTTTTTAATGACTCCGGCCATTGACTAAGCAACTTTTTCAGAAAATGTTGTTGTTAAGACACTAAGAAATCTTTTATTAGAGAAGTTGATTAAACTTTAAGCAACATTAACGAAGAACGATCGAAACAGCTTTCCACTAGAGAAATTGGTCAAAATCTGACCAACTATTTGCTTTAAAAGCTTGCTACTAAGAAATATTTTATTAAATGGTGCTTGATAAAACAGAAATATGTATCAAACTGCAAACTTAATTTTCCGCTGAAATGCAATTAAAGCTTTTAGTTTTTAAATTAGAATTGATCAAAAAATTTCCAAATTATAACACAATTTTAGTTAGACAAATTTGCATCAATTTAACAAAAAAAAAAACTATTTAATGCATTACGAACAAAATGATTTGATCATTTATTTGTACGCTGAAATATTTACAAACAGAAAATTAACAGTTTTCAACTTATACTCCGTGCAGATCTAATTAAATTAATAAACAAAGACACACAGAATTGGAAACGTTTTTAAATATTGAAACAAAAATGAGGAGAAAAAAAATATTTATGCTTTTTAAACAATGTTGATAAACAACAAGAAACCAATTTGCAGAAGAAATGAAAAAAATGTAAGCAAACGTCAAATGGAAACTAAAAATCAACTTGGAACTGACAATATGTTGAAACAATAAATACAACAGCAAAAGTCTAAGTAAGAAAAAAAAACAAACGTTAAGAAAACAATTCGCAAGCTATTTAATGAATGGAAATGAATACAAGCAAATGTGATCATAGTTAAACGTCGAATCGGACCATTGGACCAAAACAATCAAGTCCACAGAGACAGCAAAATATGGTTTATTTTAGCCAAAGTGACAATGACAGCAACATGTGCAATTTTAAAATGCAAAATAATTTAGAAAGACTGGCTGGCCCCTTATTTGAAAGTGTTAAATCAATTTTAATTATTAATTTTGAAAACTTTTCGTTCACACGCAAAGTTTTTGTCACATTTTAACTTAAAGTTATCATTCTTTTATGGCTCTGTGGGAATGGAAAATAAGTCTGTCTAGGCTATTCTACTGCACTTTACTTAACATTTCAGCTTGTTAAACAAAATATTTTTATGTGCTGTTTTTTTTATAATATTTTGTTTGTTTGTTTTGAAGTACTTGAAAATTTACTTCTTTGGTGCATGAAACTGGTCACAATTACCATCGAGCAAAGTTTGTTTTTTATAATTTTTGTAACTTTATTTATAAGATTCGATATTGTGTGTTATATATTGATCTTGCTGGCATTAACACTTTTGCAACTCGAAATGGTCTTACTGACCTTTAGATTTAGATGAAGTTAGTTTTAGCTTGATAGTGTTTTTGTATTGAGGATCATGACATTTTGTAATAAAATTAAGTTCTATTAAATTATAATTCTAGTTAAGATTTTATAATGTTTTGCAGTCAGGACTACAGATGAAGGAACGTAGTTCCTTGTGGCAAAAATCAATGCTTAAAGAGTAAAAAAATTATGATATGAAATAAGTACGTGTAACAAGTAGTGAACCAAATACGTGTAACAAATAGTGAACCAAATACATGTAACGAATACTGATAACGAATACTGGTAACGAATACTGGTAACGAATACTGGTAACGAAAATACAAAACGAAATGTGTACCTGTTTTTCTTTAAGACTCTGCTGGAAAGGTGTCTCACGTTGAAGGTGAAACTCCCTCAGGAAGATCAAATTCCGGATGGTGTTTAGTGACGGGGAACTCCTGGGATTTTGGGGACTTTTAGCCCTGTTTTTGTAATCGTCATCCTGGTTTTTGTCCTTGCTAATAGGGGTGTGAATTGACTAAGTGGGTCGTCTCCGTGATAGCTGAAGGTATCTTTGCTATTTATTGGCGATAAGTATCGTCTTAGTATCTTCCAAGTGATAGTTGTTTTAGCTGCTGAAGACTTTTGAAAGTGTCTTTTTCTTATAATCTTTAAGGCAGGTGGAATTTGTTAAAAACATTTTTTTTGGCGGAAACTATTGCGTGGCTGCCACAGAAGCAGAAAATTCTGAAGGGGTACAATAAGACGTCGGATATGGCGAACTCTGAGGCTGTGGGGTCTCCGGTTGCCATTAAGAAAGTGAGGCAGTGACACGGATAGCGAGGTTGATAAGAGTGAGGCAGTAGGCTTTATAAGCTATCTTCGCCAAAGACCACGCGCACTGCTACTACTGCCGACCATGCTGTTGGTGTAAATTTTGCCGCTAGTGCTGTTGGTGGTACTACTGCTTCAACTTTTGTTACCGTTTCGGGTCCCGCTACAGCTGTTTTCGCTAGTATTTTTGTTCCTGCTGTTCTTGCTTCAGCTGGTACCTTAGGTAGTGCTGCTGGAACGTTAGTTGGTGTCTGTTCGACTAATAATGGTATGGTTGAGAAGGTGGAGGTGTTTAATGGCACTGATTGATTGGCACGGACAGCGCTGTGGCCTCCGGTAGGGGGAATTGATGACAGAAGGAAAAGGTGGCTGCTACTGTTGGTGGGATTAATGAAGGTGGTGATTCCGTGTTAGAGTTGAAATGATTCACTGGTTCCGTAATGGAGGTGCTGCTAGCTGATGAAGTAGATAGAGTGCTGGCTCGTAAGTTGACTATCTACTATTCCGGCGGGAGTAGGAGGTTCTCTTGATGAATCTCATTCCTAATAATTAGCGTTTGTGAGGAAGGTTGAATATCGGCAGCCCACCAGCAAGGTTGATTACGGCTTCCGCAGCTAGTGTTGTGATCTTTCGGGCGCAAAATTCTGATCAAGTGATGTCTCCAGTGGTTGTTCCCAAGCCGGTTGAGACGTGGTCGGCGGTGGTTATGGGGATGTAGTTATTACCTCGTCAGATGTAAATATCATGTCATGTCGTGTCACGTCATGTTACGTCAACATGACATAACATAACATATACTTTGCTTTTCATGTAAATAAAATGCAAAGAACTTCATTCCTACCCGGGTGTTCCATGACACCATTCGTTATTTTTTTTCTTTTTAATTCCGGTGTCCCTTGGAATATAATTGCTAATTTTCTAACTTTCAACTTCTAAAAATATGCGAATACTACAAAAATAGCATAAAAGTAAAAAAGAGAAGTCGTGTATGTGTAGTTTGCCTAATCTTATCAGCAAGTAAGACCTTGAGTAAAATGTTATTCATGATCTTTACTTAAAACTAAAAGTTGGCAACATTGTTTTCAGTCTTAAGGTATAAACACTTAGATGACTGCAGCTGCATGGCTACACGACTACAAATGCTGTTGGCCTCAATTGTCGTCGTGTAGTCAGCTACTTAATTATTTTGAACGCGGCAGCTACATCAGCTGACATATTGTTGTAGAAATATATATTTCAGTGGTGCCACTCTCAAATGTTTCACTTGTATAAGAATAGTGTTGCCATATTTTTTTCACGAAAATCTTCTAAATACAAAATAAAAATCTTATTTTTCCCTCAAAAATCAAAAATACGATATGTGCTTAAGTACGTTCGTGCCACTTGAATATTTTGATCCATTTTAATGAAAAATCTAGTGAACCTTAAAAGGTAAAACTCTCAAAAAATTAATATTTTTAACTAACTATGAACAATCATATGAGTATAACAGCTTAAAAAAACATGGGCAGACATTGCATTAAAAATTATCTTTCTGGTTCCGATTCAACGAAGCTTGTTTGTAAGGAAGAATCTGCTGAAATCCCATCAAAAATTTCTAATAGACAACAAATCACCTGGGGCAAGATTTATTGCATAATGTCCCTCTCTAAATGTACCATCAATATGAAATATTCAAAACAATATTTGGGAGTGCCACGTGACATTGAAAAATATATGTATTATCACAGAGCTCTTCTAAAAGCAACTCCAATTATGGTAGAAAAAGTAAAATTTTTAAATATTTAAAAATCTTTTTTTATGAGCAAAAATCGTTTTATCTTTTTGACACAACAAAAAACTTCAAAAATAAGATAAATCTTCACATGTGGTAACACTGTATAAAAATAAAATCACTTATTCAAAATATACTCAGAAGTCGAAAAATGTAAAAAAAAACATACATTTATTTGTTTAAAACCTCTTGAGTGTTATTGCACTTTTAATACTTAAATATTTTGATGTTCTTCTCTCATCGGTCAAAGCTTTCAAATAAACACCAAATGAAAGCTTGGAAGGTACTCTATACAAATGTATACACTCGTAATGGCGGCTTTTTAAGATAATTGTGTTTTTACGTGAAGTCAGATAAAAATATTTTGAATTGAATTTCACTCGCTATTTGTTAATAGATTTTAGAAATTTATCTACTAATAGAAAGGTATTTTATAGCACTTTTAAACGATACTCATATCGTTTATGTGTGTTCTATATTCTAGAAGTTATAGCAAAAAAATAAAAGTTTTCAACCTCGTAAATCCGGAGTCAAGAGAGATTGCTGAAAAAATATTACACAAACATTTTTATTTTTGAAATGGCTATTATCTCATGTTTTTTATTTTCAACATTGAGCAGCTTAAAAATATTTTTAAAAGCTATCTCACAAGCCGTTCGACTTCTGCACAAAATGCAACCCTGATATAATGTGTTGCTATTGATTTTTTAAAAATTTCCATAAACTCATTTGATCAGGGATGCATTTTCTACAGAAGTCTAACGGGTTGTGAGATATTGTAAGAAAGCTTTAAGCGCTTATTTATTTAACATTTCTCATTATGTTGGCAGCACTAATCTCTTCATTGTCGCCTATCATACCCTACGTCTTCACGAGCCATCGACTTGAACATGACGCCGGCAAAGCAACTCCAAAAAATTCATCAACTTCTTTGTTGTGGTGAATACGTGCGATGTCCATGTTCCGCCTTATCAATGTGTTTTGTGATAGTGCAATAGAAATAGAATATTTACCAATTTTGTTCTGTCTCTTTTCTTTATATTGAAAATGGTTGTTGACAGCGAATCTCATGGCGAACACTGATGCTCAGTCATATGTTCGGGGCATCGATGTCAGAGCATGGTCGAAACATGAACATGAGCGGTCTACAATAGCCATATGCGATGTCAGACATGATGTTCATACCAAGTTCATGGCCAATGTAGATCCCCAGATAATAGAAATTATTCTAAGTTTTCGAAAGCTACAGTGGTGGTCGTATAGTCGTGTATAGGGTACTCACTCGAATAATGTTTGCTCGAATAATCGAATAATTAAAGTCAAATAATGTTCGATCAAACAAAAAATTTCAATTTCTAGTAAAAATTTATTCGAGTAATTTAGGTCGATTAATCGAATAACTCGATTAAAAAATTTTATGTAAACTCTCTTTTTTTCAATGAGTTTTTGTAGATTTCTTAATAAAAAATTGGAATTTTTTTTTAATTTATATGAAATTTGCCATTCAATTCGAACGTTATTTCATACTAATAGTCCGCATGATCAAAAAATTAAGTACATAATGGGCCTGATTGTGTAAGGAACTGGCGTAAACGTCTATGTCGTTTTTTGTAATAGATTAAAGCAACACACAACCCGTGTTATTTAATCTACTACAAAAAACGAGTAAGGCGTTTCCGCCAACGCCTTACACAATCAGGCCCAATATAGTAACAATAATAGGGAGAAAGAAACCAACTTCAAATGTCTTTTAAAAAAATTCGGAACTATAAACATCAAACAAAAATTATTTGAAATAAAGAAGATATTTCCAGAGCAGCTAGTTAACTAGATGTTTCGTATTAAAATATCCAATGTGATGTTTGGAATTATAAAAGCCTTAAGGTACGGTCACACTTGGCAAATATTTTCCGAAAAAAACGTAGCCCACAGACAAGTTAAAATTGTATTTCCATTAATTACAATATTTTTTATATATGGGTTCGCATTTATTAAAAATAATGTAAAAATAGCTTTTTTTTGTGATATAAAAAACAAGTTAAATCAGAGTTAGCAAAAGCTCAGAGTTAGCAAAAGTAGTGGCTACCATTTTTTGGTCAAATATTTCCTAAGTGTAACCGGACCTTTATTGTTACAACTTAATATTTATAACAACAATAATGCTATGCCAATTCCGATTACTTTTATTCTGCATTGAATACAGGACAGGTCGGAATATTATTAAATATTTCCTGGCGCAAAATTTTCTCAACGCGCAACATTTGAATAGTGAAAATAATGTGTTTTCTTTTGTTCTTATTATTAAAATATATGAAAACGCGAAAAAACTTGTTTTGTTTTCTTTTTGTCCACAAAAATGTACAAAAAGCCGATTAAACTCAAACATTTTCCGATTAACTCGAATAATTTTTTGCAGCAAAGCTTACTCGAATAACTCGAACGAAATAAACGTTTTACTCGATTGCTCGAGTAATTTAAAAACCACAATTTCGTTTAATTGATTGTTCGAACAATTGAAAAGTCGATTAAAATGAATATAAACGTGTGCATGGTAGAATAACTAATGCAAATGTACATAACTAATACAAATGTACATTTGAGGTTCGAAATGTCAAACATTAATAGAGAGTGTATGTGTGTGTTTGTATAACAGAAGCACCAAACTTACGTGTCGTATTGTGTATGCAACGTAGTTATTTCACGTATACACAACATTTGATAGTTCATACCACGAAAAAAAAAATAGTCAGCTGGCGTTCCAGGGCTACCTTGTCTATTATTCTACCATGAACGTGTGTATATTAATGTTGACAGATTGTAGTTGGTAGCCTGCTGTCGTCTAAGTGTTCATAGCTTTATTCATTGAAACCAGCTCTCAAGCAACTTCAATATCTAAAGCCGAATTTTTTATACCACCACAACAAAAAAGAACGCAGATTTTTCCGCACTGTGACATTGAATAAAACCAACCTTCAAAGAGAATTTAAATTGTTTTGGCTTGAGTCTCTCTTATCTAAATGTATCGCACACTTTCTTTATATTTTTAAATGAAAAATATTACAATTTTAAATGTAGATTTGAAATTATTACATAAATGTTGTTATTACTTGATAATGCGTTTTTAATTAATTTTTTATATTTTATATCATAAAAAACCCAGCATAAAGCTTTGAAATCAGCTTCCATTTCTGTTTTTTCTTGTGTTTCAAATTGGCCTAATTTCCAAATCTGTTGGGTCTTGAAAGTGTTAAATTTAGTTGCAACAATGGTTTGATTTAAGAAAATCGTTTTTGCTGATATTTTTTTTTTATAGTTTGCTCCAATTTTAGTGTGTTTTAAGAAAAACCAAAAAACATTGTGCACAAAAAAAAGGCAGAAAATAAATAAATAAAAAGATGAGATTGAAATCTTTCGCGAAACCAATTTTTTAACCAACAAATATTTTTACGAAACTATAAAATTTTTTTTTGTGTAAATTTTTTCTTCTTTTTGCTAATGTTATTGTGGTTGTTGCCGCCGCTGTTGTTGTTTTGATCAGACCCGATATTGCAGGAAACAACTCATAGGGTTACAAATGTCATGTGGTAAATGTGCAGCTCTGGCAGTTTTCTTGCGTGTAGCGGTCTTGAGTTTAAGTTTTACTTTTTTATATTTGAAAAAACTTACATTAATTAAGAGTAAAATAGAAATATGTACATAAATAAATAAATGTATGTGGGCCATTCTAATTTCAAATGCTTTTTTCGTGCCCGTTGAAAGTATAGGAAAATATTTCATAAAATAAACTCGTAAATTTTAAAATGAAAACTGCTTTAGCATGATTTAATAGATTGTAAATAAATGTACATAAGTTTTTTTTTGTAAGACTGTCCATTATGTGTTAAAAAAGAAAAACAAAAATACAGCTTTTCCCCTCTTCATACAAAATGGCGTGTCCGTAATGCATGGTGTTGATTTTCAAAAACAAGATTAAATTTATAATGGTTTTAGAGTATTTGCATTTGGTTCTCTTATTTCATACAAAAAATTTATTTTTTTTATTTTTGGTGTCACTTGTATTGAGCGTTACGAGTTTTTAGTACGCTTCATTACTCAGTTTAATTATTAAAATTGCATTAACAATATATACTAAAACAACAACATAGGTTGGTTTGTACTTCTAAATATTTAAAACTTTTGTGAACTTTGTTAAATACGTATAAAAACGTATTGAGCGTGACGTAAAAAAATTTGTTAAATACAATTTATCTAAAAATTTTAGAGCTTTAAAAATAGTTAACAGCAGCTGAAGGATATAAACGATGTAACAAACATTTTCTCTTAACAAATTTCTGGTTTTCTTTAAAAAATTTAGCTTCTTTCTCACTGTGGGTTGTTATATTTTAGAAGATGTATTAGGTGGGTCATATTTGGCTACAAAAAATTATTTGAAATTGACATAACTTTTGACGTTGTTGGTACATTTTATTAAAATAACTCTTATTTGAAAGAAGAGTTAGCCTACTTTTTGCTTATGTATAAATGTTTGTAAAGAATTATTTTAAATCATAAAAATTTATAATTTTTCCATGTGAACCCAAGTTAGAATTGAAAAAGTGGTCATAACTTTTAATTTCGTCCTGCTACTATTTAAATTTTTTTGTGTTTAGAGAGTAGATGTACAGTGCATTAAAACCCTATACAAATTTTTTGTTGTGTATTTTTTTTTCGTAGAAGTCATTCCCAGAACACCCGCGAAGGCGAATGTAACGAAAAATCGAAAAATGAGGCGAAAACTAGAATAAAAATCCTATCTTCTCATAGGGGCCATTCACATATTACGTAACGCTATTTACGAGTTTTTATACCCCCCCCCCCCTCCCCCTTTCGTAACGCTTGTTAGAAAATTTTCATTATAATTTATCTAGACCGTAACAAATCTTTAACCCTCCCCCGGGAGCGTTACGTAATATGTGAATAACCCCTTAGTTACATGGGTAAACAAAACAAAAAAATTAAGTAAAGTGCGACTTTGACTAGCACCCGAAGGGTTCCTTCCGTACGAATACACATTAAGCCAATTTTTTCAATGTGCTTTTTTGTTTAATTTTATTTTATTTTTGTTTGTTTTTTAAATATTTTTCGTTGTTTTTGGCGATTTTTTTGTTTTTGGCGCTTTTTTTAATTTTCGTAATTTTTTCCGGACGATATTTCGTTTTTTTTGAATTCTTTTTGTTTTTTGCCGATTTTTTTAGCTTTGGCGATTTTTTTTTCATTTTTGGCGATTGTTTTCGTTTTTTGATCAATTTTTAGTTTTTGCGATTTTTTTATGTTGTTGTGCTGTTTTGTTTTGCCGACTTATTTCGGTTTTTGGCGTTTTTTTAGTTTTGTTGGCGATCTTTTTAGTTTTGGTGATATTTTGCGTTTTAGCGATTTTTTGAATTTTGGTGCTTTATTTCTTTAAGCGCTTTTTTATTTTAGCGTTTTTTCGTTTTGAAATTTTTTTTAATTTTGGATTTTTTTAGTTTTAGCGTTTTTTTAAATTTCAAGATTTTACATCTTACGGTTTCCAAGATACAGCATTGTCTAAATTACATAGTCAAAATTACATTAACTGAAAGAATATCCTCTAATTTTTATTGTTTTAAATATCGGTGTTAATTGGTGTAGTCCATTCTACATACTACGCTAATTAGCACTTTGAAAATTTAAAGTGTTTATATATAAGTGTCTGTATATTACATTAGTATTTCAACATGTTGCGTTGCTCGCTTTAGAACACCATTTAATTTTTAGCTGTCATATATTTGTTGTTGTGGCGGCCGAAGTTTTACATATTCTGTGAAAATTTCAGGTCCGTAGCTCTTACGGTTCCCGAGAAAACAGCCTGTGACAGACAGACGGACAGCGTAGCGAAAACAATAGGGTTCCTTTACACTTTTGGTGTATCGGAACCCTAAAAAGAGCAAAACATTTACGTTTGGAATGAGAATGACCCATATATGTAGCATGTGTATATGTATTGCATGCAATATTTAAATATCGATTGTAAAAGTTGCTAAATGCTACATACACATATTTCTAATATATTTATTATTATGCTTTTCATGTTAATGGCATTTGTCTGGTCATGCCATAAATGTTGCAATTTTTAAGGTACGGGTGAGTATTGCACTAGTTTAACTTGCAAAAATGGATCCATATGAATTTGAGTTTATGTGGGCACATAAACAAACACCAAACGCATGTCTTACGTAATTTATTTGCTGTTATAATGCTTAAATTTCATTAAGGCCTATTTTGCGAAAGTATTTCAGTGACTCGTAGACTGAATTATGATCCTGCAATGTCTGCCCGCCATGTCATAGTTAACAACTTGACGTGAAAATTAAATTTAGATCACTAGCAAAACTAACAAATGTAATAAGTGTTGTTTTTTAACTAAAAATTTTCAAAATTCAAATTTAATAAAAACAATATAAACCAAATTTTTTAGAACATTTCGACGCACCTTTTTGCTTTGCAAATGATAATGTGCACTATTGAAAGTGTTATTAATAAGAAAACTTGTTTTTACAGCATTTAAATCGACTGACTACACTCTAAAACACTTTTGTTGAAAATTAGGTCGATAATAGTCGGCAACACTTTACAGATTATTATCGACCTAAAATTAAACACGCATTATTTTTCAACAAAATGTTTTTACTAAAAAAGCGATTGGCTGCGTGCAGGTTTGAACCGCGACTTCCTGACTGTCGATGTAATTTTAGACAAGGAGAAATTTTCAACACAATTTTAGACAATATATGATCGTAAATTTGAAGTAATGTTTTAGAGTGTAGATATTGCTTTTAAAAAAATTTTTTTTTTTGAGAATTTTTGTTTAAGATTGTAATTTTAGATCGCATTTCATTGTAAACTGGACAAAGACCAGTCATGATCTTACATTTGTGAGACTAACAATTAGTCAACACTAAAAAGCTTTTTTATTTCGCGTATGAAATTTTCAAGTTAACATTCAAAAGTATAAACCAAATTGTATGATCTTGTGTATCTTATGGAATAAAAATTCTTAATATTAAATACGTATAGATGTAAAGTTATTGAAGGTAAATTCAGAGGTCTAACAACCGTCGCTTAAGAGAACGAGCTCATTTGAATTAAGCTGGGAGAAAGACAGAGAAAGGTAGACATACGGCTTTCTACCACACTAAGCCAACATTTTGAAAGCAAAAAGCGCAAAGCACTTTCCCAAAAGCGCAAAGCACTTTCTCAAAAAGCGCTAAATTATAAATAGTCGAAAATCGCTAAAAAGAGCTAAATTTTAATAAAACAAAAACTATTATCTTAAACAAAATTTTTATTAATTTCTTTTATGTTACATGTTATTTGTACATATGAGATCATTAAGTACTTATTAGATATTAAGTTTTTTTTGATCGTGAGAAATACTTATTTTATATCATTTGATTTTCAAATATAAATGCATCATTATTTTCTACTGCGCATAAGTCCCACGCCTTGGGACGTATTGGGACTATCCATGAAACATTACAAGAAACCGGCACATTTCCTAATGTTTTACACCAAAAGGCCATATTTCCAAATGTATTGTACTTCTTGCAATAAATACAAATAATACCATATTTACACCACGCAACTTTGTTACATGCAACTCTCTTCTTTCAGTGAGAAAGACAGAGAAGAAATACAAAATGTATACATTTCTATTTCAGTACTCTCACTTAAAATTAAAATTGCATGCAACAAAGTTGCATAGTGTAAATATGGTATAAGTTGGAATATTAGAATCATAAGACCATCACTAGAGACATTTAAAAAATATAAGTTACTGTAAAAAGCTCTTAAAAATGTTTTTCTCATTACTGAAATTTTGATTAATATGGAAATAATCCTTTTTGAAAAATAGTGCCACTTTACCACACTATCTTTAAAAAATTTTCTTAGTATTCTCTGTTGTATATAAAAAGCGCTAAAGGAGCTAAAAATAAGAAACAAAAAGAGCCAATTTAGTGCTTTTTTAAAAAATTCGCTAAAATATAAAAAAGCGCTAAATCTAGCGCGAAAAGCGCTAAGTTGGCATCGCTGACGCTAAATTAAAAGTTGACCAAGGAAACTTGACGTGTATGAACCCGTCTTAAAGGCCTGATTTTTTAAATTAAAAATTTTTTAAATGATCGAAATTTTTAAGTGAACCAAATTTTGATTTAAACCTCCTTTTTGGTATTTTGCATACACATTTTAAATGCTTAAAAACTAATTTTTTTTACAAAATCAGCTCGTTAATTATGTTGCATCAATAAACTTTCTTTTAACAATTTGTTGTAGAGAAAAAATACGTATTACTCATTTTTCTTCTAATTACACTACACAGTGGGAACTTTCGCATAATAAATTGTAATAAATCTGGAACTTTTAAACAGCTGATTAGATTTAGCTGAAGCTTGAAACATCTTTAGAGGAGGAGTGAGGCTTTATAACGCCTTCTGGCTTAAGCAGGAGAGGAGCTACAGTGGGCCAAAGTTGACCACCTAGGGCTAAAAAAAACTTAGAGGATTGTAACCTTTTTACATGTTATCCGATTTTAAAAATTTAAAGCGCTTTGAGTTGAGCTAAAAAAATACAAAGAAGTAATATCTGAACATGTGTTTCCGTATCTCTCATAGCTTAGAAAAAAATCTGAATTAAAAGAAAAAAAATTTTTTTTTCAAAATCCATAATTTTTTTGTCTTGACTTTTTTTTAGCCCACCCCCCCAAAAAAATTTTTTTTTTTCAAAATCCATATTTTTTTTGTCTTGACTTTTTTTAAGTTATCACCTATTTTGTGGCGGTATTCGTAACTACCAAAGGGCTAGATTAATTTTAATTTAGTTTCTTTTGTTGAAAGGTGACTTGATCTAAAATATTAAAAAAAATCATCTTGAAGTTATCATCCATTTTCTTCGGGGGTTTTTTAAATTTTCAATTTAATGTTATTTAGTATGTTGCTTATAACTTTTTAGTTTACAGCTCGATTTTAATTTAAAAGACGGCATTTCGTGCTTGAAAAACTGTAGCCTGGTTCTTTTTATGAGGTTTAGGTAGAATTTTAGAAATGATAACAGTTGTGTTAATAAAAGGAAAGAAGTTAAGAGAATTCGTTATTATCTTTGAATTGCATACTCTACAGTCGGAATAATTCGATATTAGTAATGCCTGTTTTACACTATTTCACAAGCCGTTCCACTTCTGTAGAAAATGCAACCTTGATCTAATGAATTTATGGAAAGTTTTAAAAAAGCAATAACAACACATATCAGAGTTGCATTTTGTGCAGAAGTCGAACAGCTTGTATAATAGTCTAAAAACAGCTTAAAAGTTATTGGAATAATTTTCTCAAGTAAAGAGTTTCATGTAAAAGTCAAAACTTTCAATTTGACAAATAAAAATATTTTACTATATCGAGGGTCTATATTCAAATAGTGCTATCGGAAAAATCACAACTGTAAGAGTAACAACTAAATTTTATTTTACAATGTTATTTAAATCTAAATCCAGGATAGGTTAATTTTTTATTAACTCTCGATATTCGCGCTTATATGTTTGATAGCACTTTTTACTAGTTGAAATTTCGTCAAATCGAACATTGAAATAAGCAGATAGCACTATTTGAACAAAATTAAAAATTAGATGCAATGAAAACTAATTGAGGCTTTTCTTTTCGAATTAAAATGATAATACATAATAAATAAGTAATAAAAAAAAGTTTTCTCCAATGTTACTCAAGAATTAAATGCTGAATTTTAAATTAAAATCAAGCTATAAACTAAAAAGTTATAAGCAAAATCCTAAAAAAAGTAAAGGGAAAAAATTTTTTTTTTTAATTCAAATATCTTCTGAGATATGAGAGATACGGAAACACATGTACAGACATTATTTCCTTGTATATTTTAGCTCAACTCAAAGCGCTTTAATTTTTTTTAAATCGGATAACATTTAAGAAAGTTACAAGCATCAAAAGTTTTTTTGAGTCCCACTGTAGCTTCTCGCGTGCTTAAGCCAGTAGGCCACCGGGAGAGCTTTATAAAGCCTAACTCCTCCTCTAAAGATGTGTCAAGTTTCCGCTAAATCCAACCAGCTGTTTAGAAGTTCCAGATTTATTATCATTTATTTCGCGAAAGTCTCCACTGTGCCCTGTAAAACAAAATCAAGAGTTTTTTTTTCATTTTTTATGAATGTTTTAAAAACAAACATTTTTATAAACTATAATATCCACTATGGTTAAAACTTTAATCTTAAATAGCTTTCGAAGCAGTGAAATTATAAAAAAAAAAAAACACATGACCATTTTTGTAGAGCGTTCAATTGTTTATAAAATATGTATTGACCATTGCGGTATTATTTGTTTCAGGAAAAAAAAAACATTAAATACAACAAGTCCGAAATTCTCATGTATTTTTATATGGGAAATGTTACATGACTTCGCTACGGATTAGTTTGCAAATTTCGACTTTCTTTGAATTGGATATTTATTTTTAGGGCAGAAACTAAGAACTTAGAGGGAGGTAGCAAAGAAAAAACCAACTTGGGAAACAACGGACATCCTAATGTACAGATGTACGTATTTTTTTTTGGTCCCCTCTACCAGAATCACTCCTTAGAACAATTTAATTTCTTGTACAATGTAATTAAAAGTTTTCAAAGTCCGTCAATATCTTATCACACTTTTTATCGATGTAATACATAATGATTTTGAAATTACAACCATAAACAAATGCTTAATGCAATTTAAATATTTAATTTATTTAAACACGTGCTTAGCTGACACCAAAAACCATAAATTTAACGTCCGGCCACCAACTAAATGCAGAGTCATTATAAGCGATTCAATGACTTCAGCAGCTAAATGAACGTCATAATTTTAAGAGGCAATTTTGTAGGTAATCGAGTATCATTAAATACTTAAGTTATGATTATAATTAATTAAAATACTACTAAGAAAAAAATACAGAAAAAAAATCATGTTAGGGTAAGCCCTCAAAAATTTAATTTATTTTACAAATAAAGCAAAATAATAATATTTTTTAGATCATATGTAGAAATGGCTTTTTGATGTTAAACACATAAATTAAATAACTGAATTTTTGGGTCACCCTAAAAAGTAGATCTGTAATCAGTAGGGTATTCACTCGAACAATGATGTTTGATCGGTTAGTCGAACAATTGAAGTCAAATAAAGTTCGATCAAACAAAAATTTCCAATTTCGATTAAAAATTTGTTCGAGTAAATTAAGTCGATTAATCGAATAACTCGAGTAAAAAAATTTATACAAATGTTTCCTTTTTTCCATAATTTTTGCAGATTTCAAATACATAAAACCGACGACACATTTAGATTCTGTAAAATTTACCACTCAATTCAAACGTTGAGTGATACTATGGGGCAGGTTAATGTACCCTACAAGAACAGTGACAGTCATTTGATCGATCATATGACTGGTAGTGCTGATGGAAATATCTATCATCAGGTAGAACAAAGTTTCTATCATTTTCTTAAAACAATTTGAAAAAACTGATGGAAACTTTTGTATACGTGTGATTTTGCGTCTTTGTCGAACTTATGAATTCTATCGACTATAGAACATGTAGCTGAACTGCTCACTCCACTGCTTTTTCCTAATCATTAATGATACAAATTGTAGTCACAGCTGAGTAATCAGTCCTGATGTATATATTGGTCAAAGTTGATTAGTCAGTCTTGATGAATATATCGGTCAAAGCTGATTAGTCAGGCTTGATGAAAATATCCATCACAGCTGACTAATCAGTCTTGATGAATATATATGTCAAAGCTGATTAGCTGATTATTATTTATTTTCTTCTGAACAATTCAGGTTAGATTATAATGTTATAATTTCAATTTTATTAAAAATTATGCAAAACATTTAATCACATTTTTGAAAAAAGGAATGAATTTGAAAGCGCAATCAAATTTGGGCCGGACTACGCTTGTGTTTTTCGGCTAACTGAAGAATCTTATGTTAGCAAGGTCCTCTACTCTTTTGCCGTCGCACAGGCCCTATTTTTCTCCACTAATTCTTCCAATTTCTCCACTAATTCTTCCATGGCCAGGTATCAATGTAGTCATCATCAGAATATAATAATTTACCCTCACACAACGGAAACAAATCATTGCTATTTTGAAATCCCATAAAAAATTTATTAAATATTTTATTTAAAATGCTTTTTTTTTTTTTTTTTTAATAAAGAACTTTTTTTTTTAACGTCAGGAAATAATACATTAGCTGTCTTTCTCTAACATATGCATTATTTAAATATTAATTTTTAACGTAAACAAATATCTAAATGTCGTCAACGATGATAGATATCTCCATCAACAGTGCCAGTCATATGTACAAATGTATTAGTAAAACAATTGTGTGTGTGTTAGTTTCGGTCATACATTTCTTGTAGGGGTAGCTATCAAAGAAATAAATGAATTATGCAATAACATAATAGTGAAAAATAAATGAAAATTTTAAATATGCTTATCTCATACCAAAATCAGCGAACATTTCCATCAAGATTTTGAGACCAAGTAATCTACTAGATTGTTTCATATTAAAATAAACGATAATGTAACGGATGACTTGGTTATTTATGGAGCAATTGGATGAAATGGTGGAAAGTAAGCTGTGAAAAAATAAAGCATTTAATAAAAGTATTCACAATATAAAAGAGCCAAAAAGTGATTTTCATCATATAAAATATTCTGTTTGTATTTAAATGTTTGTAGACGCCACGTCAAACCGCCATCACACTAATCGCTGCCGATAAAAATTGACTACGATTGACGACCCTTCCTATTCTGAAAGATCTAGAAAATTACAGGAGGCTGTTAATACTGGTCAATTGTTGTCGACAAGGAATAGACAATTTAACATTGTTTGGTGTCGGTTTGATGCGAGGTTTAGAAATAGTTACAGAATAGCGGAATTACTTTATGCATCTAGAACAACAAAGAACTGCTACGACAAATCTGAAATACTTTCTAATTCAATTCCTTCTATTGCTTCAAGTTATTCAATAATTGAAATATTATTATTACTATTATTTCTGTTTTAAAAAGCTTAACATTTTTAGTTCTAAAACTTAGTTTTTATTATTTTTCGACACAAAAATGAGAAAAAATCGAATAACAGTAAACAGTAAACTTACTCGAATAACTCGAACGAAATAAAAGTTTTACTCGATTGTTCGAGTAATTTAAAAACCTCAATTTCGATTATTTGATTAATCGAACAATTGAAATGTCGATTAATATGAATACCCTAGTAATCAGTTAGTTTGTCATTTGAAATTCTATGTTTAGCAGTTGAAATTGGACGTTAAAAAAACTTAAAATCACCGCAAATAAAACTGTAAAAAAACACGTTGAACGCAGTAGAAATAAATCATTAAAATGTTGGAAAATGTTATAAATGAACTCATAAATTTATACGAAATTTAACTACTTACATTTAAATCTAATGCAAGCCGTGACTAAAAACTTATCTTTATGCATCATTTTTTATTAACATATATAAATATTTTTTTATTATTTTTTTCAGACTTCTTTTTCTTTGGTTTACAAGTTGTTTAAGTCTTTGTGGCCAGCCCCAAGAGTGGTCCACTACTATTAATCAGTAGCTGTGGTTCAATAACTGTTTTATGAGTTTTTCAAAAGATTACAAAAAAAACGATTTTGCATATTCACTTGCTTACATAAATTTTGTACATGTACACATGTGCTCATGATAAACAAGCAACATTTAAAATGATGATAAAGCAGCATTTGGCGGCAAAGAGTAGTTGTTGGAATGCAATGTATTCAAGTTTACTACCGTGTCTAAATCTAAAAATTAATCAAAATAGGCGCAAACATAAATGTGATAGAAACATTATGTTTACATTTGGAGTTATGATCGTGGCCACACTCTTGAACTTGTGCTGTGGCGTACAATACCAGCCGCAGCAGCAGCAGCAGCAGCAGCAGCAGCAGCAACAACAACAACAGCAACTACACACCAATCATCGTCTTGTTGAAGCACATCGACCGTCATCATTCCAATTGGCCAAACAGTGGAAACTGTTTACGTTCAATTTTCTGCCACATGCCCCCATGCAAGATTTGAATTTTTATACTCCATCAAATATTTTAGCAACTGGTTTGGCCATAACGGAAGATCGTATTTTTATTGCAACGCCAAAGTTGTTTACTGGTGTGCCGTCAACATTGAATTGGGTTTCAAGATCAGATTATGAAGATTCACCAGTTCTGCAGGTATGTTGTGATATTGTTACTTTTGTTTTGGTTTGTTGTACAGGGTGGTGGAAATTTTTAGCGGTCACTGATGTCTATAGACGTTTTCTTAGATACATGGTCCTATTTTTATTCTTTAGATAGTTCTTATTTGTAATTGCTGGCAGCTTAGTTTTTTCAGAATTTTTCTGTCGTATCAAGTAACAGGGATACGGTAGGTGACCCGCGGGAAACCCTTATCCAAAATTGGGTGACCGTGAAAGGGTTAACTAAATTGTATTCTTTTGCTTTTGTTGCAACCCATTGCAAAAAAGGATTCTGTTCGTTGTAATCGGAATTATTTGGGGGTGTGCTGTAAAACGCGCGTTTTGAAATCAAGCGATTTACCAAAACGAAAAACTGTATTCTGTTAATCTGACGGCTTAGTGCATTCGAAGTTAAGTTCGTATAAAACATCTTAAAAATCTGACAGATTAAAACCAATTAAAAAGCTGCAATAAGTCAGCTTTTGAGTTGAACTTTTTTTACGGCACACCGCCGATTATTAGCTAATATTACAAAAAAAAATCTGTGCAGCGGCTGAACGAATTTTCTTCATTAATTCTGTGAATTTCTAAACTAATTCAATGAAAAACTTAACTAAAACTCTACTAACGTCAGGCTGCGTTGTTAAATTAGTTAATTAATGAAAGAAGTTTAAATTATATTGATGATAAGTTCGATAAATATATGAAATAATTTCATTGACCCAATGTAATAATTTCGCTAAACTAATGAAAATACTTTATTGTTTTAAATAAATTATTTCATCATTTGAATGAAAATTTTCATTATTTTTCATTGTTTCATTGAATTTTTTCATTATTTTTCATTGTTTTAATGAAATTATTTCGTTATTAAGTACGCTCACTAACGTAAACTCTTTTATTTACCCTTTTAATTTATTAACAATTCCATTCTACAAATACGGACGATAGTCACAAATGCACATCACAAAAACTTTTAATGTTGATGGCCGCTTACAGTATCAGACTCAGAATCTTAATTTTCAGCATTTGCTTTATAGGCAACGTCAGAAAACAGTGCTCTGAAAACAATTTTCTCTATGAGTGCATAATAACCTTGTGAACGAATTACAACTAATTTTTGGGGAACAATTTCTATTGAAATAAATAAGGGTATGTTTTTCATAAATGCAATGAAAAATTTCATCAAAACTATGTAATACATTTCATTGAAATTAAATTTTTGAATTAAAATTTTTGAAAATAAATAAAAATAAACGGCAAAAAATTCCTTTCTCTTCAGGCTTATCCCGATTGGTCCTTCGCCACCACCGGACGTTCCGATTTCAATTGCAGCGACTTGGTTTTGATATCCGTATATCGTGTACGTTTAGATTCCTGTAATCGTTTGTGGGTTTTAGATGCTGGCATATCACGTTCACTTGAAGATTACGAAAAAACTTGTCCTCCCAAGATTTTAGTTTTCAATCTAAAAACTAATCAAGTCGTTAGACGCATAGATTTTCCACAGGGTGTGCTAAGAGGAGAGTCCTTGTTCACCAATTTGATTATAGATGAGACAACAGCTAAAGCGGGCACATGTGATGATGTTTTCGTTTACATTGCGGATACCGTAGAACCTGGTAAGCTTTATTTATGGTTGTTTATTATATTATTTAATATTCGTAAAGATAGTTTTAGACTATGCCACAAGCGGTTCGTTCGACTTTTGTAGAAAATGCAACACTAATATAATATGTCGTTATTGCTTTTTTTGAAACTTTCCAAAAAATCATTACATCAGGGTTGCATTTTCTAAAGAAGTCGAACGGCTTGTGAGATAGTGTAAAAAGGCTATAAGTGGTATTTGTTGCACAAGTTTATGAGTAAAAATTCTTCACACATTATTAGATTGTCATTTGCGCAATGCACTAGCTTTAATTTACTATAATTTATTACTCTTTTTGTTAGCCTTAATTACTTATAGGTCTTTGCCGGTTATTTTTGATTGCCAAAATAAATAGTAAACAATAGTCTAAATTACATTTGAAAAAAAAAATAGAAGAATTGCTTACTCAAGCAGCAATTTATTAGCGTAATTTTTTTATTGTGCTTTTATAACTCTATGATATTGAGAAGAATGTACTTAGTTTGTTCAAATATTTGGTAATTATTTGCATTGAAATATTATAGTTCTCAAAAATATTAGCTTGATCGATGATATGCATAATAGCAAATAGACACTTTACATAAAATTAAAAAGAAATGCTTTTTGTAGTTATTAATGATATAGCATGCTAATAAATTAATTTAACTTAAAAATGGGCCCGACTGTGTAAGGAGCTGGCATAAACGCCTATCTCGTTTTTTGTAATAGATTAAAAAAACACACAACCCGTGTCCTTTAAGGAAGGAGTATTGTATTTTTAGATTAAAAAATAAAAAAAAGTTCTTTGGAAATAACAAACATTCGCGTATTATTTTTTCGCATGCAATTTGTATATAAGACTGAAATTTACATACAAGAGATATCACACATGCTATTATGTCGGAGCTGATTAATATATAACCAGGGGTCGGGAACTAAAAATTGATTTTAAGCGCTTAACATGTGCGTCTAAAAATGAAAAATATGCGCAAAAATATGCATTTACCTACGAAAAAAGTACCAAAAAAATATTAGAGAAAAAACTAGAGTCCGACCGAATATTCGGTTTCGGTTTCGGCCAAAATTGTGGTTTCGACTGATATTCGGTTTATGCCAACTTTTTGGACGAATACCGAAACCGAAACTTTATTCTCTATAAATAAGGAAGTTAATCGAAATGAATCTGTTTTTCACGTCCCATATTTTTTCAAACAGAATGAAAATTTTACTTAGTTTTATAAAGCGCTACCAAAAGATATACATAGTAACATAAAGTATTCAATTGTTTGTTGCCAAAATAAATAGCATACACTAGGGAATGGTAAACCGATTATTTGTTTTTTAAAATAGATTTGTTTAAATAATTTCAAAATATGAAAAAAGCTCATTTTCAATCTTCACGACAAATTCAATACCGCCGAGAAAAAATTCTTTATTGTGTATATGTCCGATGAAACGCGGACGTAAACAAAAAAACTTCACTTTAGTAGAAATTAATGAAATAAATTTAGTGTAAAAAATAGGTAAATATTCCACTATATCTTTTTAGTTATTCCGACTCAACTTTTTGATTGGTGCTCTTGTAACATCATCAATAGAGTGATAAAACACTCCTCAATGTATGTGTACCGAACCCAATATTCCAGTTTTATTCATCATTTAAGCTAATTTCATGTCAAGTTTTTATTAGTCATATGCTCGTAAATGTTTAAGTTTTATATTTGCTCGATGGAATGCAATATATTAAATGTCTACTATTATTTTGACTGACACTGTATGTATGTAAAAATACTCTTACGCCCTTTTTCACAGAGTACAGTTAAAAGTCAACGTATACTTTAACGGAGAGCTTTGTATGCCGAATTTGCCGTTAAAGACCACGTTAACTTTTTTTAATCACATTGTGAAAAGGGCCGTTAATAAAATAAATGACTTTTCAGTTCTGTCAAGTTTTTAAAATGTCAATATCAGTTAATGCCAAAAAAGTTTCGGATTCGGCCGAATATTCGGCCTTTTTGCCGAATATTAGGTTCGGTTCGGGTTCAGCCTCAAAAAACTGGTTTCGGTCGGACTAGAAAAAACATAAAACAAACATAATTGAGTCTATTATTTAATGCAACTGAACTTTAGTTGCGTTGCCAGTCGGCAACTGAAAATTAATAGTTACCAGAAAGGAACTAAATAGTAACTGAAATTGACAGCCCTCAGTTGCCATCACTAGTATCATTTTCAGCAACTGGCAACCCGACGAAGGCTCGGGTGTCATCCATAATTAGCCTATTAATATTTTTTTTAAATGAGATATATGCATTAAAAATATTTTTGTAACTCTAAAAATATGCATTTATTGCCAAAATATGGAAAAATATGCACTTACCACAAAAATATGCAACTACAAATCGATGCTAAACTTCTTAAAATTTGATGATTCATATAGATAATTACTCAGTACCTCTTTATCTATCACCATAAAAAACATGCATTTCCATGAAAGTCCCACCCTGGTTTATAACTATTCCGCCGGAACTACATCATAAAAAATTACTTGGGATGAAACGAAATAGTTCGAAATAAAAAAATCACTTTAATCAAACCGAAAGAAGCAGCTATGAAAATATGTACTGAAATAAAAAAAAAAACGTGTACCTCCATTTGCTTTTTAACAGACCTTTTTTTAGATAGCCTTAAAAATGGCATGCCAGAAGAGGCCTGTAAGAATCCCTGTGCCGCAATGACAGCATTGGTAAAACTGAAATGAGTATGGAATGCGGATTGGCAGTCCTTATGTCTGCTAAACATGGCTTCTAGAAGGCAATTTACCGCTGGGGACTTAGGCGTTTACACAATCAGGCCCAAGGCCTTACACAATCAGGCCCAATAACTTGTTTTTTGTTTAATACAATTTTTTTTATATAATTTTTCTAGAGTACATAATTTAACTATAATTCTTACATGTTTATTTGTAGATTTATTAACATTTCTTCTAAATGTTTACAATTTTTTTTATAAGGTACATAATTACACTGGTCTGCAAAAAAAGCGTTTGACTCTTGAAATGAAAACATGTGGAATATAAAGATTTTAATGCTTTTTTCTATCACGTACATTTTTTATGGACGTGACTAATATATCGCATGGAGAACGGCTTCTCCAATTTAGATAAATAAAGCACCAAAAGATGCGAACTAAAGTCGCCTTTAAGTCAACCGTAAATACATTTTTATATTTCCAGCTCTTTCGGAGTTATTCAGGAACTAGCGGCGAAAAAAAAAGTTGCTCACGCAAAATTAAACTTTTCGTTTTCAAAAACTCCTAAACAAATAAAGGGGACAAAAGTTTAAAATGTTTATCATTTATCAGAAAACTAGGTATAGTAGGAATAAAATAAGCCATAAATCATTAAAATTGGTGAACCAATATCGATTTTATTCACAATTTAGTGAAAGAACTTAATTGACAAAAATTGCAATTTTCATACAACAAACACATATTAAAATTTTCATTTTGTATGGAAATTGTGATTTTTATCAATGGAGTTCCTTCACTTATGTGCTGTTTCCTGAGTGCTTTTCATATAAATTTTAGGCAAGCAATAGTTGTTTGCATTGTGGAAACAATCTATATATACTAGCCACACAAGCTGTGCTTCGCTACCCTATTGTTGTGCAGATATAGAAAAATTAATAATTATTGCATTTTGAATTTACCCGTCTTTTCCCCACTCCTATATCACCATGCTTTTGTTTAAGTGTACAATTTTCTCTCAATGTAACTTATCTCAAATTTAGATTCTCACTATGGTGGTTCTCCAGATATAGGATAATTCGTACTTATTATTTATTTATTTATGTACTTATTTATTTTATACCACACCTACAATAAATATACATACCAACAAACTTTCGTTTAAAAGTACCGTATCCAAAAAAATTCCCTTTTTATAGAAGGTGCCTTTCAAAAAGCCCAAAAAGTACCACAAAAAACATTGCCAATAAGTACCATTTCCCGAAATTCATTTTAAAAAAGTTATATTTAAAAAAGTACTTTTTCCATAAAAGTATACTTTGCAAAAAGTACCTTGTCACTTGTCTACTCATTGTCGACAACAATTGACTGCTATTGACAGTCTGTTACTATATTCTGAAGCTTATGAAATTAGTCTAGCATGTTAATATTAATCAATTGTTGTCGACAAAGAGCAGACAAGTGACAATTTTTTATGTCGTGTTGATGTGACTTTGACGTCGCCTTTCTCAATAGGGGGGAATATTTTTCAAAAAGTACCTTTTCGAAAAAGTAATATGTATTACTAAAAAGTACATTTTCAAAAAAAGTACAATTTTATTACAAGTAATTTGTAATTATCCAATATTTGGAAAACCCGGATAGCGAGACTCAAAATTTTGATTGAGAACAAACCTTGTATCAAAACCTTTCGAACACACCTTGTATAAAATTCATATTTCGTTGTTTCCCACTAAAACCTTTTGTAAAATATACGAAAATAAGAAATCTATAAAAAAAAAACAATGTGCTTCTCAGTTGGAGTACGAGTAGTACTTCCAAAAATTTTAAATAATGAATATCAATTTTGATTCAAATTATTTTCATTAGGTATTGTTGTCTATGACAGCATACGGGATACAACTTGGAGAGTTACACATCCAGCCATGTATCCTGATCCTGATTTTGCTCAAGCCGAAATTCTAAATGATCGTTTTGTACTAATGGATGGCATAGTCGGTATAACATTTGACGCCAAAAAAGGTTTAATTTATTTCCAACCGTTTGCCACAGACAGGTAAGTTTTGCTTTCATATTCAATGAACAGAATTCATATGGATTAATATCAAAAAGGCGTATCTCGAATTTTTGTTATATTACAGTGGAAGCAAAAAACTGAAAAAAACTGAAACACTTAGATGTGTACTTCATACATGACAATAAATTCGTCATTTTTAACCGCAGCTTATTTAGTTCTTTAACGCCCCTTTTCACAATGTATGGTTAAGAGTTAACGTGGACTTTAACGGCAAGTTTTGTATGGCAAAGTTTCCGTTAAATTCCATATTAACTCTTAATCGTACATTGTGAAAAGGGCCGTAAGGAGGATGTAATTATCAGAAAACGTTAAAAATGCGATTTGAAAAAATTCGGGTTACGTCTTTTCTATATTATGTAATATATATCGTCAGCTCATTATTGGTTTGACCCATCGTCCATTAAAAAAAAATAAGTTAGATATGGGTTATATACATACATTTTGAATTCCTTCGTTCAGAATTCGGAACCTGTTGCGCGAAATTTTTCTGGTTTCTGAGATATCAAGCATTTATTGTGGTCGTTATCAACAATTTTAATACATATTTTGTAAAAAAAAATTGTTTTTTAAATAATAAACCGAAATCAAGAAGTAAAATATCAGGTTTCCTCAATATTGATTTTTATTCTATATAAATATATTTTCTAATAACATTTATAAGCTTATTTTCAATAAACAGTAGGAAATTTAATCTCAACAACAAGTTAATTAAATACACAGCAGTTAGTATACACATGCAGCAAAAAAAATCTTCTTTTTAAAAATAAATTAAGAAAAGTGGCTAATGCAGCACAAAACAGGATTTTTTACTTTTAGTAACTGCATTTATGAAAGTTCACTAAAATTTACACTTTTCTTCAAAACATATGCCGGAAGCAGTGATGAAAATACAAAAAAAAACTATCGGGTATATTTTGAGAAAACTTCATGTAAATTTTCTTTGTTGTTTTTCTCCATTCCTATTTTTTGGCATATGCGTTAAACCAACAATGAGGTGACAATATGTCGAATTTCATAAAAAATGGTAGATGATAAAAATCCAAACCCCTTTTTTGTGTCGAAAATATTTTAAATTTCTCTATGGTTTTTATCCTAAAGGTGGAGGTACATACCACGCGTTACGCGGCCACGCTTTTCTTACTTTTCGAACTTTTAACGCTATAAGAATGGCAAGTTACACACCAATCTTTTGATGCTCTTCTGCTTATACAATTTCAAGTCTTCGTCGGCTATATTTTGTCTTGCCTTTAAGTTTTGTTTTTCTTTATATATTTAATGCAGTTTTCATTCATTTTTTAATGAAAAAATTAATTTCTAATAATTTATTTCCATTAAACAAACATTTTAGCATATGAATCTGGCAGCACTACCTGTCATTTTGTATACGACGCGTGAAAGTTGAAGAATGTTCAACTTTTTGCGAGTTACGCGCGTCTCAAAGTTTTGTTTGTATCTTGCCTTATGGAAACACACTATTTCAACTTTTTTGACAGAAGTCTGTAACGCATTAGCGTATTTAACGCATGCTATGTACCTTCACCTTTAGATATCAGGGATCGAAAATAACAGTTATTATCATAATTTTAGTTCAAAAAGTCAGACAGAATTAATCTGTCTACGATATTTTAGTATAGCGTTGTGATGGAAATAAGCTAAGGAATAAGGACGTTATTCATAATGAATTATCAAATGCTTATAAAAGGTTTATGAAACAGACTTTCATACAAAATTTGTTTCATAAACCTTTAATGAACCTGTTGAACCTAATGAACTTTGTTCATTTTCACCAATTGGATACTATCAAGTATTTAATCAATTTATTCAATATGAGAGGTATAGGCCCTTATTACAGTTGCCCTAGTCGTAGTCGAAATTAAACGACTCCAATGTAAAACATATAGCAAGCGTTGCCACAATTGATAGATTTTTTCACGACTACGACAACCATAATAAGTCTGAATGTAACTTTTTATATTCACCTACAAGTTAAATCGATTTTGCTTGGTACGAAATTCCCCATATCTGATTTACTCCAAATATTTCTAGCTCTTCTTTTAAATTTTAACTTTTGTTTTTGACCAAAAAAATATTGGTAAAATTTTAACTTTTATTTTTGATCGAAAAAATATCAGTCAAAAAATAACTGTACATATTATTATTTGACTTTTTCTAAAATAGTCATAAGAGTTACGCTTCTGAGAGTCAGGCAGCTTTTAAGTCCCTCCTTTCTTGGAAATTCCGTTCTAAGCTTGTTTTAGAGTGCTTTGACTCACTACATGAGCTATCGTTACGAAGCAAGGTTTCCATTTACTGGATACTTGGCCACAGTGGTCAACCGGGTAACGAGGAAGCTACTCCTTTTATGGGCTCTGAGCCCTTTTGTGGCATAAACTGGTCGACTGTAAAGTCCCTAATCGAAGGAAATGACATATCAACCGCAAAGGAAGTGTGGCTGGATTCCTCTGCTTTAAGGCAAGCCAAGGCACTAATGCAGCCATTTTCATATAGTGGCAAACTGAATTTCAACAGGAATGATTCACGGCTTGTTACTGGTTTTCTCTCTGGTCACATTAGACTGAACTATTCTCTGTGGAAAAGTAACCAAGTTCGTTCACCCTTGTGCCGTTTATGATTGGAAGATGATGAGACAACGGCACACATTCTCTGTGAGTGTATCGTCTTATATAATAATAAAAAGCGTGCTTTTCATTCTGAGTTTATGTGTTCGGATGATATTAAGCGGGCTTCTCAAAAATCTCTGTGCTGACTTTCATAAGGAGAGTCATGCAGAAGTTGATTTGATTTATAGATCTATGGCACAAAAGATCCACTAGGTGTTGCAGTGCCGGTCTTTGGACCAGATCTTTCCCTATTCCATTCTTCTACGGTCCCTGAAAGATTTTATTTAACATCATGATGTAAGTTCAAACTTCCGTGCAGCCAAAAATTTTGTTTGTCTTTTCAATTATTACATGCTTTAGAATTTCTTTCTTAAATAAAAATAGTTTAATTGCAAGATTAAATTGAACAATTATAATTACTTTGATTAATTACCTTCACCCAACCTTTTTTTTTTTGTAATTTGCAATAAAAATACTTATAAGTTTAATTTCAAAGAATATTTTCAGTTACACGCGAAGTCTTAAGGACTGGACCTATAGCCATTAATCAAGTACTGCCCGTTAAATTGGTGGGTAAAAAATCATCACAAGGCATTGGCATAGCGGTAACACCAGATGGCACTTTAGTGTTTAGTCCTTCGACTGAAACTGCAATAGCTACTTGGAATCCAAACACAAACGAACAAAACGTATTGGCTCAGGATAAAGATCATTTACAATTCATATCCGATATAACGCTAACACCTCATGATCCGGGCTATGTTTATGTAATATCCTCGAAATTTCATAGATTCTTTTTGAAAAATCTTAATACGGATGAAGTAAATAATCGTATTTTAAGAATGCCGCTGCCGGGACACACACCAGCTGTCCCAACCTTAACGTCAACACCATATTCCATTAAACCTTTTGCATTACAAGGTAAATCTTACTATCAGCTGACCAACGACATACAAGCAAAAGGTATTGGCAATTTCTTTAGCAGACCGCCAGCAGCCAGCAATCATCCTTACGATTTCGAAAATAGTGGCATTATAAATTATTCTGTTAAGAATCCATTTACCGCTCTTAATGAAGGCGAGACATTTCCACCACGCAAAGAGCAACGTAATCAAGATCAATATTCATTTTTAGAAAGTTTAGCAGCTATAAAATCGGCCGGGCCATCAGATGCTGCCACCATCTTTAACATACATCCTAATAGCGGCCGTGGAGCAGGAGCAGGTTTTTATTATTCCAGATCAGCACGTAGTCTTAATGAAGAGACAGAAAATGCAAGTCAACAATGATTGCTTTTCAGTTTTCTTACAGGCTTCTTGAGTGTAAGTTTATTTTTGGCATACAGTGTATTAGCAGTGTCTAATTAAAGTGCAATTTAATGTATACGTAAAAAAACTATATTTTTCTTTTGTTTGGCTTGAACTGAACAATATATTTGCATATTTTAAGGCAGCTGTTATTAAAGAAATGTTACTAATTGATGTACGATTAAATGTTTGTATATGTGTAAAAGTGTGTGTAAATAATTAAATTATTTAGAAATATAAATTTTAGAATAAAGTGTGTTTAAAGTTTTCTTTTATTTTTTGTTTTGCATAAGTTCCTGCTATAAATATTTCTTTTTCTCTAGATAACTTATTCTTCACTTCTTATTTATTTAAATGTATAATTCATTTATAAATTCGTCTTCAAAAATTAACTGCTTTGTTTATTTCTATTCTATCGTTTCCATTATTGGACTTTTCCTTCCAAATTCGCTCGACATTTTAGTGTTTGTTGGGTTGGAAGGGTAAATCTAATTTTGGTAAGTTTGAGAATACATTTATGTATGTAAGTATGTATAAATATTTGTCAATATTCAAATGCTGCTTGCGAAAATTCGCAGAAATTAAATCAAAAAGTTTTAAATAATTTCCAAAATCTGTATTAAATTTTACCTATCCGAAAGTTAGGCTAAAAGAAGTTGAAAAAAAAATATCATGATTGGCGAAGAAGCTTATAAGAACTTATTGGATTTTTTGCCAATCAAATAACGCAAATGTGTCTGCGGATTTAACATTTTTTCTTTCTTAATTAAAAATTTGTCTATTGCATGATCAAGCTAAACAAGTTGTTAGACGCTTTGGTTTAAAAAATTGCTAGAATCGAGGCTTTAAATCTGATATTTAAAAGTTTATATCGGATAAAAAATGCCTACTTTTCCCCTAACAAAATTTTTACTCTTTAAATAATATAAGAACCCGCAAATCTGGCGGGAAACCTCTAACTGGCAACTCTGCTTAGTAATAACGTGTATATATTAAAACTATGGCAACCTTTGTGAATGATGCTTGTACGTGTAGTTTTTCTTTAAGAACGCCTGAAAGTATGTGAAGCTTCTAAACATAAAAAAAACATTTTCCCAGCCAAACATGCTTGCTGCTATTTCTGTTGGCCTGGTATTTATGAACAAAATTGAATTTTGTGAAATTTTGTTGAATCGTCGTCCGTCCCGTCAGTCACCGAACAGAAGAGAAAGAGGTATAGGTAGGTAGGTAGATATTTTTGTTTGTTGTGCTTATTAAATGGAATATTTAAAAGATATCCTTAGAAACATATCGATGGAAAGAAACAATAGATTAAATAGATGTGTTTTATAAGAGATTTATTTATTTATTATTTATTAATTAAAATATTTTGATTACTTTGTATAATAAATTCATTAGTCAGATAGACAATTTTTACTGCCTGTTTATCGGTGTCGAAGAAAATGTTTCATTCTTACAAATAAATACATTTGAAATAATAACAAAATTTTGGAATTTGTTTTTGTTATAAATTGAATTGTAAGAATGAAAATTTTCCTTCGAGATCGATAAACAGGGTATTTATTATTAATCTTTTAATGATAAATTTTGGATTAAAACATTTCTTAAGTAAATTATGAAAATTATTTTAAACTTTTTAACATTTAACTAAGACCTTTTACAAACTATTTATTTTATTTCTATATTAATCATTACAAGGCAATTTAAAAATATTTTGTAGTAAGCATACATACATCTCACAGCTGTAAGCTGTATGGGATTTTTATTGAAACGAAATCATCGTCACCAGAATTTATTCATTTCTTCTTATTAGTTACACGAATGTCTCTGAAATAAATAAAAATGAAATGTTATTGAGTTGTTTAAGCATAAATTATTTTTGTTAACCCTTTCACGCACAAAGTGTTAAGAGACACAGAAACAATTATTCCTAAAAAATTTAATTCAATACTCTTAATCAAAAATTAAAACTAGTTTCAATTAATTTCGTAATCGAACGAACTACTCATGTGATCAAAAACGAAATTTTCTAACAAATTTTACAAATTTTGCGTCATTGAAAATTTGGATTTCAGTCATTTAATATAAAATTTCGTCGTAGGTTGTACTTCAGCAACTAAATTAATTGAAGCTGCAGTTTTCGTATTTTAGTTGTTTCTGCACAGAAAACTGCAGATTCAATTAATTGTGTTCTTGAAGTTCAACCAACGACGAAAATTGTACTCGTATATTTACTGCCAGTTTTTGCAAATAAAATTTAAATTTTCGTTATGGACTTTGAATTGAAAACAAAAACAAATTTGAGTTTTTTTTATTGTTGTTTCAATATAAATTCCCTAACGAAAATTGTTATTTTATTTACAAAAACTGGCAGTTAATCACTGAATTTCAAATTACTCGAAATTTTTAAAATTTTTTAAAAAATTTTGTTTTTGATGACATGAGTAAAGCCCTTATGACACTACATTTTTTCTTCATTTTTCAAATTTGGGAGAACAATTCAAATAGAATATAATAGGAAATTTTACCAGGTGCAAAGAGTTCAGCTATATTAAGATAAATACCAAATTGTCAAAGCTTTTACTAATGTTATCGATAAAAAATGAGGGCCTGTCAAAAAAAATTTTAAAATGTTCAACTTAAAATTAACATTTCAAGCTTGAAACATTAAAGTGTTGCCAAGTTAGTGGTTTATTCTCGAATTCAGCGACTTAGCGCCTCTTTTTTCAACTTTTTTTTTCTTTTGTCGTTTTATTATAAATAAAAAGTAGGCAGCACTTAAAGAAGCCATTACGTTTTGTTTACATTTTGTATAGTTGTTTCTTTCTATCATTTGCTATTTCTTTCTTTCAATCCTATAGCAAAACAATGCAAGAAAAATGTAGTGTCATAAGGGCTTAAGTAATTGATTCAACTGCGATATTAATTGAAAGTAGTTTTAATTTTTGATCAAATGTATTGATTGAAAATATTTTAGGAATAATCTTTTTTTTCTGTACTTAAAACTTGTAAAATTTGTTAGAAATTTGTGTTTTTGATCAGGAAATAGAAACTAGTTTTAATTTTTTATTAAGTATATTAATATGAAAATTTTTTAAGAATACACAGAAGAAACTAAAATACAATTGCAATTATCAAAACTGCAGATTCAATTAATTGTGCTGTTAAAGTTCAACCTTTATTCAAATTCAAAATTTCAATTACAGATTTGTAAAATTTTTTAGAAAATCTTATTTTCTATCATATGAACAATTGATCCTACATAAGTGAAGGCAACAACGCATAGAACTGTAAAATTTTAACATTAACATAACATTTAACATTAACATTTAACATTAACATAAACCATAAAAAATATTTTTTAAAATATCGCCATTAAGGAAGCCATACACGCTACGGCTGGCAGTTGGTACAACTTGAGTAGGTTCTACACAAAATTGCAACATTTGTGGGCTCGTTGTATTAAATTGTGTCTCGGTTGTATGCAGCGTTACCGTTGGTGCTACTAAAGTAGCAATTTGCCTCTTTTTCGACTGCTTGGATACTATTTTGCTACTTTTACCAAATGCACCCAAATGTGATACTTTTTGAAATTCTTGCCACTTTTTTGACACTTACTAAATGAAGAGATACTTGGGGCAATTTTTCTTACGCAGTGAACCCCACTAAGTGGTGTTATTTATTTTTGCAACATCAATCTTGAAATGCTTTGCATTACAGTGCTTTACAAGCAAAATATATAAAGTTTCTAATGCATTTTTAACTCTTGATTTTAACTCTTAAAAAATTCACCTAAAATGAAAAATATGCGCAAAAATATGCATTTACCTACGAAACAAAACTAAAAATATATGAAAATATTTTTTTTTAATTTTTTATGGTTACATATTAGAAAAAAAAACATAATTGGGTCTATTATTTAATGCAACCGAACTTTAGTTGCGTTGCCAGTCGGCAACTGAAACTTAATGGTTGCCAGAAAGGCAGTAAATAGCAACTGAAATGGTCAGCTCTCTGTTGCCAGTTGCCATCAATAATATAATTTTTTTTCCAAGTTAGAAATATGCATTAAACAATGTTTATAACTTCACTCCCTAGAGGCAAAAGCTGGTTCGATTAAAATGATCTATATATATTGTTTGAAAGGCTTCAAAAGTAAAATTATTTGTGGTACAGCACAGCTTCCGAATAGACAACATTTGATGAAAAACGTTAAATATTTAAAACAAAATTTTATTTGATCCCCTATAACTCAGTAATTTTTTATTCGATCAAAGTCAACTTACGTCTTCAGCATTACATTTAATTTTGAACCTTTCAGCTTTAGATAAAGATTATCCTCGACCTATTTAAGCTTCAAATTATTTTATCGGCTTAGAAAGATCAAAAATGTATTAAAAACTAACAATTCGCGTTAAAGTTATAATGTATAATATAAAATTAATCAGAAACCTATTCTGACTAGGCACTGCTCTTGCGCAAAATTTGTTTTGCAGCAATTATTTGATAATGCTACAATATTCCCGTTAATTTTTTTGCATAGATTTCACGTAATGCATAATTATTTATTAACAAGTCGAATTTTATTAGTAGTTTGAGTAATAATTTGGGATAGAACTGCCAGAAAGTATTGATAAAATGTTAAACCTAATCAGATGAGCGAGAGTTTATGTTTGCTAACCTTAGGTTGAACAGGCTGCCGGTTTCTAAAAACCGGCCCACTTGGTTCCTTTGTGATGCCTTGTTTGCTAACCTTAATTTTTTTTAAAATTAAATAATATTTTTCTTGCTATTAAAGTTGCCACTTTTTTTCTCAGAAATTCCCTTTTTGTGCACCTTTTATTTGCAAAACACCCTTTTTGTGTCCCTTTTTGAAAAATTTCAACGGTAACGCTGGTTGTATGAAAGATCAGAAAGCTTTTATTTTTTGTCATGTTGTACAACATTGTCGCAGCGTTTGTATTCCTGTCGCATACCATTTTATGTAGTATACGTGTTTATTATTGTTGTGACCACCTTTTGAGTAAACATTGAATGTGAGTATTATTTGCGGACAACATAAAATGGAAGATATATACTTGGTCACAACTTGGTTGCAAAATGAAGTTGTGCATGAAATCGCACACTAAATTGTATCGTTTGTATGACAAACATACAACTTGATTGTTAGCTGAGTTGTACCAACGGTCGCAAACTGTATGGCTTACATAATACATATCGAAGGCTGAGTATAAATAAGGCGTTTCTACATTTGTTCGAAATGGTGTTTTTAACGTTAACTGGTAGACAACTACAAAATACACCCTCATCGGTTTTATGATCACTTGAAAATTATTATTTTTATGTAAAATGTTCTAGTTTTTATTCAGTTAAGTACCACGAGAAAATTTTTGAGGAACATTTTAACCCTCTAACTCTTCGTTGTAGGGGTCTTTTTGTCTCCTTCTTAAGAAGGGGACAAAACACTTCTCTTCAGCAACGATATAGCGGGGTTATATGTTCTAAAAAAATATTTGCCATAAAATTCTATCATAGGTCTTCTGGGTGTCTTTGACTTCAGACTTAACCTGAAAGCCAGAAATAATTAAAGACTTAAAATGTGTTTGAGGGTTAATTTCGAAATTATTCAAACTTAGTATTCGATATAGGAAATCTTGTAAGCCTTGCGCTTAAGGTATTTATAAGATGTGTTCAGAACTTTTATGTAAAACATCACGAGGAACATTTTTGGTAGAACATTTCAGCCCGCCATTCGCCGCTGAAGGAGAGTTTTTCCCCTCTTTTTTAAACAATGGTACCCGATACAAAGAAGAGCTAGAAGGTTAAAATTTTCCTCAAGGTGTTTCGCATAAAAGTGCTGAACACATCTGATACCTTAAGCGTAAAGCTTATAATATTTCTTATGGCTATAACTACAGTTGAACTTCCATAACTTTAACTTTTTTAACTTGCATCTTTCTGTAAGTTGTACCATCAGATCAGCTGTAAAAGTTATTCCATAACTTGAAATTCTCCATAATTTGAACTATTTTTAGGTATAATGCGGATTGAAGTAACGGAAGTTCGACTGTATGTCCAAAAGATGGAGAAATTTAACTCTCCCTAAAACGAGTCCCAGGTGTAAATTTTCAAAACGCCGATACACGTATACACATATTTTTGGTGCCCTCAGAATCAGGTCGTTATAGCCTTGGTATTTAAAAGGAAATTAATGTTGTTGTACAGTGTAATCCATAAGTATTTTATGATTTGGATGTCGGTTCGTTTTGTTGCCCTGTGTAATTTATGAAATAGTCTTTATTATCTTAAAACAGTTTATTGAAATATTATTTAACAAAATATTAAAAATTACCCTTGACACGAAAATTAATCAAATTATTTTAATTTTCTCATAAACAAAAATTTGTTAAATTAAAAATTAATATCTGTTAATGATTAATAAAATAAACTAATACTATTATTTCGTTATTGGCAATTATTGAATAAGATTAAATAGACAGCAATTACTATTAGAAATTAAATTTTTATTTGCTGTATGATAAATTAAGATTTTCAATTTTTAAGACACTAAATTATTACAATTTGTGGTTTTTTCCACAAAGTTTGGAGCTAAAATTTTTTGCCAATATTAAAAAAATTAATAAACAAATATGAATATGTACTGTTTTTTTAAATAAATGTCGATGTCTGTTTTTGTTCCAAAACAAGAATTGCTTGAAAAGCAAAAGTAGGGAATTTTGAAATGCGTAAGTGACACGTCAGACGTCATATATGTACACAGAAAAAAATATCATCAAACTGCAACTAACAATTTCAATTGTTAATATGTAATTTAAATTCAAACATATATTTTGTGAATATAACAAATTGAGTCGTTGATACGACAAACAGAAATTTTTTTTCAACAAACTGAACTAACCAAATTTTTTGTTATGTATTGTGAAAAAAATGAACAATCATCATTGTTGATATAACAAATGAGTGCACACACGTAAATGAAACAAAGCAAATCACGTTTTGTGTGTATTCATTACTTGCCTATTTATTAACGAATTGCTCTGTAGCTGAGAGGTAAGAACGTTAGTCTATTAGTCCGTAGGTCGCCTGTTCGATTCCACCCAAAGACATTTAGTGTTTTTCGCAGACAAGCAAAAAGTCGCTTCAAGGATTGTGATTGTATATAAAAAAAGTATTGTTAATACAACAATTATGATAGTTAAAATTTGTTCGGAAAATCAACAATTCACATTGTTGATATAAAAATAAACTTAATTGAAATTAATTTAAAATCAACAAAAAAAATTTTTAAACTATTTTTTCCGATTTTCCTTTAACTTACAATTTCGTAATTGTATTTACAAAAATCGTTGTAGGTTCAAAAGCAATTAATTTTTTAATTAATATAACAAAAGAATTAATTGTATTTACAAATTTTTTTTCTGTGTACATATTAGAAGTTGTATTGAAGATTAAAAACCATAACTGTAATTAATCATGCTTCTACGTGATGTCTGTTTAGCTTAAGTATTTTCTTTTTAATATTGAGTAGTGTAATGTGACCGATTATGGCCTCTAGAGGCAAGGTTTTTCATAAGGAATGAATAAATGAAATTAAATAAAAAATAGTAGAGCTCTCTGTATTACAATAGGAAAGAAAAAAAAACGGACATGGCTTATAAGAGGTGCAACAAAAGCGTTTAACTTGGCTTACATCCTCCAAATATATAGCGGAATTTTCAATAGACAAATTTTTTTTTCTTCTTTTCATTTTACTTAATTGCGAAAAATTACCAATCTTTATCATCAAAATGCATTTACTATTGTGACGGTGTACAGTGGGACATTTCGAGAAAAGGCGGCCTAATAAAGTCTGTAACTTTGGACCGAATTAACATTTTTGAATAGTCGAAACCATAGATTATACGAAGATAGTCAACTGGCGACCTGTCAAAAAAAAAATGACAACTCTCCTTCACACGAACAAGCACTGTGTATTCAACTCACATGAGCGGGGTTATTCAACACACATCGAAGAGCATAATTTCTGCGTTTGAAAATGCTGTAAAATCTATCTTTTTTGCACACACAAACACTTTTATCACCTGATTTAATTTTTTATTTGTTTAGGTACAAATATTACGTTTCTTCTTGCTGTAATTTAAAAATATTTATTTAATTTTGTTGACATTTGCATGTTGAAATTTATCAATGTTTTGAACCATTTTTTCATTCAGTAGAATTGCATTTTTTATACTATTTGGGATAAATTTTTTTAGTACCAAATAGAATAATTTCAAAAAAGTGTTTAGAAAATCAATAAAATATAAAAATTTTGTAAAATACTATTTGTACAACTATGTGTGGTTTTGGTGCTGTGGTGAACGTTTTATTTTACACCAATACTAATAAAAAATGTTCTACTAACACATTCTTAGACTTAGGTTTTTGACCGTAGACTTAGGTTTTTGAAGTTTTAGTTGACTATCTACGTATAATCCATGGTCGAAACCTTCATTCCGAGATGTTAATACTGAAGTATTTACATCTCAGAATGAAGGTAGAAAAGTAGATGAATCTACTTTTACTAAAAAGCAACATACGAAAAGAAAAAAAATCATACATCAATTGTGCAAAAGACAACGGCGAGAGGATCGAGTTGAAAGGAAACTTTTCATTGGATTAAGGGCCCCATACACTACACCAGTATACACGCGCAATCACGTGTTGGCGCCAGTGGTTTGGTCGTGTATGGGCATTTGGTATGATTGTACGCTTTGCTGTAGCGATGTCAAACTGAGTTTGATATTTTACTGATGGTACCATTTTGTGGTATTGTGAATGGTGAAATTAGCTCAGTTAAGAAAAGTTGTCAAAGAGTAAACATCGGGGTAAAACACATTTACTTGAATAAATTGTTCATAAATTATAAAAAATAAACAAAATAACTATTGCACAGCCTTTCTGAAATAAAACAAGCAATTTCTAATAATTTTTTAATAAAAAACACGCCTTTTTTTTTAATTTACATTTTCAAAACAATATCAATAATATATGCGGTGCCCAACGACTCATCCGTACAAAATTTTTAAAGAAATGAATATTGCACCAGTATGCTTGTATGGTATGTATTTCGAGCACGATTCAACAGCACTTGTTTGTGCCAGTATACTGGAGTAGTGTATGCCCTGCTTTAATTGTCATAGAATTTATGAAGAAAATTTTTTCAGTGTAATGTTTGTGGAGTGACTCGCAATTCATTGAACCTCTTTACTGAATATGAAATTTACTTTTTCCTGTGAGCATTATTATATTAAATAGCTAGCTTATTTTCTTGATCTTCTAGCACAAGTCATGTAATATTTATAAATATTAGCAAATATATGTAATAACGCTAATCAAATATTTACCCCATCTGGCCATGCCTTTAGAAGAATATTTTGTGTAAATACAAACAATGTACATAAGTGTGTACATACATATCGTCAGCCGAAATGCAAAACCACACAACTAATAAAACATTCAAAATCGCATGTCCCTACAAACCTTTCAAACCTTTATCGTAAACATCAGCCAAACTAAAAACGAAAATAAACTAACTTGAAGTATTTTATATTATATCAAAATATTATGTACGTAAAATTAACTTAACCTATAACATCTATAAAATAAATGAAAATTCACGTAAGAACCGGTCTACTTATTATTCATTCAAATTTAACAAAAATTTCATTTAATTCTTAATGTTACAAAAATTAAGTGAACATAAATCCATGAAATAAAAGATTTTTGCTTTATTTTTAATAGGGCTAACGTCATGTTGAAGGCAAAAAAAATTATCCTGCCAAATTTTCAGATCAATGGGCGGCCGTGTGAATAAAAAGGCAGCTAATGCTAATAGTAGCAAATTTGAAGTTTAAACTAGCTTTGAGGTGAATAAAAATGTCCGTTTAAAGCATGGTATTGTATTCAAGATTTCACGTGAAATGCTGTCAAAACACATATAAAAAAAAATTGGCATGAATTATTCATGAAGAAATGTTGCTTAAGTAGTACTCTGTTTTTCTCAAGGAAAACATATGAAATGTATTAACAACATTTTAAGTTTTCATGCGAAATAACAGCCCAACCTAAATCAGAGCGTTGAGCGTCGCGTAAGCAGTAGGCTACGTATTTACAATACATTCACAGTAAATATTTTGTGGTAAAATGTACTGTAAATACGTACCCTGTTGCTTACGTGACGCTCAACGCTCTGATTTAGGTTGGCCTTTAATATGAGTGGCACTTTTTTCGCTTGGAATTTAAAACAAACATATGAAGATTATAACAAACATTTTTCACAAATTTGAACACAGTACCAGGCTTAGTTAGCTAGTACTTTATACTTACTAGTAGAAACTAGTTTTTCCAGCGTTAACTTAAAAAGGGTGTGAATAAAAAGTAGCAAATGCTTAAAATTACTAGTTTATGCTTCGAGTTTTTGAACCTTCCTATATCCGCGCGTTGGTCTGTGAGACCGACAAAACGATTTTACGTAAATATTTTTTTTCCCAGAAAGTACAAAGTTGAATTTTCTGTTAGCTTCCGCTTTTTTTACAAGCTCCGTTTTAGTGCTGATTTGGTGTTTGCACTAGACAAGTGTGTTGGTGTATTTCGTAACAATTGGTCTGTGAGACCGACGCGGGTATATGTGTAAACTTTTGTGAAGGTAAAACATGCAGTGTGATATGACCTGATTTTTATTTAAAAGCTGAAAACTAAGTTAACCTATGATTTATGTATTGTGCAATAGATGCTTTTAAGTTAGTATAAGTTATTTTTATTTATTTGAAGAAAAAAAATATGTTTTTGTTTTAATTGTTAGTTTCTTTGGCCAATTTATTTAAGTTTGTAGTTCCTCTTTTTAAGCTAATTAGGCCCGAAGTTTTAATGTAAATAAAAATTCATTTTATTACAGTTTTCCCGACGTTTTTGTTTTGGTTTTGTAATATCTAAGAAAAAACTATCGATTTTTATGGCTTATTTGTTAAGGACTAAAAATCAATAAAATAAGTGAATACAAATTTAATGCGTGATTTAATTTTTTTTAATTATATCATTGAGATTAAAAAACAGTCTTTTGTTTTTAGTTTTGTTTCAAAAAACTAGTATTTCATCGGTCTGTGAGACCGTGCGCGGGTATATGTGTTATAAAAATTAGCGCGGGTATAGGAAGGTTAACCATGTGAATGAGGTGCTGCTTTATTTAGCAAAAAACGTGTTATAATAGTTTATTTTCATTTAAATATTCCCCTTTATCGTGTGTGTGGCGATTTTCCCCTTCGACTACGACATTTTTGTAATAGATTAAAGACAGCACGCTAAATTTTTCTTTCATCTATAACAAAAATGTCGTCAAACACGATAAGGGCCATTAATATGTCTGCATCATCATTTTCTGATTGTTTAAAGGCAGGTGGGATTTTTTAAATAAATCTTTATAGTTCTTCGATATATCATTCGTGTACCTTTGTGAAAAAAATGATTTCGACCAGTTGTTTTAACAATCACATCATAGACTACTATCTGAACCAGACAATTTACAACAACATTACCACGATTATGTGAAAGGAATAGCAAATCTTATTGTTTCTAATTTGGCTATCACTTTCATGCTATGGTGGTAATGCATAACACATGATTATATGCTTTTTTAAACGTCAAAGTTGTGGATTCTGTTTCATCTCAGTGTGTCATTTTTCCAGCTTTTGCTACCACTTTTCAGCATTAGCTATGTAGCACTAGCAAAGAGTTATTCACACTTTTTGTAGTTTATACTTTTCAGCATAGCTAGTACTGAAAGGTTAAAACTAATTAATGCTAGTACTTATTACTATGTAGTATAAACTACTTTGGCTTGGCGATTAGACGTGCCGTGCTGCCAGCCCGCTCAAATTTAAAAATATCATAAGAGTGTATAAAATTAAACATTGCAGTTACGTGGTTTTGAATTTAAGCCAACGAAATGTAGGTATGTACGTAAGTATGTGATCTAACAATAAATTATAAATAAAAATGTTTAATGAATGAGCTATAAACTTTTCACTATAAATCAATAACAGCGACACTATAGTTATCAGGAGGATGAGTATAAAAAAATATAGATTCTCTCACACACACACACTAAATATACATATGTATGTAAATAAACTATGTAATATAATATTAATCAATAAAATTCTGTTTTACATAATCGTGCTAAAATTTCTTCATTTCTCAAGACACACACACACACATACATATTAATAGTCTTAAGCCTAGGCTTGCCAGACGGGCTTGAATGAGCTTGATTGTCAAGATATTTTATGTTCTGTCAAGTTACAAGCTCAAATAGGTATAATTTGTCAAGCTGAAATAATATTTTTGATTTATGAAAATATATCTGTATACAAGTACCAAAACAGTTTACAACTTAAAACAATGCTCCTTAAATTAATATTTTCATAACCATTTGGAGTCTCTTGGGAATAAATGCGACTAATTTTTGATAGTAACCATTTTTTCCATTCTTCTAATATGACTTTTTTGCTCAGACTTGCGGGAACACGGTTCCTGGTCCTTATTGAAATACAAATGGTTCCTGCTCCTTATTGAAATACATAATACCATAAATTGTTCATAGTGTTTCCGTGACAAGGGACATATTCACCCCTATTCTGCGTTAAGGTGAAGGTACATAGCATGCGTTACAGACTTCTGTCAAAAAAGTTGAAATAGTGTGTTTCCATAAGGCAAGATACAAAGCGAAGTTTGCGACGCGCGTAACTCGCAAAAAGTTGAACATTCTTCAACTTTCACGCGTCGTATACAAAATGACAGGTAGTGCTGTCAGATTCATATGCTAAAATGTTTGTTTAATGGAAATAAATTATTAGAAATTAATTTTTGTATTAAAAAATGGATGAAAACTGCATTAAATATATAAAGAAAAATAAAACTTAAAGTCAAGACAAAATATAGCCGGCAAAGGCTTGAAATTGTATAAGCAGAAGAGCATCAAAAGCGTGGTGTGTAACTTCCCATTCTTAAAGCGTTAAAAGCTCGAAAAGTAAGAAAAGCGTTGCCGCGTAACGCGTGGTATGTACCTCCACCTTTACGATTCGAATTTTTCTCCGTTTGGCAACTTTGGTATTCTGCGTTCCGTTCCCCCGTGTCATTTCGATTTCTTTTTCGATTGTATGTATTCTGCATTACGATCGTAGCTACGTTTTTGCAAGCTGTTTATTTACTGACGAAAAGTTTTTCGATTTTTGTTTGTGTGGTTAAAAAAGTATACAATTAAATAAAATATAAGTATAAAATGCTTTAAATTTATTTTATAATACATTTTTATTATTTTTTAAAATTTTAAAGGTTTATTTATGGCTCGATTATCGATGGCAACCGAACTTCAGTTGCGTTGCCTACCGGCAACTGAAAATTTGTGGTTGCCAGAAAAGCACCAAAAAGCAACTGAAATTGACAACTTTCAGTTGCCAGTTGTCATCCGTAATATGATTTTTAGCAACTGACAACCCAACTGAAGTTCGGTTGCCATCGATAATCGAGCCATTAATTTATTGTTGGTCGGAATTCACAACACCTGATCAATATGAAAAGCTGGCGAATTTAATGGCAACGAAGGATGATATTGCGTTTGGATATCATAAGCGTCCCATCAAAGAAGTGCAGTGTGTTTGATTAATAAATGTTTTCACAGTATTGAAGTTTTATTTATTTTCTTTATCACCTCCGCCGCAACAGGATTCCTCACACTTAATTAGTTTGGGCACAAACACTGCTTACTTGCATTCTGGCTTTTTCCTTACTTTCTGCACTTAACTGATGTTTTTAATTAATTATAGCTATCACAATATTTAGTTTTTATATATTTATCACTGTTTTTTCACTAAATTAAATTTTTTTACAATTTAACAATTACAATGTTTACAAAATTACTTATTTTTTCTGTTTCCATTTCATACGTTTCATAGCAAAAACAGCTGGTTTAAACGTACTCTTCTCTTCTTCTTTTTCTTTCGATTATGTTTTTTTTCAGAATAGCATTTTTCGATTCGAGCCATGATCTTACTTTATGATCCTTGTGTTTAGGATCATTATCCGTTATTTAGATTGTTGATGAGCTTGCTTTCTTACTAGAGCCCCTTAAAGCCATAGAAGCAAATTTTGGAGCACTTAAGAAGGAGTTAGCTTTTAGTTTTCTTACAAGAAAATGTTCTTCTGCCTCAGATAAATTTTAGGCCCCTATTATGATTCACAACTAAATTGATAGTTGAGTCGTAGTTGTGAAATTCTTATTATGGAATACAACTTCATCAAAGCAGTTGTCTCAGTTTTTTATCAGTTGTGTTTTGGTTTTTATTTCGACTATTGTGTTACTTTTAATTACTTTTAAACTGGTACTTTTAGGCGCCAATCTATCCCATTTGTCAACTCATATTGTTGCCATATCCATAAAACATAAAATCTCAAGAAAAAATAGTAGGGCCAAAATTAAAAATATTTAAAATATTTTGTGGCTACTTTGGTTTCAAAAAACAGAGAGTATAGATAAGAACCTTTTTTCGAACATTTTTTCGAAGACAACTAAAATTAGTTGTCAATCATAATACAAAAAAAAAAATGGTTGAGTTGGGTCATAGCATTGACAACTCAACCTAGTTGAGTTGTGAATCATAATAGGGGCCTTAATGTGTAAAGTTCTCTTTTGAAAATCAAGATAATTTTAATCAAATGTCAAGCTAGTGCACTATTTGAATCTGGCAACCCTACTTAATAAGCCCCATGCGGGTAAAATGATCAGAACTAAATTTGCCAGAAGAAGCCTACAACCGTATGCAAAAGTCTTAACGATTTAAAAACATAGACATTTCTTTAAACATCTCGTTGATTCTAAGGAACAAGGGGAAATTAACTAGTTATTTCTTTTATTGTAATTATTTCGAACTAATTTGCTTTGAATCCAAAATGATTATATTAAGTTAAAGTCCGTAACGTGTTAATCAAAAAGAATTTGACATGATCAATAGTCAAAGATCACTGGGATTTGTTAAAGATGTTTTCGGTCTGTGTGAAATCTCTTTCTTAATACTGTATTTAAACTAATGTTTAATAAGTAATTTTTGAGCTATTTTTTCCTTCTATTTCGTTATTAGAAATTTTTTTCTAATAAAGAAATTTTCCCTTAAGTAAGTGACCACTAACGCTTCGAAATACATATTTGAACGAGTCAATCTAGTGTATATAAATTATTTTATTGTATAAACTTTCACACTTTCTAATTTTAAAAATATGTTTCGGTTTTTGAGTACCTAAATAGCACTGGTCTGCAAAAAAAATTTTTTTTGGTCCTTTAAATAAAAATATGTATGTGGAATAATAAGATTTTAATGCACTTAATCAGGGTTGGAAAAAACCCGGGTTTTTTAAATAAAACCCAGCCCGGCGGGTTTTATCATGGGTTTTATTGGGCTTTTTTAGGTTTTATTGGGTTTAATTGGTTTTTTTATGATCTAAGCAATGTTGTCAAATTAGCCCTTTCGGGTATAGATTTATCAAGAAAATCATTAATATAACTATGCGACAAATGAAGACTTTTGGAAAAACACAAGGACTTGACAATATAGTTTCGATTTTACTACCACGGCGTAGTAAAACCCTATACTCAATTTGCGAATTTGGTGACCAATTTTTTTCATGGACCTCCAAAATTTCTGAAAATCAGTATGACCTCAAAAAACAGTGTCATCAGTATTTGGCCAACAGCTAATTCAAACTTAATGATACCGCTTAACTGTATATGGCAATAATGTAGCTAAGAGTCCGATTAACATTTTTTTTGTTTGACCATTTAATGCCAAAAAAAATTTTCGTGCACTTTTTGTTGAGAAAATTAAGAAAAAAATTTGTTTTCACTTTTTTCAGAATAACTTACTGGTACTCCTAATTTTTTACTAACAATATTCGGCAAACTTGTAGTTACGGTAGAGCTAAACAAGTTTTGCAAACATATCAATACAATTGAACTTGACTAGCTACCCTAATAGCTCACACAGACCACTTTTTACCTTAAAAATTTTGGGTTTTCACTATTTGTTTATGCTAAAATTTTTTTAAATAGTATATTCAATTGCATAATTCTCTGTTATGTTAAATTGTGTTTCATCAACATCTTGTGCAAAAATAAGTAATATTTTCCGCACTTTTTTTGAAAAATATAGGAAACAATTACATATTTTATTCACTTTTTTCAGCATAACTTACCGCGACTCCTAATTTTTCACTAATAATATTTGGCAAAACAATAAAAAAAAATAGTAAATACTAAAATCAACAACAACAAGTGGAACAACAACAAAGAAAGTAAAAAATTGAATAAAAATATAACCTAACCGGTAAAAAACAAAAATTTTTAAGGTACAAATTAGTTTTTTGGGCTATTTAGGGTGCCTAGACTGTAATTTGTTGAACAATGCTATACTACTGTCAAAACAGGATTTTGTTAAAAAGCGTGCATTCCAAATATATGGGCAAAGTAATTACTAAAGAAAGCGAAAAGATAGCAGAAGAATGCGTAAGTCAAAAGCACCCCATTTTTAGCACCCTTTTTTTGCCATTTAAAGATTAAAGATGCAGAAGACTTTCTACAAAAATAAAACAATGGTTGAAGATATTAAAAGGCAAAAATTAATAATGTTTACCTGCAAGCTTTTGCGATTATTTCACTTCAGTAACGAATTGCCACCATCAATAGAAAGAATGTTCTCATCTTATGGTTTAATATGGATTAACCTTTTAAATCGCCTTAAGCTAAGATCCCACTATCGGCGCAATGTACCGATTTTCATCGCAATTCATGTACCGATAATGTGAACGCCCATTATTTTAGCAAATGGGACAATCTGGGCCGAAATCGTGCTGAATATAAGCAATCAAAATCTGGATTGATGCGCCAATAATGTGAACACCTTTGTGCACAATGACGAGCAATCAAATTGTAAATTATGCAACAATTTCCATCAGCCACTTGTGCGCCGATCAAAGTCGGCAATCAGCGCCGATACCCAGGCATGGTAAAAATTATTTTGAAATAGCACAATCGGACCAATAAAGTTTTACTTTTTCAACTCGATTTTACTAAAAATAAAATTTTTATCTATTATTATTATAAATGAAAAGTATATTTATCTTGATATCTACTGTTGAACAAAAGAAATTGCTATTGAACAAAAGAAATTATAACTAAACAAATTTAGCCACCCCTGCTCAGAAAAAATTTGTTTACGAAACAAAAAGAATAAAAAGGAAAGTGCGGTAAGTTTTCACTAAAATTTATTTATGTATATCTATGTTATTATTATACATATATTTTAATTGTTCCGTTTTTAACCTTTTAACGGACATAGCAGTTTTCTGTTTTTGAGAGTAATCCATTCCAAAAGTAGAACTGCGTCTGCCAACAAGAAAATAAAGAAAAGCATATGAATAAATGTGCCCAATAAAGAACGATAGTGTGACCGAATTGAACCAATTATTGACGCAATTTTATTTTGCCCGATATGAGTCGAAAAACATTGTAACAATATGCGACGATAATGGGACCACCCAAAAATAAATTGTGCAATGTTTTGAATTGTATGCCGATATAGGACGACAAAAATTGTTACAAATTGTGCCATGGGCGACGATAGTGGGATCTGGGCTTTAGATTGGAAAAAGCATTAGCTCTCTTACGCCCCTTCTTACAAAGTGCGGTTAAAAGTTAACGTGGACTTTAATGGCAAGTTCGGCATAGAAAACTTGCTGTTAAAGTACGCGTTAACTTTTAATAGTACATTATGAAAAGGGCCGCTAAAAGCATTTAAAATCTGAGCCACCAGAGTGGTAACTGATTTAAAATAACTTTTTATGTACGTGTTTGGACTACTATTTTTTTTAAATTTTTTAATTATTTGGCTATGTTCTGTATTTCATGTGGAATTAAAATGTGTGGAATTATCAAAGCATTGTTGTTATAAATATTAATTTCTAACAACAATGCTTTGATAATTCCGCACATTTTAATTCCACATGAAATACAGAACATGGACGATTGGCTTAACATTTTTTTGATATAATATACTATCTTTATTTAGATTAAAATACTGAAAAACCCACTAGGGTTAAATGTACATACACACAAATGGACATATAAATACATGTGTATGTACTTGGGTTATTTATTCGTTTATATGAATTTTATAATGACTTTATTTTATTTTTCTGTAAATGAAACTTCAAAACTATCTTCATCTTTGTTTGAATGCATATAACGTAAAAAACCCGCTTGGGTTTTTTTAAACAAAATACCCATAAAAACCCGGGTGGGTTTTTTTTGGGTTACCCAGTGGGCAGCCAACCCTGCACTTAATACAAATCTGTTTTCAGTTTTTTATCACGTGCAAATTTTTTATGCGCATGACTAATACGACAACCGAAATAAGACTGTCGCGCTTGAAATATATTATGATATATGCATTTCACCATAACTCCACAACGGTTTGATAAAATTACTTTTCGGAATAAAATTACCTTATCTTTCGGACACCGAAATTGAGTTAGCTCCTTTTTCTAAAACTAGATAAAATTCTGAAAATAATACTATTTTTTACCACGAATTTCCAAAAATTTATCGAGACATTTTTGAAGTGGAGAACCCAAAAATTTTTTGTTGCTAAAATTCCTTCATATTTATCATAACTATAGTTCTAGTAGGTATAAATTTGTATGCAAAATATTTTTTTTGCATGATGTTTATATGCCGAGTTATGGGATACGAAAGTGTTGCCGTTTTTGATTTTTTTTAAATATTGTTTCGAACTAGAAAAATTAAAACAAAAAAAACTAAAATAAGTGATTCTTATAGGAAATCATCTGATCTTTTTAAAAAAATACATATTGAACTAAAAAAATGTTCATTATCAAAACTGGAAATGACTAATTGAAATTACAATTTTTCTAACTTCGACTCTTTTTATTTTTTACGTAAATTAGCGTAGGCTGTCCTCATTCTACTGTAAAAGTTTGATAATGAGATCTCCATAAGTTTAAAAGTTATACAAATTGCTTTACATGAACCCAACCTTTTGGTCATTGTTATAGAGAATCTGTATAAGATATCGTGTAAACCTTACGTTTAATATATTAGGCGTTTTGAGCACTTTTATGTAAAACTCCACAAGAAATAAATTCATGGAACATTTTAACCCTCTAGCACTTCGCTGTATGGATCTTTTTGACCCTTTCTTAAAAAGAATCAAAAAACTCCCCTTCGATGGCGAGATAACGGACAAAACAAATCCTCATAAAATTTCATTATAAGTCTCTTAAGACAATAAATTTCTAAGCTCAACTGGAACGTCAGAAATAAGTAAAAGCTTAAAATGTGCTTGAGGGTTAATTTCGTATTTATTCACAATTAGTTTTTGATGATTTCTAACGTTCCATTTGGGTTTAGAAATGTATTGTCTTTAAAAACTTAAAATAAAATTTTATGAGAACTTTTTTGTAGGGTATTTCGGTTCGCTATCTCACCGGCGAAGGGGAGTTTTTGCCACTTTTTAAGAAAGGATCATAGAAGATCCCTACAGCGAAGCGTTAGAGGGTTAACCTAATTCATGTAATTATTTCCCGTGGAGTTTTACATAAAAGTGCTGTGCCCACCTAAGGTTAATTTTCATAAAAAAATAAAAAGGGTCGAAGTTAGAACATTTTTATTTCAATTTGTCATTTCCGGTTTTGGTCATGAAAACAAAATTTTCTTGTTTTTTATTAAATATTTTTTTTTAAAAGTTCAGATGATTTCTCCTATAAGTAAGAATCACTTATTTTATTTTTTAGTTTTATTATTTTTTCTAGTTCGAAACAATAATTTAATTTTTTCAAAAACGGCAACACTTTCGCAACCCATAACTCGACTAAACATCATGAAAAAAAAGATTTTGCATAGCTTAATTGTGAATAAAATTTACATTTGTCCATATACTGTCTGCTAAATGTAAAATTTTTGCCCTTTTTTATCCATGAGTTTTTGAACACATAAAAGTTTAATTTTGCAAGCAAAAAAATTTTGTCGCTAATTTCTGAACAACTCCGAAACAATTAGTTATGTCCATAGAAAAAAAACTGCAAACAGATTTGAATTTAGCGTATTAAAATCTTTATATTCCACATGTTTCCATTTAAAGGACATTTTCTCTGCAGACCAGTGTAATCAACACAACTCTAAGAAAACATGCAAATAAACGTAAAATAAAGTTGTTATTTTGTTTATTTTTTAATTACGCAGATGTTAATAAACAAATAAATGTTTAATTATTCCCTTGTTCTATTTATTAGCATTATTTCGGGTTTTTAATCAAACATTTAACTGCAAAAATGGTTTTCTTTCTTACTTTTGCTTATTTGTTTACATTTTTAATAATTCATACATCTGTTGTTGTTTGTTTCCTTGCAAATATTATGTAATCGAACTGTCACTTTACTCTCTCAAATTCAGTTCTCACTTACACAATTTTTTTTTCAAACGAACGTAAAGTTAAGTAAAAAATAGTAAAAACTTCTCTGCGAAAATCACGACTATTCCATGCACGCTTGAAAAGTGACCTCCATGATGAATGTATGAAATAAACGTGACCCATTTAACATGTCGTGTGCTAGGGCTGGACCATGTACCCCAGCTTTGCATTATATCGGATTAACCAAAAAACTACTCTATGTAACTAAGCCAGCCAGTATCCTACAGGGTGCTAATTGAAAACAATCTTTGAAATTGATGTCAATCGTATAAAAGAAAATTTCTAAAGGTACGGTTCACAAATATTTGCCGAAAAAAACATGATCAACAGACAAGCTAAAATTGCATTTTCTTTAATTCCAATATTGTTTTAAATATTGGTTCGCATTTATTAAAAATAATGGGCCTGATTGTTAAAGGCGTTGACGTAAACGCCTTTGTCGTTTTTTGTAAGAGATTAAATTAATTTTTTTATCAAATATGGTATCAACACATTTCCATAGAACAGTATACAAACATCTTTATCACAGGAAATTCAACAATTTTCTTCTAACAAATTTTCCAGGACCAAACGCAGCTAATGTCACATTGTCGCGGGTACCGGACGTGTGTTCTAAATTACATAAATATCGCTAATATAGCTCTTTAGATTTACTTTAATTAATTGAAATTTTAATAACATTTTCTATACAAAATGAATACCTTTAATCGGATGCTCCAATAACCGGACACTACATTTTAAGTAAATTTTTTCAAAATATCTCTTATAAGAGGACATAACCCAGTTAATATACAAAAAAAATGTGCGAATTCTGTAGTTCTTCTTTTCTACTAACTCTGACTCATATTTGTATTGATGCCAATGATATATGTGGCTCCACATTTTCATATCTTTTTAATAATTAATTACATACATATCTGTCGGCTTATTTGCGTCAGAGCCATATAATAGCACCAAGAAAACAACGCTATCTATTAAAGAAATTAATTATTCATGCGCATGATAAAGAGAAATTGTCAGTGTGCGACAAATCGAAGAGATGAAGTGAATTCTCTTATTTTTATAAAAAAAAACTTATTCAAAATTTTTTAGCCGACTTCAAAAAAGGAAAAGGTTATCTATTTACTTGCAATTTTTATGTTTGTCTCAGAACTCCGCCATTTATTGGCCGACTCGAAAACTTTTTATTTTATATCAAAGGCTATACTGCCTAATTGGCCTCGTTTTTTATTTTCAGTTTTGAAGTTGTTTCTTTGGAAGAACCATTTATTTTTCCAGGTTCAATAATGAAAAAATGCAGGTCGCAGAAATTAATAAAAATAAAGAATTATTGGTTCGAAAAAGTTTGCCTTAAGTAGAGCATGAAATTAAAAAAAAATGGGACATGAAGAAAATAAACTAACGGTAACAGTGGAGTTATGTGCAGTTAACATTAATTTAGTAGTGATGGAATTCTCGTATTCTAATTAATCATATAATTTATGCTAATAAGAACTGCGATCACATCAATTGATCAAGAGCCTAAGTTCGATACTGTGAGCGGTCATCAATATCGCAAACTTTTCGTATGTGCGAAAGCGGTGTCAATTTAGCATATTTAATGCTAGATCTATCACAACTGATACCAAAAATGATTTTAGCATTAAAAATATAATTTTATAATTTTTTTTATCATATTACCAATTGAGAGGGTTAAAAGCAAAAAAAAACTGGGGAAATTGAGTTATATGCAAAAATCAACACATAATACTAATATCTATCATTATAAAAAAATTCAGACCTGTAGGATGACCTCAAAAAACGCTATGTATTAGAAACCAAAAATATTAGGCATGAACAAAAAACTTTGAAGCTTAATTACTCAGAATTTCGTTCTTTGCACTTGTATCCCTTTGCTTTTAAGCCCCTCAATTAAAAAAAAATAAAATATTAAGGAGAAAAATTTTAGAGAAATTGCGCTGAAAATGATATGTCTCTGGCAAACTAGGTTTAACTGAGTGAGAACTAAAGAAAAAAAAAACGCGCGGTGTCATGGGACACCGGGTTGGAACGAAGTTCCTATCGCCTTCGGTCTACTCCCTATCGGCTTGGGCCTGCCGTCTTCGGCTTACTACTTTCGGCCTTCTACCATCGGCAGGCCACCTTCGGTCGTCCCCGATCGTTCGCTATGTCATAGCCCCCTCATCTTTATCGCAACAAAAATTTTACCTGCCTTGATGACACCATGACAAATGAAGATATTAATTAATTTCAATCCCTAGATGAAAAAATAAGATAATTCGTCAACAACACCAAGTATATGAAGATGGTAATTAATTTCAACTCATAGATGAAAAAAGAAGACAATTAATTCGTCAACAAAAAACCACTATCGCCTGGAAGATACTTAGGCGATATCTCTCAAGAATTAGCCGAGCACCTTAAGTTTAGCTGAGACAACTTCAATTAGCAAGGAAGCTAACTATTAGCCAAGGCATAAACCCTGCCCGAGAATTCCCCATAACTAGCACAAAAATCTCCCCAAAATCCCAGAAAGCTCCCGGAATCCCAAAAACTAGGGAAAAAATCCATTTTAATGCATTCTAAGCCCATTAAAATTTAGTGACTGATTATTTATATTCTTTGAGGTGCTATAAGAGATTTCTAGTCTTAATTGCACTTATAATGATTTTTAGTCAAATAAATAAATAAATTTAAAATCTCCCCAAAACCCCAGAACTTCGGCGGAAAACAACGGCAGCACCAAAAACTGAGAAAATATCAAAGCGGCAACACTTAGTTCTTAAGGAATTTAACCTTCGCGTGTTTATTACACGTGTTTTTCATTAAACTTTTTTTTACACCCACTATAGAAAGCATTTATATGATGCATATCATGTGCTCAACGTGCCATACCAAACTTCATTCCAAGAACTGCTGAAAGTTATATTTGAAAATAATAATGAAAATGACTAAATGTGATTCTATGAACACAAGAAAATAAGTTTAAAACATTAAGATACGACTGCCAAGAAAAATAATTATCGTATCACATTTTTTATAAATACTTTTGGGATACTTTTAGCATATTGTAGGATCTTTTCTTCATCAGCTTTTGGCAACACTGGCATTGGTGTCTATCGTAGTATGTATTTGTAGAATGGAGTCAGTAAATTATAATATTTAGTTAATAAAACAGCGTAAGTTAATGAGCCTACTTAATAATTTCCATTAAAAGAATGAAATCTTTTCATTTAAATAACGACAGCATTTCAATAAAAGAATAAAATAAATAATTTCATTAAAACAATGAAACAAGTTCATTAAAATTATTAAATAATTTCGTCCAAATAATGAAATATTTTTATTAGTTTAGCGAATTTACTACAATCAATGCATTAATTTCATATATGGAGAAGTTTTCATTAACATTAACGTAACTTGTTCATTAACCCAACGAAACGCGATATTGTTTCAATTTGAATAAAGTTTTTCATTGGATTGAATTCGAAGTTCACAGAATTTATGAAGAAAATTCTTTCAGTGTTATGTATAAATAAAATAAACCTCAAAACTCGGAAGAACTAACTTTAAAACATAAATAATAAATACCTGGAATATAAATATAAATATAAATATAAATATAAATATAAATATAAATATAAATATAAATATAAATATAAATATAAATATAAATATAAATATAAATATAAATATAAATATAAATATAAATATAAATATAAATATAAATATAAATATAAATATAAATATAAATATAAATATAAATATAAATATAAATATAAATATAAATATAAATATAAATATAAATATAAATATAAATATAAATATAAATATAAATATAAATATAAATATAAATATAAATATAAATATAAATATAAATATAAATATAAATATAAATATAAATATAAATATAAATATAAATATAAATATAAATATAAATATAAATATAAATATAAATATAAATATAAATATAAATATAAATATAAATATAAATATAAATATAAATATAAATATAAATATAAATATAAATATAAATATAAATATAAATATAAATATAAATATAAATATAAATATAAATATAAATATAAATATAAATATAAATATAAATATAAATATAAATATAAATATAAATATAAATATAAATATAAATATAAATATAAATATAAATATAAATATAAATATAAATATAAATATAAATATAAATATAAATATAAATATAAATATGAATATAAATATAAATATAAATATAAATATAAATATAAATATAAATATAAATATAAATATAAATATAAATATAAATATAAATATAAATATAAATATAAAATAAGAGAATATAAATAAGAGAATATTCTCCTGAAATCACTCTCGGAAAAAAGCTTCAAACGCCAGCAATAATACAAAATTCGAAATTAGCAAAACAAATTTGTAACCCTAAATGGTAATTATGAGAATAGGCCTAGTAGTGTAGTAAACAAAAATTTAAATAATCAAATATGCCATTTACTGTTACCTAAACAGGAGAGTAAAACCGATACTAAAAATAATACATACATGAGAAAACTAAAAAAAAACGTTTAAGCCGCTTTAAAATATTCTTACACTTTTCGCATCATTCATTTCTAAATAGTTTTTCAAACTGTTAAGACGTGCCTTTTCAAGATTTTTTTCTGAATCTTAGTTTTTGGTTTTTACGTTTAAATAAAAAAAACAAGTTTACCACCCAAAACAAAATTGCGACAAAAGAAATATTACAACCGCAACCTGCTGACGGACCTCTTGATTAATAAAACGTAAATTTTGTTAAAAACTTTTCTAATAATCTATAATATTAAATGTGTTACAATAGTAATAAATACAGAACGTTTTTTTTTGCATAAATATCATTACAACAAATATAAATACATGAATGAATTAAAAAACTGGCGTTAAGAAAGCAAAAAAAAAACATTTTAAAGAAATCTATTAAAAAGAAAGTGAAAGTATTATAAAAAAAGCATTATACGAGTATTATACTTGTGACTAATAGAAACTTTTATTTATAAATTATTATTTCAAATAATTGAGATGTTCCGATGTCCTAAACAGAGGTCCAATTCGTGTGGTTGTCACACGGCTGGTAGCCGCCGCACGGAGGTTCTAATTAGAAAAAAGTGTAATAATCTGTATCTTTGAAACTTGCGGCCCGATTACAAAACGACGTAGGTAAAAATCATAGAAGAGGGCCTAAGCTTTAAGAGTGGTAAAACTTGGACCACAATGTTGAAAAATACGGTGAGCTACAGGGTGTCAAAGTTGATAGACTTGTTGGCCTCATCGCTTTTACAAATATCCGATTTTAATTTTCAAAAAATATTTGATGGTTTTAAACAAAATCGTTGGTAATATGCAGAAGAAATATTCAAGTTATCTCAATTTATGTACCCGTAAAAAAAATCAAAGTCAAGATTTTCAAATGACGTTGAAAAATGGTAAAAAAAATTTCTTTTTCCATATTTCAAAAGAATTGACTTCAAAAACTAATGCAGTTGAAATTTTAAATTGATTAAAGAATGCATGCTACATCCAGCATTGGACGAATATAGTGAATTTTTCTACGAAATTCTACATTACAAAAATCTCCCCTTCGACGGCGAGATAGCGGCCTGAAATATCATACAAAAAAAATCTTCTACAATTTTATTATAAGTCTTTAAAGACAATAAATTGCTAAACTCAACTAGAACGCCAGAAAACATTAAAAACTAATTGCGAATAAATAGGAAATTAACCCTCAAGCCCATTTTAAGTTTATCCTGATTTCTGACGTTGCAGTTGAGTTTAGAGCATTACTGTCTGCAGACTTATAATTAGATTTTACGAGAAATTTTTTTGTATACACATTTATACCTACTAGATCTACAGTTATGCCAAATATCAAGGAATTTCGGCAAAACAAAAACTTTTTGGGGGTTGTCTGCTTCAAAAATAATGCCCCATATGATTTTGAAACAAATTTATTTAAATCATGAATTCAAAAATGTCCCAGAATACTGAAATTTGGTATGTAGGCTAGAAATTTCACCTAGGCGGATATTCACAGAAACGCTTTTTGTAAAATTTTCAGTACAAATTATTTAATCCGTAACAAAATAAAGTTGGGAGAATATTTGAAATAATCAAAATAAAGACCGAAATGAAAAAGCTTAAAATAGTTGAACATGCTAAGAAAAGACAGTTAGTGAAGTTCCGAACATTTAGAAACAGTTCATTAATAGGTGCGACTCACCACAAGATGGCGACAGTCTGTTAATTGAGCTAAATAAAATTAGTAGGATTTCCGCTACAGTGTTGTTGCCACTGTCAGTGGTGGTGTAGGTAAAGGACTCTGATGAGTAGACTTGGTAGTCACGAAACAGCTGTCAGTTCAACCCTCCGTACATCCAGATTTTTCTTTGAATGTTCAATATTTACATGCTTTAGAATTTCTTTCGTAAATAAAAAATAATTTGATCGAAAGATTAAATTAAAAACGAACTTAAGCCAAACTAATTATGTATAACTTTGGATAAAAACCATACAGTTCGACTAAAAATTCATAACTCAATTATTGAAATAATAAATTTAATAAATTTATTAAAAATCACTACACTTGTGAAGAATGCCAAAAACTTGGAAAAAGTTGGGAAAATTACGAAAATTCGTAAAGACTTGAGATAATATCGAAAAGATAACACATTCGGCAAAACGCTAGAAAAGCTAAAAATCGCAAAAATTGCGAAAATTCACAAAAAATTGCAATATTCCAAACAAGCCCTAAAACTACTCAAGAACAGCTACAATTAAAAGGAATGCCAAATACTCGTAACAATTCACGAAAGGGATGAAAATTCGAAAAAATAAATTGCTAACATCAAAAATATAGCAAAATGTGATAATAATTAGAAGTCGGCAGAACTGGAAAAAAGCCAAAAAATCACGACTATGAGGACAGTAGCGGGAAATGGTTTGAGTCTGAACTACATAATTGTTAAAATTATAAACAAGAGAAATAAGTTTTAAAAACTACCTGTATGCCAAAAATTACTAAAATTTTTAAAAAATTTCTAAAGCATTAAAACTTTAAAAAGATAAATGCTCGAAAAAATTTGGTTTTATCGCAAAAATTACAAACATTCGGAAACAATTTGCGGATACAGATAGATTTCGTTCAACTATTTGTACATAATTTTGGATTGTTAGACCAAATATCTGTTCTAATTTGTTTTGAATCAGCTTATGTTTCAAATAGCACACTAAAATATGAGTGGTTCTTCACAACAGTCATATTTTTTTTTTACCGATTTGCGTACTTGTTAGAGCCATAAAAAATCGCTTAATGCTGTGATAATTCATAAAAATATTTGAGTCTTTAGATTAGTAGATATATATGCTCACTGTGTACATAAAACTGTGGTATATTATGCAAGTATAATAAAAGAATCAGTTTAAGACTTTCTAAGATTGTACTTTCTTCTACTTTCTTGATCGAAATTCTTATGAAAAGGTTTACTTTTTATTGTTTTTTTATTATTATTTCTACGAATCTTTATTGTACATTTCGGGGGAAAGAATATAAAAAAAAATCTGCAGAAACAATTGCCATAAAATTCTACTATAAATCTTTGATACACCAAAGCTCAAAATTCAACTTGAAGGCCAGAAATGAAACTAAACTTGCTACAAGGTTGATTTGGTGCTGAAATGTCGAAAAGACATTTTTATATTTACAAATAGCAACGAACCTCACCAACTGCTTTTTGGCAGTAGGTAGCAGATATGTATAATGTACTCCACCTCAAATCAGCTATTAAAAAGGGAGAAATGAACCTCAGCATCTCCGATTTTAATGAAACTTGATATGGAGTTTGGTTAATAAAACAAAAAAAAATGGATATAAAACGCATAGTACCTGGTTGGTCTAGTTACGGAGATACGACGTCATTAACAAGATGTAATACAGGTGTCTAAGAAAGTTGAGTTTACTTACGTAATTGCAAATATCTCCAAAAATGTTTGAGATACAGAGCTCAGAAATATATCGTTTGAAAGGCAATAAGACCCTCTTTAAAATGATATGATATTTAAAAAAAGTTTATATATATGAAAACCAAAATAGCTATAACTTTAAAAATTGTAAATTTCAAAACTTTAAAAAATATATGTACATATATAATTTTGCTCACTTTCATATCGACATGGACTTTTAAGTCCCAAAGTGCTAAAATTAGATAAAAATTAGAAAAATTAATAGTTTTCAAAAATAAATTCCCAATATCTTGAAAAAATATTTTCCAAAAAGTTTTCATGTCTGCAAAAACTACTTACGCCCAAAGTAGTAACATTATTATGACCAAAGTTATAAACAAAACTGTAGAAAACTGAGAAGATTTAACTGTATTTTCAAAATTAAAGTTCCTATATTTTTAAAGAAGTTAACCTTTAAAACTTTAAAAAAATAATATTTTTTTGTTTGTTTTCATGCCTACATAAACTACTTAGTCCCTTAGAAGGTAACATTTTAACATATCCAAAGTTATAGACAATATACATACACCAATATGAGGATGTGCTCGAGATCTACACCGACGGGTCAAAGTCGGGCATTGGAGTAGGCGGGAGCATCTACATCCCACACATACAACGTGGGATAAACTTTAGGCTACCAAATCAATGTAGCATCACTTAGGCTGAAATATCGGCAATCAAAAGGGCGGCCAACTGGTTAAGGTACTACAGGGTATTCGGTCAGGACATCCGAATTTGTACCGACAGTAAGGCTGCACTACATGATCTGTCTGGTGTTTACACAACATCGGAATCGGTTAAAGAATGCCCGGCATCTCTGAATGAGATGGCGAGACATGCAAACGTAGCGATCTTCTGGGTACCGGGCCACGCTGGGATGCCCGGTAATACTATCGCGGATGACCCAGCTAAGGCTGGCGCCCGCCTACATGAAAATGACATCGACTAGTTAGTAGGTGTCCCACTAAAAAGCTGCAAAATACAAATTCAGCATCAACTATTAAGAGAAGCGCAAACCAGATGGACAAATGATATCACTTGTGATGTTTCTAGATCTATCTGGCTCCAGTATAACTTCGCAAGATCTGCAACCATACTGGTGCTTCCTCGTCAACAGCTGCGTATACTCGTAGCGGTCATAACGGGGCACTGTCTCATTGGTGCCCATGCCAGAAGATTAAATCTTCCTTTCAACGATTTCTGCAGAAGTTGTCAAAACGGGGAGGAGGAAGAGACTTTCAAGCACCTCCTCTGTCGATGTCCAGCACTATTTAGAAATAAGGCGTCATATTTGGGAAATCGGTCACTACCCGAACTAGCAGACCTGGGGGAATGCGACATTAGGGGAATAAATTCCGACCCAACATCTGGGATAGGCTGGGCATCTTCTTAAATTTCCTACTATCCATTCCAGGCATCAGAAAGGAACCAAGTGGGCCGGTTTTTAGAAACCGGCAGCCTGTTCAACCTAACCCAAGCTATAGACAAATATATACATATGTATGTACGAAAAGCTAAAAAAATTATTAGACTCTTCAATTACACTAGTTTGTAATAAAAATGAAGCTTAAAACAAAATGCCTCTAAAGCTAATTATGGGTCGCTGAGCTCGAAAAATACACGAATTTGTTTTTCCTAAGAATCGTTTTCGAGATATCCGCTAAAAACGTGATTGTTTTTTTCAATTAATCTCGTTTTTCGCGGATATCTCGAAAGCGGTTTGAAGAAAAAATAAATTAATTAAAATTTCGAGGTCAGCGATCCATAATTAGCACTTTTTTAAGCTTCAGTTTTATTCCAAACAAACGCAGTTGAAGATTATATTAATTAGAGTGAAATATATTGATGTAATGGGTGATTTTATAAGAACTATCGGAAAGTAGAAAAGAAAAAAACACATAAAATTCAGAAAAATGCATGAAATATTTATTTGGATCGATAGTTGGGTCGATATAATTTAATGTTTGAAGATTATTTCATGCAAATGTTGGCCGCGGCTGCGCCTCAAATGGTCCATCCGCTTAGTCCAATTTTGGCATACTCTTTCCAACATTTCGGCCGGTATCTCACGAATAATGTTGGCAATGTTGGCTTCCAGTGCGTCAATCGAAGCGGGCTTGTCGCTATAGACATTAGCCTTAACATAGCCCCACAAAAAATAGTCTAGAGGCGTTAAATCGCACGATCTGGGCGGCCAATTGACTGGTCCCAAGCGTGAAATAAACTGTTCACCGAACTCGCCTCTCAATTGGTCCATTGTTTCGCGTGCTGTGTGGCATGTGGCACCGTCTTGTTGAAACCACATGTCATGCAAGTCAAGCTCTTCCATTTTGGGCAGAAAAAAGTTTGTTATCATGGCACGGTAGCGCTCACCATTCACAGTAACGTTGTGATTCGCATCATCTTTGAAGAAATACGGCCCAATGATGCCGCCAGCCCATAATCCGCACCAAACGGTTGTTTTTTGTGGATGCATTGGTAGCTCTTGCAATGCTTCTGGCTGCTCTTCACTCCAAATACGGCAGTTTTGCTTGTTCACGTATCCATTCAACCAGAAATGAGCCTCGTCGCTGAACACAATTCTTCGATAAAAAAGTGGATATTCATCTAACTTAACAGAGCACGCATTTTGGTAATAAAATTCAATAATTTGCAAGCGTTGTTCGTTTGTAAGACGATTCATGATTAAATTATAGACCAAACTGAAGATGTTTGACAGTGACACAAGATACAAAACGTGCGTGAGCTGTCAAAACTAGTGTTGCCAAAAAGATAATAGCAAAAAAATCACTCGTTATTAGTGGAAATATTAGACATGCCCATAAAACATTTTGGAATGCATTGGAGGAAGTTTAAAACTTCCAGGCGACATGGCGCAACACATAAACAAAAACACTAATATGTATGTATATCTAAAATTTCATTAAAAAAATTCAGTTCTCAAAAAACGTCTTCTATTAGTGACCACTAAAGTCCGAAATAAAGAATAAACCAAATTAAAATTGCATTAGTAGATAGCACTAACAATCCACTAAACTAAGTTAGTACATGAGCTACATATTAATAAGCCGGTTATTACCGCCCTCTCTCTGCCTTTTCCGCAGTGTTTTTACGATTTATTAGAAAAAAGCCAAAACTGACCGTTATGTGGGAGAGTTAGAGGGTTAATATGTTCTACAAAAATTTTTGCTTTAATATTTTCTACAAAGTTGCTGAACATACCCTACACATAAGATGTACAGAACTCATAGTTTTGTGTACCGATATGCTGCACGAACAGGCCAAAAGGGGGGAACCCCTTAAAATACAATTTCGATTTGAGCTTGGAAAACGCCGACACGTGTGTATTTTATTTTTTTGTGTCCTCTACACGAATCGGTTGTCAGAAACTCGTAATTTTTAAAAAAGTTCGAAATTGTTGTACATACCCAGTAAAAAAATTGCTTCCAATAAAGCAGGTTTCTACTATTATGGGAAAAAAGTAACGCTGACAAACCTGCTGATATCGCTGCAGCGCTTTTGAAGCGCTGAAAATCATCAACATTTTCAGCACTAGAGCTGAAAATATATGAAAAAATGGTTCGATATTTTTCTTATTTCGTTACTTTATTTATTTTTATTAATTTCATATCTTTACTCAATGTTTGTTATTTTAACTTAAACTAGTGTCGAACTAAGAACCTTTCGGGTTTGAAGTCCAACGTACTCGGCCAAAAACACTGTTGCAAAACGGCACCAAGACACTCAAATAAACTTACTCTTCATTCTCGCTTAAAAACCTGCTTTGGATCAGCACTATAAAATCAGATTTTTTGTATAGCTTGTGTACGAACACTGCGGAAAATTTGGTGACAAATGATCCAAAAGTACTCGTTCCATGACTTGAGAAAGTGAGACTGGTACCAAAAATAAGAGGTAGTGAATGGTGAAAAAAGACATATTGTGTAAATGGTCACATATTAACCATTTTCAGTCAATTTAGTTGGTACTCCGGCTAGTATATTAGTAAACGGCACTGAACTAATTCGATGCACCTGGATCAAAGGCCTATTACATAGTATCTATATAGTATTAATTGTCTCCATTCAATGAGACTGCCATTCCATTCAGGAACCTGTTTCGTAACTATATTCAGATATTAATTCCAGCTTAACTGGTATTTACAACATTAAAATATAGGCCCCTATTATGATTCACAACTCAACTAGGTTGAGTTGTCAATGCTACAACCCAACTCAACCATTTTTTTGTATTATGATTCACAACTAATTTTAGTTGTCTTCGAAAAAAATGTTCGAAAAAAGTGCTTATCTATACTCTCTGTTTTTTGAAACCATAGTAGCCATCACACAATATTTTAAATATTTTTAGTTTTGGCCTTATTAGTTTTTCTTGAGATTTTATATTTTATGGATATGGCAACAATGTGGGTTCACAAATGGGATAGATTGGCGCCTAAAAGAACCATTTTAAAAGTAATTAAAAGTAACACAATAGTCGAAATAAAAACCAACACACAACTGATAAAAAAAAACTGAGACAATTGCTTTGATGAAGTTGTATTCCATAATAAGAATTTGACAACTACGACTCAACTATCAATTTAGTTGTGAATCATAATAGGGGCCATAATTTCCCCTGTGATCGAGTGGGTAGTGTACTAGCCTGTCATGTCGGTTCGAATCCTATCAAAGACACCGCTTAAAAATAAAATACAATTTCTACTTGGATTTGTAAAAATAAAAAAATAAATTAGTCGATAATTACAGCTGAATTTGGGAATAATATTTATATGTATATAATCTATATTATTCTACACCGATTAGGACTCCATAAGATAGTTCAGAGACAAGTTACAAGGTGCGTACAAAGTATCAATTAACCCCATCCTAGGCCATCCCCATGTAAAAGTGGCTGGTCCGCTTCATAGGAAGTGTTAGAACTCGGACTGGTCCCTACCAGCTGGGAACCAGTCACGTGACTTGTTTTGTGCCAGTTCCATTTACAGCAGGGAAGCTTTTGTATAAGTAAAAAGCAAATACTTCGCTTCAAAACCTGCATTGTTGTGACGCTATAAAATCAGCATCTGAACAAGCTCATATTTTAAAGCGAATTATCAAGGGCTTTATTTCTTTAGTGCTTCAAAAAACTTGAAAATATTTTACTGGGTATAGTGTTATTTGTTATTTATATTTGGAAGAGGAGAAATTTACTTGGATTCGGTTTACAAAACAGGCTCCATAGTTGGAAAATTTTCGAAAAATTATTTAAATCAATATAATTTCTTTTTTTTTATAGATCATGAATCTTCTATACTTGACTCTAAGTACTTTATTAGTGTTAACTAATGGCCTGAAAGTAAGGAGGCAAATCCCAAGTTCAAATGTTAATAAAATCCCATACCAATGGAATCAATTGGAATTTAGTTTTCCTAATAGTCGGGCTAGACAACAAGCTGAGAGTAGTGGAAATTTAATACCTGCCAATGCTATACCCATCGATGTTCAACCACATTATTACAGTAATTTTGTTGAATATCTTTAAAACTTTTGTCTTCTTTTAAAACTATGTACTTTTTTTACTTTCTTTCCTAGATAAAAATCGTTTTAGAACATTTGTGACTATACCAAGGTTTCAAGATGGCATACCGTATACTCTGGCTACAGTCTCTGGTGAAATGGGTGCTAATGGACCCTTGCTAGAGCCATATCCTAATTATGAAGCCCACAACAATAACAACGGAAGGAATTGTGATGGTATAAGCTCAGCTTTTCGTGTAGCGGTATGTTATATAGTACAATTTTACAGCAAAAACTATTTAAAATAAATACAGCGAAACTAGGTTATAACGAAATTCGTGGGACCTGCGAAAATAGTTCGTTATAAGAGAAGTTCGCAATAAGCGTGATGAGAAACTAGAATATTGTTCTTCGGCATGGCAAATATTTTTTTATCTTTATTTTTATATATTACCGGCCTGCCACACTATGCACAGTGGGGCAGAACCAAAATATTTGGAACATAAATCAGGCATTTCTAAACGGATACTTCTATAGGAATAAAATTTCACACGGACATAGCACAGAAGAGTATTTCTATTTATATTTTAAATAGCAGCTCTCTTACTTGCTCAGGAGTGGAGCTATGAAGACTCAAAGTAGGGCACTACGGCCAGGTATAATTTTTTACTGTTTTGATATTTAAAACGTAAATAGAAATACTCCTCTGCTATGTGCACGTGAAATGTTATTCCTATAGAACTAACCGTTTAGAAATGACTGATTTATGTTCCAAATATTTTGATTCTGCCCCACTGTGCGTTATCGTTCGCTGAATATCTAGACGAAAAACAACCCATTTTATTTATTTATTTATTTACTTACTAAATAAATAAATTTATAACATGTGGGACGCAAGTCAGTGTTATATATTTCGTTAAAAGTTCTAGCATTTTCGTTTGTTCGACATAGTGGGGCAGGCTGTAAATGCATCAGCTTTTGACTTAAGCAAACAAAAAATTTTAAATTTTTGTTTTGACCCATATCTTAAATAAAATTTTGTTCCCAACGTGCAAAAAGTAAAATTGTTAACATCGGACAAAAATTTAGAAAGTTACAATAGATTTAGTGAAAACATCCGAATTTGAATTTTAATAAAAAAAAATTTTTTTTATGAGGTATGATTATAAGAAAAATGCCAGTGGGGCAGAGTTAAATACTTTGGAAATATATCAACCATTTCTAGCTCTTTAGTCCGATCAGAGATATCAGAGGAGTGTTCTTATTTAATTTAGGAAGATGAGCTTCCCATATTTCTCAGGTTCAGAGGCATGAAGTGCAAAGTAGTGCAATTCGGTCATGTAACATTTTTCAACGTGTCATTTCTTAAAAAGTATTTGGTTAAACAAATATCTTGTATAGTTAGTGAGGTATACTAATTTTAATATTAAAATTTCTCAATTTTTCAAATCCTTGGTCCAGTATTTTTAAGATATCGCATCCAAATAACAACCGATTGTCACAATTGTTTCTTTGTTACCCAGCAAAAAAATAAATGAACGCGTTGAACATGAAAGAGTGTTTCATGATTTGTTGATCACTTGTTTCTTCGAATGCATTCTGAATTACATCGTAAATCGTAAATAAAGATATAGTTTTTGAACTCATTAAAAACGCATGCAATCTTTCAGAGTTGGAAAATATACAATCTTTAATTTGAAAATTGAACACTTTTGAATTCATGACAATTTTTGCCCATAGCATTTTTTTTTCTCAAGGATCAAATAATTATTATATATGTACATGTCTAAAAGGTATCTTCACAGACATGATTTTAGAAAAACAACTTAATCGAATTTACAATTTTTGGTAAGCATGCACCCTTTTGAAATCGACCTATTTTTTAGATTTATTCGAACTTTCTTAGGAATTCTAATGATTGTCAGAAACAAATCATAGTTTTCACATAAATTCCTATATAACTGCAAAATTTCATTGGAAAATATCAATATTGAACGATTTTATAGCATTAAGAAAATATTTAATATGCACAAAACACCACATAGCACCATTTTTCCACTTGTTTTGTCGTAAGTCGTATATAAAAATTTTAATTATATAAATCTGAATACAGTGTTGAAAACTACACATAATTTTGGTACCTTTGATATGCAATATGTCGACCTTTCTTTTTCAAACGAGTAAAAGTAATGGAATGGAAGCAAAAACTCGTACTGACCTGAGGACCAAGGAATGAAAATTAAAATTGTCATGTGTTCAGTAAATATGTTGTAACTTTCTCATATTTGATCCGATATAACTAATTTTACGCTTGCTATATTTGGAACAAAATTTTCTTTAAGATGTGTGTCTAAAATAAATGTTAAAAATTTTATTTTGACTTACTAGAGCGACTTAAAATAGTAAATTTTCAAGAAACGTGGACAAAAACAAAGTTTTTTTTTCAAATCTAAAGACCTGTAACTCATTGAATTTTGATCCGACACATTTTCAATATGGGCTGAAAGAGGAAAAACTTATCTATGCAACAATTCCAAATTTTCTCAATTCAAGTAAACAGTACTCAAGATTTGTGGAAATAGCTTTATAAACTGCAAAAATAACACGTTTTTTGCGAATATCTCGAAAACGGTTCTTAAGAAAAATAAATGAATGTCATGCTACTAAAACGAACGGAAAATGAATGGCCAAAAGCAATTTAAAAGTATAAAATTTTGTAAGCGTTAAAAGTATCGAGTAAGTATTGAGTACCCAAATGAAAGTATTGAGTAGTATCGAGTTATTAAAAGTAACAGAAATTGCCAGCACTAGTTATGAGTTTTCATACATATACATACATACACTCATAGAAAAATATATCATCCCATTGATGATGCCCTATCATCAGAATTCTGACATCAATGCTATGACAAATGTCATCAATAAAACGAAAACAGACATCAATCTGATGACAAACGTCATCATGGAATTTTTTTCATAGTTTAAGTGTCATCAATGATATGACTGGAATGATATCAATATGATGTCATTTATTATGTATTACACTATGCAACAAAATTAAAATTTTGTCATGACCTTTGATCACCACTATATTTTTTTGATGTGTTATGGTTCCCTAACTACAAAAACAGTCGAAATTTAAAATTTAAAAAAAAATACGTTTTTTAATTTTTTCTAAAATTTGGGATTTGTCAAGAGGCTGCTACACCAATTTCATCATAACTTACAAAAAACAGTAAAAAACTTAAAATAAAATTACCTTGAAGCGGTTATAACATTATTTTTTACATACTCAATGGTTTCGGAATTATTCAGATCGCAATAATGCAATTTTTTTTGGGCAAAATTAGAAAATTTTTATTATTTAAGAAAATGGCAAAAACTTACAATTTTTATTAACTAATCATAAAGTCACATATATTCCAAATAAAATAAGACTTATTTCATGAAAATCTATGGATAAAGAAATAGTGATTTTATTCACAATAAGTTGAAGACACCTAATTTTTGGAAAAGTTGCCAATACAAACACTGTACAACAAAATAAAATTTTTTTAAATAACATGTTTTTTTTACACCTCATTCTAGTAGAAGTCACAAAAAAATACATATATGTATCGGCGTTTTGAAAGTTTACATTTGGGATTTATTTTAAGGGAGTTAAATTTCCCCCCTTTTGCACATAGTTATACTAACTCGGCGAAGAGTATCTGTAGGACTTACGTTTAAGGTGTAAAATGCGTTGAAAACTTTTATGTAAAACACCACGAGAAACATTTTTGTGGAATAATTAAGCCTGCTATATTGCTCTTAAAAGGGAGTTTTTTGCCCCTTATTTTTTTAGGGGCCAAAATAACCCATACCTCCAAAAGCTAAAGGCTTAAAATGCTCTACAAAAATGTTAACCATGGTGTCTTACATAAAAGGGTTAAACACATTTTATACGTTAAACGTAAGGCTTACAAGATACACTCGAAAACACTTTTGTTGAAAATTAGGTCGATAATAGTCGGCAACACTTTACAGATTATTATCGACCTAAAATTACACACGCATTATTTTTCAACAAAATGTTTTTACTAAAAAAAAGCGATTGGCTGCGTGCAGGTTTCAACCGCGACCTCCTGACTGATAGTCCAACGTATCTACTATTCAGCCATAGCCGTACTATACTTTATGTTACATTTTTTCTACTTGGACTAAATATTTTTAATTTGAAAAGTTTTTCTTTAATAAAATAAATCAAAATCAATGTAATTTTAAACAAGGAGAAATTTTCAACACAAATTTAGACAATATATGATCGTAAATTTGAAGTAATGTTTTAGAGAGTACACTCTAAAACACTCTAGTTGAAAATTAGGTCGATAATAGTAGGCAACACTTTACAGATTATTATCGGCCTAAAATTACACACGCATTATTTTTCAACAAAGTTGTTTTACTAAAAAAAAGCGATTGGCTGCGTGCAGGTTTGAACCGCGACCTCCTGACTGATAGTCTCACGCATCTACTATTCAACCATAGCCGTACTATACTTTATGTTACATTTTTTCTACTTGGACTAAATATTTTTAATTTTCAACACAAATTTAGACAATATATGATCGTAAATTTGAAGTAATGTTTTAGAGTGTACACTCTAAAACACTTTAGTTGAAAATTAGGTCGATAATAGTAGGCAACACTTTACAGATTATTATCGGCCTAAAATTACATACGCATTATTTTTCAACAAAATGTTTTTACTAAAAAAAGCGATTGGCTGCGTGCAGTTTGAACCGCGACCTGACTGATAGTCTCACGTATCTACTATTCAGCCATAGCCGTACTATACTTTATGTTACATTTTTTCTACTTGGACTAAATATGTTTAATTTGAAAGGTTTTTCTTTAATAAAATAACTACAAAATCGATGTAATTTTAGACAAGGAGAAATTTTCAACACAAATTTAGACAATATATGATCGTAAATTTGAAGTAATGTTTTAGAGTGTACATAATGCCGAATCAGTATAATTATGTGCAAAAGGGAGGAAAATTCAACTCCCCCTAATATAAATCCAAGATGTAAACTTTCAAAACGCCGATACAGGTGTTTTTTTTTTTGTGACTTCTACCAGAAAAACATAGATTTTGTTGTCATTTTATTATGAATAAAATCAATATTTATCCATCGATTTTCATGAAAGAAAGCTTATTTTATTTCCAATATATGTGGCTTTATGATTTGTTAATAAAAATGAGAAGTTTTTGTCAATTCTCATATACAGATTTTTTTTAAAAGTTGAAATTTTCCAATTTTGCATACAAAAAATATGTAGTTTTCATCATTGCGGTATTAATAACTCCAAAACCGTTGAGTATATAAAAAATAATATTAGAATGGCTTAAAGGTAATTTTATCAAATCTTTTTTTCCGTATTTTTTCTTTTTGTAAGGAAATTGAATAACCCTTCTCCAAGTTAATATAAAATCGGTGGAGCAACACCTCCAAAACTCGATTTTTTGCAAAAAGCAGGTAATTTCATTTTATTGTAAATAAAATCGATTTTCGGGAAATAAAGCTTATTTTATTTATGTGGCTTTACGTAAATAAAAATGGTAAGACTTTGCAAATTTCGATTTTTTTATAAATTTTTAATAAATAAAAATATTTCGATTTTGCATAAAAAACATATATTTGTCATCATTGCGGTCTGAATAATTCTGAAACCATTAAGTATATAAAAAAAATAATGTTAGAATGGCTTTAAGGTAACTTTATTTAAAGTATTTTAGTGGTTGTTGTAATAAAATTGGACAACCCCTTTATAAGTTATGATAAAATCAGTGGAGCAACCTCTTCAGAAATCCCAAATTAAAAAAAATTAATAACAAAATGTGTCCATAGAAATTAAAATTTCGACTGTTTTTGTAGTTAGGGAACTATAACAGGGATCTATCTGCATGATTATGAATCAAACGGCATAATTTTGCATTTTCTAAAATGATAATTGGGCTAGCACTTAAAATTAAAAAAATGAATCATCATATCAACGAAACTGTTGTTAATAAATGCATGTCACTGCTTTCAATGTCTGTTTATTCATATGATTCACAAAAACAATGAATCATTATGATTGTTTTAAATGATTAAAAATATTAACGATACCATTGTCTTTTTCAATTTGGCAAAAAAACATTCCATATTTTGCTTCTTTATTACACGATAAACTCCATTTTCTACATTTCTTATTATTACTGAATTCATTATGTTATATTTTCTAAAAACACTTTTAAATAGTTTTTTACAATAATTTTAAAAATGTGTAAAATGTTTTACTACAAACATACATACATACATACACCCAGGAAAAATTTTGATGGCAAAGTAATGGGTTAAAATGTTAAAAAAAACATACCCTTCACTTCACTACTTCTACTTTGGCATTTTAACCAATTACTTTAACATGGCGATGTCATTGGAGGCAAGTATTTACCACATTTGATTACAAATAACAAGTTATAAATTTCAATATTTAGAAGGCATTGAATACACAAAACACAATAAAAATTAAATGTCTCTGCTAAGCATTGAACTTATGCTGTTTTCAGTTATTGTGCTATTTTATGCCAAGTGTTTTACTCACTAGGCTACTGCACAACTATTTTATTACGGCCTTAAAACTTGTTTTCACAAACATGACCACAATTAAAAATATATATATTTTGCTTTCCCAGGGGTTGAACTGTTTATCATCTGTGTGATAAGCAGATACACTACTACTCTGCAAATAAGAGAATAAATGGCTTGTTTAATTACTAGTAAGTAATTGTTCAGCTACTGTAAAGTAATTCAGACGGTATGTAGTTTGTGGTTGAAAAGTATGTTGTTCGGTAATGACAACTCAGTACCAAGTTTTTGCTGGGACACGTACGACAACGTGCTTTTGTGAGTTATTTAATTACTATACAAAACAATCAAACAACAGTAATGCTATTTTGTTTACTTTTGCTAACGTATTAACCTCGTATGTGTTGTGTAATCAATGTCCATGGACATTATGTCACTCCAAAAAGTGTCATAACGCCCATGGACAATATGACACTTTCAAAAGTGCCATAATGTCCATTAGTGCAGTGTCGTAACGTCCATGGACATTATGATACTTTTTAGAATGCAAAGATTTTTGCATAGCCGGCCTTCGCCCGGGCTTTAAAGTTTCCCTCTTGGCATATCGAATAGCGGGAGAAAATCCTTAAGCCCTGATAAAGGCCGCCTATGCAAAAAGCTTTACTCAGCGAAGCCGCTTTTCGATATACCGAGAGGAAGAAATCCTTAATCCTTTTTAAGAAAGGGTCAAAAAGACATACAGAGAAGCGCTAGACTGCTAAAATGTGTCATGAAATTATTTATCGTGGAGTTTTACATAAAAGTGCTGAACACGCCTAAGAAACCATTGGGTGCCCCTGTAGCTGAATAGTAGCGATGCTAGCCTTCGATTCCCGCCATAGAAAAGCTAATCGATTAGCGGATTTTGTTTGATAAAAAAAAATACATACAAGTCGATGTCGTTTCTCTTATTTATATTGAAAAAAAATAATAAAAAATTTAAGTTTGTTTTCAATATAAATAAGAGAACGATATCGACTTGCCGACATCGTCGGTAAATTTGTATATAGAAATGCTTACCCCCATACAAAAGCCGTTTGATTTTGAAGGTAACTTCAAATCATTAACTTTAATAAATCCAAATATTATAATGAAGAAAAAAATAAGGCCAATTTTTAATGTTCTTAGGATTTTCAGAATTTTATAGATTGAAATTTCTTGCATTTGAACAAATATTCCAAAAAATTGAAATTAATTTATATAATTTTTGGCAAACAATTTCTAACATAAAGTGAAGCGATTCCACAAAGACTTTTCCAGTTTTGGCAGAATTTTTGAAATTAATTATGTTTCGCTACATTCGTCTGCAAATGCCGGACAAATACTTAGTGGCGTCAGTTTAACAACAAATACACATACCCAGCAAAAAATAAATGAACGCGTTCAAAATGAAATAGTGTTTCATGATTTCTTGAGCACTTGTTTCTTCGAATGCATTCTGAATACCATCGTAAACAGTAAATAAAAATATAGTTTTTGAACTCATTAAAAACGCATGCGATTTTACTAGGTAATATATTGCATAAAATATCCATCGAAAAAGACATTCAAAAACGGAATTAAATCATCACATTGACACATTTTCATAAGACAAGTTTTAGCTCCAACAAAAAATAAGAAGACAATAGGTCAGTGGTAGAGAGCATGTCTTAACAGTCAGAAGAGCATGGTTCGTATCCCAGCTGCGGCAATATTTTTTTGTGAATCTAAATTGATTATTAGGCTAAGGTTCGTAACGTTATATTTAGAAAGAATTTTGCATGATTAATATTCCAAGGAACAAGGGAAAAATTAGTGTCGCTACTCTGTTCTGCTGTGTACGTAGAAAAATTAAGTTGATGTTAATTTTTCCCTTGTTCCTTGGAATATTAATCATGCCCAATTCTTTCTGAATATAACGTTACGAACCTTAGCCTAATAATCAATTTGGACTCAAAAATAATTATTTTTTAAAACGGCAACAAATTCGCACCCCATAACTCGACAAATAAATATCATACAAAAATTTTTTTTGCATACACATTTATACCTACTATCAAATAAATATCAAGGAATTTCGGCAAAAAAATTTTTGGGTTGTTCGTTTCAAAAATAATGCCTCATAAGATTATACACAGTAATTAGAAATTAAAATTTATCTTAATTTTAAATATGTATAATGCACAAAGGAATTTTTCTTTCGTATTTAAATAAACAGGCAGTTTAATAACTTTTTTTATAATTAAAAAAATTATTTTAAAACAATCTCAAATATTTTTTAAGGTCACCGAATGCAATCAAATGTGGGTAATTGATTCAGGTTCATCCACTTCAAACGGTCATTGTCCTCCCCAGTTATTGTTGTACGATTTGAATACCGATCAACTGATACACCGTTATCGTTTCCCATCATCTCTGTACACACGCGAGGCCTCACTGTTTATTACTCCTATAGCTGATGTTAGGGATCCACCGCCCAGAGGCAGTTGCAGACGTACCATGATCTATATAGCTGATGTCAACTATCATGGCTTGGTGGTGTATAATTATATGCAAAATAAAGCATGGCGTGTTGAGAATAGGTTTATGTATCCCGAACCAAATTATGGTTTGCACTCTGTGGCCGGTGACAGTTTCACTCTTATGGATGGCATGTTTGGTATGGCAACAGATAAAAAAAATTTGTATTTCCATCCTTTAGCCGGTGCCACAGAATATGCGGTTCCTCTGCGAGTGCTCGACAATAGCACCTTATTTGAAAATAATGTTGAGAATATGCATGAAACATTTGTACCATTGGGTCAACGGAGCAGTGAATGTGCAGCATCTGCTATAGATAGCAATAACAATTTGTATTGCGTCACTCTAAATCCTATCGAGTTGATAATGTGGAACGTCAATAAACTCTATAACAGTAAGAATATCAAAAAATTACCAATAAGATCGGAAGAATTGCAATTTGTTAGCGGCATGAAAGTGGTACGAAATCATTTGGGCAATGAAGAATTATGGATGATCTCAAATAGATTTCAGGTAATATGGACTAGAGTTTGTAGGCACAATTTACAATGCTGATAATTTTTTTTTATTTTTTTGTTGTTTTCTCAGAAAATGGCTACAGATACCCAGAATTTCAATGAAGTCAATTTCCGCATTGTAGTTCAACCTTTGGCGAGTGTATATCCCACTGCACCCAATATGGATTTATACAATAAATTAATTTTCAGTGACTAAAACCATTTATTAATGAAATAAAATATTTTTTTATTTTTTTTAGCAATAAAAGAAATACAAATAAAACAGTAAATGTTATTTAAGTTTAGAAATTTAATAATCATTGATTTTGTTTAATACCATTTCAAAACCAGTATTGGATTTATATTACTGTTGCGTATTTATTTGCTATCATCTACAGAATTTTAAATTCTATTTAAATTCAGGAGACAAGAGAGCGGTGTATATAAAATTGGCACAAAAAACAATAAAATTCATTGAAATTGCTTCATTAGCTTTCAGAGATTTGTTAGAAATTTTTATTGGATTTATGATAAAATATTTTGTCTTTTTATGAAAGAAGCCCCCTTTAAGTTTTAACAAAATGTTTCAATGGGCTCTTAAAAAGCGTGAAATATGAACTCTTAAATAAAAAAACAAGTTTTTAAATATGTATCATTATTTCAATGAAAATGTTTTCATAATTTTAATGAAAATCTTCATTGCATTTATTAACCACTAGTTAAGATGTTGCCTGTAAAGCAAATGATGAAAATCAAGAGTATGAGTCATTAGTTTCTATCGAACGTATTTGTAGCATGGAATTGTCCATAAATTAGAAAAGTCAAAAAAACAGTTTAAGTTAATGAACCGTATTAATAATGTAATAGTTTCATTAAAATAATTACATAATTTCATTAAAATATTTCATAATTTCATTGAAATAATGAAATACATAGTTTTATTATAATAACGAAAAACATAATTCCATTGCAATAATAATATAATTTCATTAAAATGATGAAATAATTTTATCCAAATAATGAACTATTTTAATTAGTTTAGCTAAATTATTACAGTGTAAGTTTAATTAGCCAACTTAATAATTTAATAATTCCATTAACATAATGCCAACATGACATTAAAATTATGAAATAATTTAATTAAAATTATTAATATGATTAAATAATTTCATTAAACTATGAAATAATTTTGTCAAAATAATGAAACAGTTTTATTATAAAGCTAAATAATTTAATTTTTACAATTAAATCCTTTTTTATTAAGAAATAATTTTTCAAAGCATGTGGCAATTGAAAAGTATAAATACCAATTTCTTGACTTTTGTAAAGGTCGAACTGAACATCGATGTTTTCGGGATTAACCACAATCCCATCGTCAGAGCTCTCTATAACACTAGAGGCACATAGTACAAAATATGTTAGATAGTTTGCCGTGTAATACGGATAAAACAAAACATCTGTAAACCGTAAGAACTAGAGAAAGGAGCTTTCTCAATCTTGCGTGAGAAATATAAACAAAAAGCACAAGTGTGGTTGTTGATTAGGATAAGTGCCAAGTATGGTAAATTTCTAAGCCACCAGGAAACATAGAGCTTTAATGCAATTGGTTTAATGCCAGATATTTACCGCTTGACTTTGGGGGCTGAGTAGCCTAGAGTATAGAGAGCTCTGACGATGGGATTGTGGTTAATCCCGAAAACATCGATGTTCAGTTCGACCTTTACAAGTCAAGAAATTGATATTTATACTTTTCAATTGCCACATGCTTTGAAAAATTATTTCTCAATAAAAAAGGATTTAATTGTAAAAATTAATTGAACGAACTTAAGCCTGAATAATAAATTTCTTTGGAAAGCTAAATAATTTCATTAAAATAATGAAATATTTTCATTAGATTGGCAACATTATTACATTGAATCGATCAATGAAACTATTTCATATATTTGGTGATATTTTCATTAAAATAATTTTAATGAAACTTGTTGCTTTATCCAAAGAAACGTGATGTTGGTTGAGTTTTAACGAGTTTTAAATTGGATTAATCTAAAAATTCCTACAATTTATAAAGAAAATTCTTGCAGAGTTCGGTGAACATGTTCGTGACAAATGTTCCCACTGTACTCGCTCCATGACTTGGGGAAATGGTAGTGGTAAAAAAAAGTTGACGATTTAATCATTTTCATGCTCATGTGAAATTGTGCAAAAATTTATTGAAAATCTGAGATGCAGATAAGTGATGCAAATCAATTTATTATCCATATTTTAAGTGAACAATTTTTGGGCTTTACTAGAATTTCAGTATTGAAATTGAACTAAAGAAAAGCAGTTTAAGTCGATAACGTTTTCTTATTTTTATCTGGATTAACAATTTCAATTCTCCGGATGTGATTTTCTTTTCATTAAACATAAAATAGTTTTAGACGTCGATTGCTTAATATCTCGAATGTTCTTTATTTTCCAGGAGAAGGAAGAAACTTTAGAAAACATTTGTTCAGTAGTAGTAGAGACGGTGCACTTACAGGTTGCCTATGAGAGATGCGCTCTTCTTATATTAAGCCATCGAGATATAGAATATTTCTTAAAATCTAAGAATTACTCGACTTTTAAAGTGAACTAGAAATGCGTACTAATTTAAATTCATGAATTAAATTAATAAGCCGATGCTTAATCAATAATTATTGGAGATTGTGTGCGTTGCAATTTTAAATGAACCGCTTCAAAATAATCTTCTATGTATTGCATCATTCAGTGTTAAATAAATTTCTAAGCCGTTAAGACGTACGTTTCAAGCAACAGAGATTGGGATTTCAATTAAATATTACGTTCTTTTATAAAAACAAAAATAAACAAGTTCTCTTAAGGCAAAATAATTTAATAAATTTATGTGGCAAATACTAGAACCACAAGCTGGTTAGAACATCAGAAGTGCTACAAGATAACAAGTAACGTTAATCCTACATGCTCATGTAGTCTTCTCTTTTATTATGGCAAAATAAATTCAACTTTTTTTGCATAATTTATAAAGAAATAAATAGTTAATATAAAATATTAACGAAACTCATAAAATAAGAAATAAATTAAATTTTATTGATTGGTGAACAAAAGCTTAAAAATAATTTTTTAGCTAAACATTTAAAAATATGGAATTAATAGAAATTATTAAGTGAAAGTTTACATTAGGCAAAAGATGCTCATAAATTTTAATTTACATTAGGGAATTTTTTTATTATTATTTATTTATTTATTTTTTATTTTTTGCCACAAGTCTGATTTCGTGAGAGAGGAAGAATAAGGTTAATAAACTGGCTAAACTTGTAGTATATTCTCATTCGTAGTTTTAATGATCAAAAAATTCTAATCAATATTTGCACGAAGACTTTTTAGTTTGAGCTTATGGGCGTATAGAGTGGCAACTCTAAAAGAGAATTGAAGAAAACGTTAATCAAAAGCGTCTTCGTGGATATTTCGACTAAGCAGTCAAAACAGGAATTGCGAAAGAACACTTGGGTTATGTGAACTGGGAACAATTATAGTTGAAATGTAAAATACTTTGGGGGGTTTTTATACGTTATCACTAAAACAATAAGTTGGTGCTAATAAAACAAGGCTACATAATATAAAGTGTTAAATTCAGATTTGTTGTCTTTTAAAATTTTGTGTATTTTTTTAAAGGTTATCACCAAAAGAATTTTTATGCAAAATAAATATTTTTATTTGGCGATTACACCTAAATTAAAATTAAGAAATTAAACACAAAAGAAGAAAAACATAAATTTGAATGGTGGAGATTGTAAAATAGGAAACGTGCATGGCTGATTCTCATTCTAAACGTACATTTTATGTTTTTTTTTGTTGTTTACCAATGCACTTTCTTTGGCTAAAACTATTTTTGTTTTATGTTATATTTTGATGCATTTGTTATTGCAATCTAGTAAGTAGGCCACACTTCAGACCAACTAAACATGAATTTTGTTTTTGTTAACATTAATTAACCGTTTCATTATAAGCCATCAAAGTTTGACTTTTTCTAAAAAGTTTTAATTGTAATGGCAAATATTTATGCTGACTTTAGACGACATGTTTTTTACACATGGCTTGTTAGGTGTGTGAGACATATGTAACTTCGCATGTTTGTCAAAATTGTCAATTTACAGACGATTTATAATATTTGCTTTTACACGTACATGTGCAATTACATCTGACATAACCTCTGAGTGTTCACAACAGCTTAGTTTTTGCACAATTTTCGTAAATATATAAAGCGCTCTTTGCTTTTTAATGTTTTTTCAGCCAAACCACACTTTTGGTAACTTAATACAGCTGATGTCAGATACCTTGTCAGATGAAAATAGAACACGCTCTAATTGAAAATTTTTCATCTGACTTTGCTTCTGTATATGTCATCTGACAATGTTTCATATGTTTCACACGGCATGTATCACTTTTGCAGTGGGAAATTTGACAAGTCAGATATAAAATACATGTCGTCTAAAGTCAGCATTAGCTGTTTATTATGTTAAATATGCGATTTAGATAAAAGTCCGTAAGGCAAAAGCTGTTAGAAACATCACAGACAACAACTTTTTAGAAGAAAATATTTCATGATGTGGCCATATTTTTCGACTTGTGGGTCATCATGCCGTATGAGTGTAATTGAATAAAATTTCAACCGTAATTCGGCATAGCGAGGCGTGGTCCCAGGGGCATGAAATTTTTGGAGGGTAAATTTTGGCATCAACCCTCAACATTTTGAGGTTTGAAACAAAAAATATTTCCACTTTAAGAAATAACGGACACCCTAATATGTACATATCTGCACTGAAAATAATCCATGCAACATTTTACGAAAAAAAATTTTGTAGTCACATTTTTCGTAGAATATACGAAACTTTCGTATATATTACGAAAAAACATTTAGGCAATATTTTTTTTAATTTACGAAAGTAACGAATACCTTTCGTAAACATTTTTCCTTGTTAAAAAATATATTTGAAATAAAAAAATAAATTAAAACAATTTTTTATAAACTGACGTATTTTTCAGATGTATGTAAATAAAACAAATTTTTAGCTCTTATAAAATAAGTAGAAAGTGGCTTCCAATATGAAGATTGCGAGTTCGTGCCCCGCTTGAGCCATACTTTTTTTTACTCTTATTTTTTAATTATTTTCGTACATTTCGTATATTTTACGAACGAATTTCGTGGTGCGAAGTTACGAAATATTTCGTAATATGTACGAGCGTTTTCGTGCATATGTTGCATGGAATTTTTTCAGTGTGTGAACTTTTGACAAAATCAATTAATTCGAGTTAAGACAATTTTGAAAATTTTTGTATTTTTAAGTGCAGAATTTTAAGGCGCTTTTTTGGGCTAGTCACATAAAGCCCAACGAAATAACTTAACAAAATTTGTAAAAAACTGCCAAAAATTTCTATATATTTTGGGAGTTATTGCATTATGAAATAATTTCCAAATTTAGGGACTTACTTCATTTTATTTTGAAGGTAGTTTAATTTTTTTTAATTATTCTATTTTATAGATTAAATAAATGAAATAAAACCAGAAATAAGTGATAGTTTTGGTCTTATTGCAGTGAGGTAAGAATTTGGGACTTATTAAATTAATTTTTTATTTTTTTTTCATTTTCTTAAATATGATATGATAAATATGGTACCGAGTATCGAGTATTTGGTATCTTTTAGGGTACTCAAAAATAGTTACTCGCTACTATATGGGTAGTCTTTTTATTACTAAACCGAATTGAAAAGGATGGGTGAAAATACAACTCTGTTTAAAAGTATAACATTTTCTAAGCGATAAAAGTATCGAGTAAGTATTAAGTACCCAAATGAAAATTATTGAGTAGTATTGAGTAATTAAAAGTAGCAGAAATCAACGATGCCAACTTAGTGCTTTTAGCACTATTTTTAGTGCCTTTTGATGACTCAAAACTCCAAATTTTTAGCTGTGGTGCTTTAATTTGGTGCTTTTGAAAATTTTCAACAGTGCCTTTAGTGCTTTTTACAAATTTTAATATTTTATAACTTTAAAAAAGTTTTTATTTGTTGTGGGTTAAGCATGTCTATATGCCTGCATTTGATTGGTGCTTCACCAAATCATCAGTCAAATCACTTTAATCACTTAAAATTTTCAAAAAATCAACTTATGAGTTTAGTCGAACTGTATGGGTTTATATCCAAAAATAATAATTATTTTTGGCTTGAGTTCGATTTTAATTTAATTTTCCAATTAAATTATATTTTTATTTAGAGATAAATGTGAAGCATGTAGACAAAGAAAGTTTTGACTGCGCGGAGGGTTGAACTGACGTTTCGATAGCTCCCGCTAATCTCATCAGAGTTCTTTATCGCTTTGACCACTCGCATTCAAAAAAATAATAGTAAGTAGTAGGATTTTCTCATCTGATGTATTTCCAAAGCCGGATTCGCTTACTGACGATATTCTTTATTGCCGGCCTTCGGCAGGGCTTAAGCCGCCCTTGGAGTTAGATCAGAGAAAAAAATTTTAAGCCCATCCGAAGGCCGCCAATGCAGAAAAGCTGAAGTAAGCGAAGCCGGTTTAGGAAATACCTCGGAGGAGAAAATCCTTTAACCCGGCAGAAAGCCCTCAGTAAGCTAAGCCACCTTTGGAAATACCTCAAAGTAAAAAATTTTCAACGCAATACAAAAAACCCTCAGTAAGTGAAGCCGCTTTTCGAAATACCTTCTTAAGCAATGTAGGAAACCGTCAGCTTTTGAAAATGCACCAGATGAGAAAATCTTTGCTACCGGCCGAATGTCGTTAATACAGAAAATCTTTAAAAAGCGAAGCCGGTTTTGGCAATTCCTTAGACGAAACCGGCCGAACATCGCCAATGAAGAAATTCCTCAGTAAGCGAACACGGGTTTCTAAATATATCAGAAGAGACGAATTTTGCGCGCGGCAAATCTCCGGCAATACAACATTTATGCTCAGAGGAGAAAATGTTTCTCCTCTGAGGTATTTCCAAGATCGGCTTCGCTTATTGAGCGTTTTCTCAATTGCCGGCCTTCGGACGATCTTACAGATTTTCTCCTATGAGGTATTTAGGAAACCGGCTTCGCTTACTAAAGATTTTCTAAATTGCCGGCTTTCGCCCGAGCTTAAGAAATATCTCCTCTGAGATATTTAGAAAACCGGCTACGCTCACTACAGAATTTCTAGAAACAAATTTTTTATATCTCATAAGCCTATAAAAAATTCTGAACTCAGCAAAAACTTTGTAATGAGTTGTCATTACGAAATAACATACTTTTCAACCGCAAACTGCATACCGTCTGAATTACATTACAGTAGTTGAATAATTACTTACTAGTAATTAAACATGCCATTTATTTATCGTACAGACGATAAACAGTTCAACCCCTGGGGAAGCAAAATGGATTTTTTTTATTGTGTTCATGTTTGTGAAAACAAGCTTTAAGGTAGTAACAAAATAGTTCTGCAGTAGCCTAGTTGGTTAAACACTAGGCACAAAATAACACAATAACTGAAAACGGCATGAGTTCAATGCTTAGCGGAGACAATTTAATTTTTATTGTGTTTTGTGTATTCAATGCCTTCCAAATATTGAAATTTATAACTTTTTATTTGTAACTAAATGTGGTAAGTACTTGCCTCCAATGACATCGCCATTTTAAAGTAATTGGCTAAAATGCCAAAGTACACTCTAAAACACTTTTGTTGAAAATTAGGTCGATAATAGTCGGCAACACTTTACAGATTATTATCGACCTAAAATTACACACGCATTTTTTTCAACAAAATGTTTTTACTAAAAAGTGATTGGCTGCGTGCAGGTTTGAACCGCGACCTCCTGACTGATAGTGTGACGTATCTACCATTCAGCCATAGCCGTATTATACTTTATGTTAAATTTTTTCCTAAATATGTTTAATTTGAAAGGTTTTTTTCTTTGATAAAATAACTACAAAATCGATGTAATTTTAGACAAGGAGAAATTTTCAACACAAATTTAGACAATATATGATCGTAAATTTAAAGTAATGTTTTAGAGTGTAGAAGTAGTGAATGACATTTTTATTAGCATTTTAACTCATTACGTTGCCATCAAAATTTTTCCTGGGTATTTAATATTTTTTGGGTGTTATTTCATTGGAACTTAATTATTATTATTTTTTTTAATTGGAAGTTATTTCATTTGAAGTTTGGGAATAATTAAATTTGTTTGTTAGTAAGGCATGATCTTCAGAACTATAAGAGCTGTCGAGCTGAAATTTTTAACACAGGTTCGTGTCCATCCTCGTTAGTTTTTTGTTTTATTTTTGACCCAATAGGTCGCCATGGAGTGAAGTTATTTTGAAAAAACCTATTTGAAGTTAAGAAAACGATACATTTGGAGGTAAGACAACGCTTTCCAGCCTCAGCTAGTTTCATTTTATTTTGTTTGGACTTATTTAATTTTTTTAAGTCCTATTTCATTGGGACTTATTTCGTTGGGCGTTATTTATTTAATATCAACTATTTAACCTATTTATTTAATTTTAAAGAATGCAAGAATTTTTAGTTCGAAGTAAGCATTCCAGATAATTAACTTTTTTCTTTTTCATTTTTACTAACCGAGTTTGTTACTATTACAAAAATAGCTTAGCCGCTTAAGAGCTTCAAGGCTATAAACTTTTTTTTAAATTAAAAATTTATTTATTTTGCAGATCATGACTCTTGTATATTTCACTTTAAGTATTCTGATTGTATGCATATACGACATGCAATTAACTGTTCAATCCAGTTTCCAACATACTATGACAATGTATCAATGGAAAATGATGGAACTTGGTTTTCCTACCGATCACGCTAGAACACAAGCTGAAGCTAATGGAAATTTTATACCAACTAATGGTATTCTCCTTGACGTTCAACCTCATTATTACAGTAAGTAACTTGTTGTCTTAACATATTTACATTTTTTTTTTTCTGGGAATACATCTCTATAATTTCCCTTCTAGACAAAAATCTTTTGAAAACTTTTGTAACTTTAAGACTTCGACCTGGCATACCCTACACTTTGGCTACAATTTCGGATAAGCAGGGTGTTAATGGTCCTCTGCTAGAGGCTTATCCCAATTATGCAGCACATAGCTATAACAATGGAGGAAAACTTTGTGATGCTATGATAACTTCAGCTTTTCGGATGGCGGTAAGTTGCATGTGATTGTGTATTAAAAATTTGAAATAAAATAAAGTTTTTCACGTAGCATTGCTATTTAATAGCTACTTTAAATATTTAGTAGAAATAATAATTCTTGTATTTGCTTCAGATCAACGAATGCAATCAAATGTGGGTAATTGACTCGGGCATAACTAATTCTGAAGTTCACTGTCCACCCCAGTTATTACTGTTCGATTTGAATACTGATCAGCTAATACATCGTTATCGTTTCCCGACGGCTGTATACACACCTGCAGCCTCAGTATTTATTACTCCTATATTGGATGTTAGAGATCCACCACCCAGGGGCAGCTGCAGGAATACAATGATTTATGTAGCTGATGTCAACTATCATGGTTTGGTGGTATATGATTTTCTGAATGATAATGCCTGGCGTATTGAGAATTTATTTATGTATCCCGATCCAAATTATGGATTCCACACTTTGGATGGTGATCGTTTCGTTTTAATGGATGGAATTTTTGGTATGGCAACAGATAAGAAAAATTTATATTTCCATCCATTGGCCAGTGCATCGGAATATTATGTTCCATTAGCAATAATCGATAATAGAACTCTATTTGAACATGATTCGGAGAATATGCAAGGAGCAGTTATACCTTTGGGTAAACGTAGCAGTCAATGTGCAGCCTCAGTTATGGACAGTAATAACAATCTGTATTGTGTCACCTGTAATCCCATCGAACTGATAAAGTGGAACGTTAACACGGCTTACATTAGAAGGAATTTAAAAAAGTTACCCATAAACGCATCAGAATTGCAGTTTGTTAGTGGCATGAAAGTGGTAAGAAATCATCAGGGCAATGAAGAGCTGTGGATGAGTTCGAATAGATATCAGGTACAATCAACGAGTTTTCGAACAAAGTTTAATTTGCTTTAAATACTTTTAAACCTTTTTCAGAAAACGGCTACTGGTACTAGAAATTTCAATGAAGTAAATTTTCGGGTTGTAGTACTTCCTTTAGCGATTGTAAGTCCCACTACAACAAGTCAGGATTTACACAATAAATTGGTTTTCAAGCCCTAAAATTGATTACATTTTTAATTTAATTCAACCAATTAATAAAAGAAATAAATAAATTTTAAAGTTTTTTTTGTTTTTTTTTTAATTCTAAAAGAAAAGACAATGGGGGTCAATGGCATTCAAAACGTACCAAAAACGTCCTGTTGTTTAATTTTTAAAGATACTTAATTTTACTCAAATTCATGAAGAATACGAAGTCGCTTTTAGACTCAGCAAAAAATAAAGTTTTTATAAAGAATACCAGGATTTCTGTCTTGACCATCATTAAGTATGAAGGTTTTCAATTTTTTTTGGGCCATATTTTGTTGATAGTAAAAATTTGTTTTGGAGTTTCGTAAAACAATTCCATGCTTGTGCTTAGTAGAGATGTGAAGTACAAATATGTCGATATATACACTCTAAAACATTACTTCAAACTTACGATCATATATTGTCTAAATTTGTGTTGAAAATTTCTCCTTGCTTAAAACTACATCAATTTTGTAGTTATTTTACTAAAGAAAAAACCTTTCAAATTAAACATATTTAGTCCAAGTGGAAAAAATGTAACATAAAGTATAATACGGCTATGGCTGAATGGTAGATACGTCAGACTATCAGTCAGGAGGTCGCGGCTCAAACCTGCACGCAGCCAGTCGCTTTTTTTAGTTAAAACATTTTGTTGAAAAATAATGCGTGTGTAATTTTAGGTCGATAATAATCTGTAAAGTGTTGCTACTATTATCGACCTAATTTTCAACAAAAGTGTTTTAGAGTGTACATCGATTTCGATATATTTTTCACTATCGATTGGTATGGATAAAATATCGATATTTCAATATATATCTATATTTTTTAAGCATGCTTATTCTTACATAGTCCCAAAATCTAAAAATATCGATTTCTATACTTTTTGAAACACATCTTAACAATGACGGACGGTCAAGACATTTACTAGTTTTTAGTTTTGTTTTTTTAAGAAGATTGCTTGGCAATTTTACTTAAACTCCAAATAAGTGAATCAAAACCTATCAAACAAAGTCATTGTTAAATTTTTTTTAATATACCCACCAAAAACTTGGAAATGTGTTGTCATTACCAAACAACATAATTTTCAACTACAAACTACATACCATCTGAATCAGTTGATCCATTAACCGTAACTGTTATAACTTTTTTCGAAAAAGTCAAATAATAGTTGATCTATTAACTGTTATGACTTTTTTCGAAAAAGTCAAATAATAATAGTCATTTTTTGACCAACGTGTTTGCAGTCAAAAAATAATGGTTATTTTTTGACTATTATTTTTTAGGTCAAAAATAAAAGTCAAAATTTGACTGATATTTTTTTGGTCAAAAATAAAAGTTAAAATTTTACCGATATTTTTTTGGTAAAAATAAAAGTTAAAATTTCAAAAAAGAGCAATTAATATTTAGAGCTAATAATCTAACATGGTGAATATCCTACTAATCAGCATCGATTTAACTTGTAAGTGAATATAAGGAGCAGCAATAGCTCTTACATTCAATTTCGTTAAATAAATTGGTTGAATAGTTGATGGTCCTGCTCACTAATATCAAGCATGACAAGTGGTTGAAATAAACAAAGAATGGTCGGGTAGCGACTTCTAAATCCGTTTAAATTTTAACTTTTATTTTTGACCAAAAAAATATCGGTAAAATTTTAACTTTTATTTTTGACCAAAAAAATATTGGCCAAAATTTAACTTTTATGTTTTACCAAAAAAAAATATCGGTCAAATTAAAATGTTTGTTTTTGGCCAAAACAATATCCGTCAAATTTTAACTTTTATTTCTGACCGAAAAAGTATCAGTCAAAACATAACAGTTATAATTTGACTTTTTGGAAAAGAGTAAAAAAAATAAAAGTATTTTTAGATTTTTATTCCTTAGCTCACGACCATCACAATTCTATACTCAAATATCGTATAGACAAATTCTTTCTGTCTGACTTTTTGAACTGAAATTTTGATAATAACTATTATTTTCGGTCCCTGCTTACAATTAAATAAATAAGACATTTATTCTCTTATTAGCAGAGTGGCAGTGTATCTGCTTATCATACAGACGATAAGCAGTTCAAACCCTGGGGAATCAAAATTGATTTTTTTTTTAATTGTGTTCATGTTTGTGAAAACAAGTTTTAAGCTTGTAACAAAACAAAACACTTAGCATAAAATAACACAATCACCCGTTTTATATATGCCGTAGTCACAAATTCGACTTCGACATACATAGTACGGCTGGGGTGAATAACTGCAAAAGGCATGAGTTCAATATTTAGCAGACATTTAAATTTTATTGTGTTTTGTGTATTCAATGCCTTCTAAATATTGAAATTTTTAACTTGTTATTTGTAAGCGAATGTGGTAAGTATACATGGTAAAGTTTAATGCACCATTGGATGCAGCTTGAAAAGATCTTTCAAACGATGTAATTTTATTATTTTTATGTATTGGCTTGGGAGAAAATACGAAAATATGCAACAAAAAAAACTACAAAAATAGTCCTTTTTTAGACACGGTCCAGCTCACGGGCGGTCATTGCTAGACCCCTCAAATGTTTTAGGAACCATCATTAAAATGACCGGTCTTTAATTTGAGAGGGGTAACAACAACACATTTTTCATCTTCATACAAGTCGAGTCGGTTTAGTGCACTATATAGTAATACATATATTTTTTATATTTTCATATTTTTTAACATAACCAATTACTAATTATTTTTTAGCTATAAAATATTTTTACTACTTTAAAGTGCAATTTATCCTTTCATTTTGCATCTTTACGAAAGTGTAATTGTTATGAATTCCTCAAATTTTATTTTATTTTAAATAAATATATTAAAAAAAGTACAATTGTTCAGATTTAATGACAAAAAGTTCGGGTTGGGGTTCGGCCGAACTTTGAAAAATTTACCGAAGTTCGGGTTCGGTCGGAAAAAGTGCGTTCGGTCGGACACTATTAATAAGTAATTAATTAATATAATCCAAGGTAGATTGAACAGGTACCACTACAAGAACAGCTGTTTTAGTAAATTTGAGAATGTGTGCGTCACACAGACAATAGATATTGACACATGTCTGGGACTTTTCTATCAACAACGGGCATGTGTTAGTAAATTTGAGAGAGCTTATGAATGTGTGCAACTCACAGATAATGGATTTGACATATTTCTGGGGTATTTCTACCAACAAAATACATGTGTTTTTTGGTGTTGTATTTGTTTTAGTTATGGTGGTACCTGTAATGAATATGCATTGATATAATCTAACTCCGTAAACTAAACGTAACGTAAAACGGCAGTCGCATCTCGTCTAAAGCACCCTCTCTGCCATCAACATACGAGGAGAATTTAAAATATTTGCAAACTGCAAAATATTCAACAATGATTGCCTTTTCCGTTTGGAGGAACAAACCTCAATTGTTAGTTAGATTATGGTTTGTTACATACTTTCCGATATGGTTCCGTCCTTCCACCATCTACAGATATGATAAGGCCGTCAGCGTAACCATATAATCGCTGAGTAGTGAGAACGCCACCTTTTGGACAGTTGCCTCATAAAATTTTACGAGAATCAGTGCATATTCTTTGAAGCTTCCATGACATACAACTCCCAAAAAATAACTTCAGCGTTCGTATTATTTACTATTTGTAAATGAAATATAAAATTGCTTTTAAATTCACTCTAACAACGAAATTAAAAATTATTTAACAACAAAAAGTTTCCATATTTACAAAGTGTTCATTTGTTTTCATAAAGTAATTAATAAATTGTATATTTGGTAGAATGGTCAGACAAAAGGAAACATAAAAAAATCATGTAATAAAAATAAGAAAATAATTAATATTTTTTTAAATAAATAATTTTATGTCTAAAAGCGTTAAAAAATGTTATTACTTTAGCGGAAATTTGTAATATTTTAAAATGAGAAGACTAACAAATGATGCAAATTAAGCAATTGCTAATATGTATGATAATCAATATATCAAGTAATTTAATTTATTTATTAATTAACTAGCCCCACCCGGTATGCTTCGCTACTCCATTGTTGTGAAGATATAGGAAAATTAATACACAATTATTTTGTACCCTTGTGTTCTCGCTCTTATGCGAGCCGGATTTTGTTTAAAAGTGCAATTTGTTGTTATTAGTGTAACCCAAATCAAATTTAGAGAGTATCACTATGCGGGTTCTCCAGATATAGGATATCCAGATATAGGAGGGGGCGGGGTGGGGGGGTTGTGAAGTGTTGTAAGTAAGGCTTTTGTTGAAAAGCGCTATTTGTTCTTAGTTTAAGCTACAACAAATTTAGAGAGTCTCACTTTGGTGGTTCTTCGGATATAAGAAAATTTATAATTACTTTGTAGGGGGTACCCGTCTCCCCCACCTTTCGCTTCTATTCCTCCAATATTTTGTTTGATTTTTCAGGTTGTTCCAAAAGTTACACATATCAATTTAGAGCCTCACTATTTTAGTTCTGCAGATATAGGAAAATTAATAATTACTTTGTATGGGAGGTACCCTTCCACCCCCCACGCTCCTATACCACCAATATTTTATTGGAACTTTAGCTGTGTTATAGGAGGTATCAACATCAAATTTAGAGGGCGTCCCTATTATAGTTCTGCAGATATAAGAAAAATTATAATTACTTTTTATGGGGGTACCCATCTCCCTCCTCCTACACCAGCAAGCTTTAGTTGAAATTTTCACCATGTTCTAAGAGTTACTTATACCAAATTTAGAGAGCCACACTTTTGTAGCTCTGCAGATATAGGAAAATTAATAATTCCTTTGTATGGTGGTTACCCGCCTCCCCCCAAGAGTGAACCACGTAAAATTTAGAGGGTTGCACTAGTGCAGCTGTGCAGATATAGGGAAATTAAAATATCCAGAAACAAATACACAAGTTTTGCAATTTTTATTCTTATCATTTACAGCCAGTAGAAACTGGGCATGTAGTACAAAAACTCAAAAACTTTAAATAAAATCCTAAAAGTGAAGTAAAGTCTCTTTATTTTCGTTTTTAATTTGGCTGGTTTTTGTTATTAAGGTTTGAACGGTTTGTAGGGACATGCGTATCGATGTAATACATAATAATTAATTAGAAATGCAATTTCGAATTTTTTTTGTTAGTTACATGGTTTTGCATTTCAGCTGACGATATATAGCCTTCGATCCAATTTTTTTTACAAACTTATATTAAGCTATAGTTCATACCTTTAAAAAGACAAAACTTGTAATGAGGTAACTTTTAAAGAATAAGAAAAGTATAATTAATTCCTATCATACACAGCAGAACATAAGAACATGCTCTTTTCAGAGCATGCCAAGCAAACCGTGTGTATTCCAACTTCTTTGGTGGCATTGATTCTATGCTAATTTCCGTCTTACATACAATTCACTACAGGAAATTATATACGAAAATCTTTATTACACTAACGGCCCTTTTGACAGTATACGATTAAAAGTTAACGTATACTTTAATGGCTAATTCGGCATATAAAACTTGCCGTTAAAGTCCACGTTAACTTTTAATCGTACATTGTGAAAAGAATCGTAAATAGTTTACGAAATTTCACGATTATTAGGGTATTTTATCAGAGTGAACAATATTTACACACACAAGAATTTCGAAACACTAACGCACTAATATCCTTGGATTGCGGGATTTAAAAATTTTGCGGGATCCCGTTCGGAGAAATTGCATGCTCCTAACGACTGTTTCTGGCGGAGAGCACCAAAAAATAATATACGTGTATCGGCGTTTTGAAAGTTTACATCTGAGATTCATTTTAGTTGGAGTTAAATCTCCCCCCACCCCCCGCCATCTTTTATACATAGCTATAGTGACTAGTGCTGGCAAAGTATTGAGAAGGGGGTACCGAGTATCGAGTATTTGCTATTTTTTTAGGGTACTCAATACTCAAAAGTAGTTACTCGATGCTTTCTGGGTAGTATTTTTATTACTAAACCGAATGGAAATTGAAGGGCTAAAATACAACTCTATTTAAAAGTATAACATATTCTAAACGTTAAAAGTATCGAGTAGATATTGAGTACCCAAACGAAAAGTATTGTGTAGTACTGAGTAATTAAAAGTAGCAGAAATTGCCAGCACTAACAGTGCCAGCACTAACAGTGTGGGTCTTTTCTGCCTTTCTCAACAAGAGGAAAAACTTCCCTTCAGCGGCGATATAGCGGGCTGAAATGTTTTACAGAAATGTTTCTCGCAGTGTTTTTCATAAAAGTGCTGAACAAATAACTGGGGTCTACATTAGCCATGAACTTGGTATGAACATCATGTCGGACATCGCATATGGCTAATGAAGACCGCTCATGTCCATGTTTCGTCTATGCTCTGACATCGATGCCCGAACATATGGCTGAGCATTAATGTTCGCCATGAGATTCGCCGTCAACAACCATTTTCAATAGAAAGAAAAGAGTCAGAACAAAATTGGTAAATATACTATCTCTATTGCACTACCATAAAATACATTGATAAGACAGAACATGGACATCGCACGTATTCACCACAATAAAGAAGTTGATGAAGTATTTACAGTTACTCTGCCGGCGTCATTTCAATCTCAAGTTCAAGTCGATGGCTCGTGAAGAAGTAGGGTAAGTCTTAAAAGTTGTTTATGCCAAGTACTAATTGTGAATGAGTACGAAATTAACCCTTAAACGCATTTCAAGTTTTGAATAATTTCTGGCGTTCAAGTTGAGTGTGGAGCTGGGGTATTCTTGAAGACCTGAAGTAGAATTTTATGGCAAATATTTTTGTAAATTATTTCAGCCCACTACATCACCGCTGAAGGCGAGGTTTTTGCCCAATTTTTAAGAAAGGGAGAAAAAGACCCATACAACGAAGAGTTAGAGGGTTAATATGTTTCCCAAAAATTTTTGTCGTGGTGTTTTACATAAAAGTGCTGAATACGTCTTATACCTTAAATGTAAGACTTGCCAGATTTCCTATGCCGAGTATTACGAGTAATTACGAATAAGTAAGAAATTAACCCTTATACACATTTTAAGTTTTGAATGATTTCGGTGGTTCTTGTTGATTCTAGAGCTTGGGTGTCTTTATAGACTTTATAGCATAATTTTGTGGCGAAAATTTTTGTAGAGCATTTCAGCCCGATATATTAAGGGACAAAAAGATCCATAGAGCGGAGAGTTAGAGGGTTAAAATGTTGCACAAATATGTTCCTCGCTATGTTTTACAGAAAAGTGCGGAGCATATCTTGTGCCTTAAACGTAAGTCTTACATCATAACTATGGATAAGTAAACCGGAAGGAGCTTCAGCTCCCCCCACAAGGAGCACCAGCTTTATACTTCCTAAGCACCGATACATGTCATTTTGTTGTGGCTTCTACCCGATACGTCCCTAGATCTATATAATTAAAAACAAATTAATTTTGATTTTGTTATACAAAATACAATTTAAAAAAACTATTTAAGACAAACCCAAAAACCAATAAGAAACTAAATTTAAGCAAATAAAACAAATTGAATATCAATCATAAATAATTCGCAAAAATCGCACCACCAGTTAAAAAGTTGACAAAATGACCTTGTCATTAAATTAAACAGTCCATAATTAATAATTACTAAAATAAACTTATTAAAAAAGCATTTATTTTTATGCATTGCTTTATCTACCAGCAGCTATTAAGATATTCAAAAGCTCAACTCAAACCAAAATAACGCTGTGTATCACTAATTTAAGATAACTAATACTTTCTTTTGATATTACGAGTAACGAAAAACCTAAATATTTTTAAAATTTCAATGCAAATTAAATTATTGTGTCAACGAAAATTTCATTAAGCAAATTAAATATTAAAAAGCTAAAGAAATAAAGATAAGACTAAAACCTGTTGGAGGAAAGAGAACATTTTGAAATGATATCGGCCAAAAGACCCACAGATTTATTTATGTACCCAATTGCATCATGCATGTATCTGCAAGTATGTGAGAATATCTACTAACTTTTTTAATTAGATTTGATTTTTTGATAGTTATTTGGTAGAGGTGTGCACGTGACTCACCTGATCGTAATTATTTTAATATTAAAAATAAAAAAATAAAGTTCGAAATTAAACAATAAATTGTGAAAACACTTAAAATAACTGAACTATAAGTACTCGTACCGCTAATTCCGGTAATGGGGTGGTATAAAGATCATGAGCTGTTGAAAAAAATGCATGTGTGTATATCAACATGTTCTAATTCCATTCATCAAAAGAAGTCTTATATAATAAAATTTAGTCATATTTAGAGTTCGATTTAACTTGCGACTTTTATATGAAATTTATGTTTCATATCGACGTTTGCAATTACCCAGTAAAAAGTTTTGTAATTTTTGTAATCAGTAGTAGGTAGGGAGGTAGGTAGGTAAAGTGCTTGTCTTCATATCTGAACTACCACAAGTTCGTACCCCAACTGCGTCAAAAAATAAAATAAAATTGAAAAAATATAAATAAAACATCATGTGTATAATATTTTTTTTATTTTAATTTTTTACTATATTTTACTACTTATTTTTTAGCTTCAAGTAAGCCAAATAATAACTAGTTCATTGCTGTGACATTGTAAATACATTTGTAAGGGGTACGCTATATTTTTTGGATTTCTTAAACAAAAATAAGTAGTTATCAAGTCAAATTGTAAGTAAATCCAAATTGATTATTAGGCTAAGGTTCGTAACGTTATATTCAGAAAGAATTGGGCATGATTAATATTCCAAGGAACAAGGAACAAGGAACAACTCAAGTTTGTCTTGAGTAGAACAAAAATCAGAAAAATGGGAATGAAGAAAAATAAACCGATGGCAACGCTGGGAAAATGCACATTAATATCAGCTTGAGAGTGGTTTAATTCTCATATTCAATTTTCACGAAAAAGTTGTATATATAAGAACAAGTGGTGATAAGCAAATACACGTGAGCACTGACGTTAAAAGTTTAGCGGCTTCCGAAAGTGGCACTACTCTGTTTTGCTGTGTACGTTGAAAAATTAAGTTGATGTTAATGTTTCCCTTGTTCCTTGGAATATTAATCATGCCCACTTCTTTCTGAATATAACGTTACCTTAGACTAATAATCCATTTGGATTCACAAAGCAAATACGTTCGAAATAATCATATTAATAAATAAATTGTAAGTAGCTACAACTTAAATCCTTATATACTTTTTTGCCTACCAGTAAGCAAAGTTTTTGCTGGGTAGATATCTTCCAGAAGATATGAAATTTGTTATATTCATAAGGCGGCTTCAGATTTAGAGGTCGCTATAATATTCCAGATGCGAATTTTTTTTAATTTCGACTTGTATGTACATAAAAAAAGGACCTATAAAAATTTGGTTGATAACACTATGCAACAAAACGAAACTTTTGTCATGACCTTTGATCACCCCCGTATCTCTTTGATGTGTCATGGTCCCCCAACTACAAACAGAGTCGAGGTTTAACATTTTATGGATATTTTTCTAAGCAAATTAAAATTAAAAAAATTTTTAAACACATTATTTTATTATTATTTTATTTATAATTTTAATTTTTTTCTACCCAGCTGGGATACGAACATGTGCTCGTTCAGATTTGAAGACAAGTACTTTACCCACTGAGCTATTGTTGACTTATAAGTTTAAGCGACAAAAATTAGTTTTCATATACAAACACATGTTGACTAAAAAGTGGTTGTGTACTTATTTTATTAATACATATGAACAAATTGTAGCTACTTCAGTTAATGAGAAATATACGTACTAATTTTGTTAAAAACTAGGTAGTAGATCAGATTTTAATCATAGTAATAAGATAAATAAGTACCACTCATTACTTTGCAGCCTATTAATAAAGTATTACCGATTACAAAATTTACAAAAGTTTTTGCTGGGTCTTTTTAATTTCATATAAATATTTTTAAGGGGATGTGGTCTTAGTGCAGAGCGTGTTGTTCGCAAAAAAGGGTGGGTTTGGGGAATAGGTTCCCTGATTTCATCAGAGCACATTCCATTGTAGTAACGATAAAACAACGAAATACCCCCACATTTCGTCGATGCTCTAGCGAGTCAATAGAGTTGGCTACCCTTCTGTCGTCGATGAGCTTCTTCGCCCTGACCTGTACGCAGTCGACTAACTTCAAAATAGACTTTGAAGCACCAGCCTATACATGAGAGTTAAATTTTCTTTTCGGATGGATATAGGTAGTATAAATAATGGGGAGATTAGATGGAGTGAAGTATCTTTTAAACCGTGTTAAGAAATCGAAGCACTTGAATGGTTCTTATGAGAATTGAAAAATGTGATCAGTCCATCGAACGTCACACTATATCTTCATGCCGAGAACATCAAGAGCATCTGATTCCACAATACATACATACACCATTCACAATTACAGATGGAGCAGCAAGTTCGATCATGCGTCTGTGCGTGAGCATACACCATAGGGTCTTACGAGCATTAAAATCGACCCGATTTGCACGACCCCATTCAGAGATTGTTATAAGAACGTATCACTCATGCTTTGCCTAATTGCTCTAATCTGCGACAGGCTTGGCCTAGTACTGAATGAATAGGATTGGAAGTTTGGCAGAGAAGGTCATTAAGATAAATAAGAAATATGGTAGGAGAAAGAAAGTTTGAATAATAATTCTTAGGGTTCCGTACACCAAAAGTGTAAAGGAACCCTATTGTTTTCGCTGCGCTGTCCGTCTGTCTGTCTATCAGTCTGTCCTTCCGTCTGTCACAGGCTGTTTGCTCTGGAACCGTAAGAGCTACGGATCTGAAATTTTCACAGAATATGTAGAACTTTGGCCGCTACAACAACAAATATATCGCAGTTAAACATTAAAGGGTGTTCTAAAGCGAGCAACGAAACATGTTGAAATACTAATGAAATATACAGTTACTTATACATAGACACTTTAAATTTTCCAAGTTAGTGTTAATTGTTGTAGTCTGTAAAATGGACTATAACAATTGACACTGATATTTGAAACAATAAAAATTAAAGGGTGTTCTATCAGTTAATGTAATTTTGGCTATGTAATTTATACAATTTGCTTTGTATCTTGAAAACTGAAAGAGGCAAACTCTTGAAATTTAAAACAAAACGCTAAAACTATAAAATACCAATATTAAAAAAAATGTCAAAACGAAAAATTGCCAAAATGAAAAAAGTGCTTACAGGAAAAAAGCACCAAAAACTAAAAAATTGCTAAAAGGCAAAAAACCACCAAAACTAAAACGATCGCCAAAAAAGCCGCCAGAAAAAAACACTAAAGCCAAAAAAATCGCTAAAACTAAAAATATCGTAAAAACGAAAAATACCGACAAAAATTAAAAAAAAACGCCAAAACCAAAAAAAGCCGCCAGAAAGAAAAAAAAACACTAAAAAAATCGCTAAAACTAAAAATATCGTAAAAACGAAAAAACCGCCAAAAATTAAAAAAAAACCCCAAAACTAAAAAATCGCCAAAAAAAACCGAAAAAAATCACCAAAACGGAAAAAGTGGCAAAACAAAAAAATGCTAAAACAAAAATAGACCACCAAAAACCGAAAAATCCCCAAACAGAAAAAAACGCTAAGACTGAAAAAATCGCCAAAACTAAAATAAATCGCTAAAACTAAAAATATCGGCAAAAAGCGAAAAAAACTTTTAAAAAACGCCAAAACTAAAAAAATCGGCAAAAAAACGAAAAATCGCAAGAAAAACTCAGCAAAATTAAAAAAGTGTCAAAACCAGAAAAATTAAAATAAAACTAAAATTAAACGAAAAAGCAAAACGAAAAAATTGCCAAAATTGAAAAAAGTGCAAAAACGAAAAGTGATATATGTGTATTCGTGCGGAACCATTCGTGTGCGAGCTAAAGCCGCACTTTACTGAATTTATTCGAAATAATCACATTAAAATAAACCCATTTTATTACCAAAAACTCACGCCAACATCCCTATTAACAATTAAATGAAGTGAAAACAATTATAAACAGTAAAATGTATTAAACTAAAATTAAAAACGAATTAATACATGAGGAATCATTGACCATTCAATCCAGTTCAGTGCAAGAGCCGTAAGCAAATTTTGGCAGTTTCATAAATAACACAAAAAATTAAAAACCGAAATTAAACTCATTGTTTTGTACCTGAATGATGCGTTTAGTAACTTTTCGTTTGCCAAGAAAGAAACATTTATTTCTTTGGCATTAAAAAAGGCCTTGACAACATACAAAACAATTAAAAAAAGATGTGTAATTATTTTTAACGAAAGTGAAATTTTAAAGTTAAAAAAAAAAAAGTTTATAAAAATATTAAAAAAGTAATAAAGAAAAGAAAGGCAGAAAGAAAATGTGAGTGTTTAGTGTAAACTCAAAAAAAAATCTAAAAAATGTACTACAAATGTATTGAGAAGAAGATTTCTTATTGGAATGAGGGTTGCAACAAATTAAAGTGTGACCTGAAATATGTATAAAAACGTTTAATGCAAAAGTAAACGTTTCTTGTGAACTTTAAGATATTTTATGTGAAGTTTAATAAAATCATTTCAATAACAAGTTTTAAGAGACATTATAAGAACAGAAAGCGTCTTACCATAAAATCGATTATAAAATATTTAATTTGTTTAAATGTTAAAACTCAGGTTTTAAATTCTTTATTGGCGAAATTAGTAAAATAAAGACTTGTTTAAGTACATTTACTTACTTACGCTTAACTGTGTTTCAAAGACCTGTGCATAATTGATAGAATCAGGAGTTTTAATAAACAAGTTATTTTTACAACACCCTGTAAAAATATTTATAAAAAACAACAAATTATATTTGACTGGCAAAATATGAAGCACATTTAACGATAACACTGGTCTGCAGCAAAATTAAAAATTTTAGATCTTTTAAATCAGCCATGTCAAATTCTAGGACCGCGGGCCGCATGCGGCCCTCCGCATGATTTTTTGCGGCTCTCAACACTTGTCCACAACTCCATACTCTTTTCATTAAGAAATTCAAAAATTAATTATTTAACAAAAATATATCAAAGTTAAAAAATATGTAAAGAAAATTTATCAAACTTTTCTAGTTGTAAAGGGCAATATACACGGTCAACATGCTTGACAAGCGTGGTAGAAGTATGTGTGAAATTTCGTTAGTATTAGTGACACCGACGACGCTTGATGGAAAATCTACTTGGTTTTGATTTTTCGTCCAGCACACGTACACGAATCTGACATCAAGCTGATTGACCGTGTATATTGCCCTTAAGACTCTTTTGCTTAAGGGTACCCTATACTCACATACTTGTATGACATACATGCCATATTGGATGGATTCCCTGACTTTGTATCAGGGATGGCAAAGTTGGTACAATTCTGGCATTTTTGGTACAATTCGGATTTTAAAAGTACAATGGTACACCAATGGCTTATTTAGTACAATTAATAATTTTTCTATTGCTTTAGAAAACCTTCTATTGAAGTTCTTTTGTTGTAATAAAATATTTTATGCTTTTCGTCCGCTTCGTAAAGTTAAATTTTGCGAAGTATTGAAAACAAAGTTCGGCTTAAGAGAGGTCAAATAAGGTTAGCTTACAAAACGTCTCTATAATTTCAAGCTCTTATATATTATATATTATATATTATATATTATATATTATATATTATATATTATATATTATATATTATATATTATATATTATATATTATATATTATATATTATATATTATATATTATATATTATATATTATATATTATATTATATATTATATATTATATATTATATATTATATATTATATATTATATATTATATATTATATATTATATATTATATATTATATATTATATATTATATATTATATATTATATATTATATATTATATATTATATATTATATATTATATATTATATATTATATATTATATATTATATATTATATATTATATATTATATATTATATATTATATTATATATTATATATTATATATTATATATTATATATTATATATTATATATTATATATTATATATTATATATTATATATTATATATTATATATTATATATTATATATTATATATTATATATTATATATTATATATTATATATATATATTATATATTATATATTATATATTATATATTATATATTATATATTATATATTATATATTATATATTATATATTATATATTATATATTATATATTATATATTATATATTATATATTATATATTATATATTATATATTATATATTATATATTATATATTATATATTATATATTATATATTATATTATTATATATTATATATTATATATTATATATTATAATATTATATATTATATATTATATATTATATATTATATATTATATATTATATATTATATATTATATATTATATATTATATATTATATATTATATATTATATATTATATATTATATATTATATATTATATATTATATATTATATATTATATATTATATATTATATATTATATATTATATATTATATATTATATATTATATATTATATATTATATATTATATATTATATATTATATATTATATATTATATATTATATATTATATATTATATATTA
>OY101447.1:182414379-182552729 GCA_956483635.1 Panzeria rudis
ATATATTATATTATATATTATATATTATATATTATATATTATATATTATATATTATATATTATATATTATATATTATATATTATATATTATATATTATATATTATATATTATATATTATATATTATATATTATATATTATATATTATATATTATATATTATATATTATATATTATATATTATATATTATATATTATATATTATATATTATATATTATATATTATATATTATATATTATATATTATATATTATATATTATATATTATATATTATATATTATATATTATATATTATATATTATATATTATATATTATATATTATATATTATATATTATATATTATATATTATATATTATATATTATATATTATATATTATTTATTATATATTATATATTATATATTATATATTATATATTATATATTATATATTATATATTATATATTATATATTATATATTATATATTATATATTATATATTATATATTATATATTATATATTATATATTATATATTATATATTATATATTATATATTATATATTATATATTATATATTATATATTATATATTATATATTATATATTATATATTATATATTATATATTATATTATATATTATATATTATAAATTATATATTATATATTATATATTATATATTATATATTATATATTATATATTATATATTATATATTATATATTATATATTATATATTATATATTATATATTATATATTATATATTATATATTATATATTATATATTATATATTATATATTATATATTATATATTATATATTATATATTATATATTATATATTATATATTATATATTATATATTATATATTATATATTATATATTATATATTATATATTATATTATATATTATACATATTATATGGGATTTAGACGAAGACTTCATAGTTTGATTTTTTTAAAATTTCTGGTCAAACTGGGGGTAAGGGCGTTTAGTGGGATAGCAAATCCAAAGGAAATTTAATTTCTAAGGCAAAATCTTTCAGACTTGTTCCTTGCTTAAACGTAACTTTACCGCGTTCGACCATCATCTCTAAAAAAATCATGCTAAAAAGTCTTCGTCTAAATCCCGCATTAATGATGAAACAGAACTACGGCGCATCGTGTTTTTCCATACAAATTGACATTTTATATACGTCGACTGTAGCAGTTTTGAAATAGAATTTATTTTGTTTTGAGAATGTATTTTCATTTGCTTTTGTTTTAAAAGTCTCACCCTCACAAAAAAGTTACCATGTTTTAATAAATTTTCATTATTATTTTAGACAAAACATTAGATTTGAGTGAAGAAAAATAAAAATAAAACGAAATATAATAAAATTAATGAGAAATTTGTCGTTTCGGTTGTCGTTTTTATTATGGGCTTTGTTGCTCTCTGGCTGATTTTCGGTTGACGTTATAATCTGGTTCCGTTTCATCTGAGAAAAATAAATTTTAATAAATTAATTTGCATTGCAGTAAAGGTAAATTTTTCGGAACTTTATTGAAACTATGTATGCCGTTCTACCTTCTAATAGCTAGTATGTGAGCTATCTTAGATTAGAATTTGAAATAGCTAAATTCGACTTTTTGTACATATATCCCTTTGCGACAGATATATGTACAGAAAAGTGATGTATTTTCTATACTTACAAAATGTTTCTGGTTTCAAAAATCTGGTTTGGTACAATTATGCCCAAAAAAGTACAATTTTAGAGAACAATTGGTACAATTTTAAAATCTCGTATGCCATCCCTGCTGTGTATGGTTAAATTTTTTGAATGACATACATGTTGGACGAATATTAAAAAGTTTTAATAATTTCTTCTTTGCTCACACATTACCTATGCTGTAAGGAGAAGAGTGACTGACGACATACTGGAATGCAAATATTAAAGGACAACGTACAAAATTTATATTTATATTTTTCAATTCAAATTTTAAATCACAATTGGTTTTGTCGCAATTTTATCTAGTTTAAATATGATTGAAAATTGAACTTTTTTTAGTTTTCATATGAACAATTTTTAAATAAATATTTGTCAGTTTCCATGAACAGTGTGAGGAGAAAAACTGACAAATACCAATGTTTGTCAGTTTTCATGTATGTCATTCATATATGCGAGTTTATTGGGCCCTTTAAATATCGAGAATTAAAATTTGACAAATATGAATAAAAAGTGAAACTTAAAATATCAAAAAACACGACTGGGAAAAATAACTTTAAAAAAACAAATCCAGGGCGCGTAACATATCGACTTTTACATCCGGGAACCATTATTGTGAAGATTTGAAGATTCGATTTTTAATGCTTCCCAACTGTAAAAGTCGCTATGTTCCGCAAACTGGACCTGTTTTTTTAGTTTTTTTAAATCTAACTTTTTGTTTATTTTCTTTTTAGTTTTCGTACCCAGTTTGGTTTTAGATTCTTTGCTTAAAATCAAATTTTACGCAATTAAGTTTTTTGGTTGTTATTCGAAATGAAAAATTATAAGAGAAACAATCCTAAAGATTATTTTCAAATACCTGTTCAATGATAACCAGGGCTCAGACTTCCATGCAACTAAAAATTTATTATAAGCGCTTAACAAATGCACCTAAAAATGAAAAATATGCGCAAAATATGCATTTACCTACGAACAAAATACCAAAACTAAAATAACATGAAATTGGTTTTTTTTTATATTATAAGAGAAAAGACATAAAACAAACATAATTAGGTCTTTTATTTAACGCAACCGAACTTTAGTTGCGGTAACTGAAAATTAATGGTTGCCAGAAAGGCACTAAATAGGAACTGAAATTGACAGCTCTCAGTTGCCAGTTGCCATCAGTGTAACATTTTCAGCAACTGGCAAGCAAACTGAGGCTCAGTTGCCATCCATAATCGGCATATTAAATTTTTTCCAAAAATTGAGAAATATACATTTAAAACATTTTTATTACTCCGAAAATATGCATTTATTCCAAAATATGCAAAAATATGCACTTACCACCAAAATATTCAAAAATATGCAACTACAAATCGAAACCAAACTACTTAAATTCGCATAGATAATTAGTCAATACCTCTTTATATATCACCAGAAAAAACATGTATTTGCATGAAAGTCCGAGCCCATTTTAAAATAGTTCGCCGACTTTTTATCTTTTTCGTTTTCACAAAATGGAGTCTGTTGGCCCCATATTGAATTTTGACTACTGTTATATCGTTAGTGACCCTGTGACCCTCGCGGGATTAAGACAAATCGATATTTTGTAATACGCATATTATCCAGGTTTGGTAGCACATATATTTGTAAACAGCTTTTCTCACAAATGAAGATGAATAAAACTTTTAAAAAATTTTAACATCTTTGTTTTTAGGACTTCATAAAAAAAACAACAACAAGCTAATTTCTTGTCCGGCAGCATGTAGATAAATATATAGTATTCAAAAAGATTAAGCCTTTTTTTAATTGGAACACAGCTTTTGATTTTATTCACAAGTTAGTGGGTGAACTGAATTGATAAAAATTTCAATTTGCATACATTTCTTTAGTAATATGCTACTGGACAAAAAACAGGTTCATTGTTGTATTTTTTTATTTCTTATAAAGTTTTAAAACCAAAAATGCAAAAAAATTTTATAAAATTTATTTTTTTGTCCAAAGAAATTTAATTAGTTCTGGCTTGAGTTCGGTTTTAATTTAATTTTTCAATTAAATTATATTTTTATTTAGAGATAAATGTGAAACGTGTAGATAAAGAAAATTTTGATTGCGCGGAGGGTTGAACTGACCTTTCGATAGCTCCCGCTAATCTCATCATAGTTCTTTACCGCTTAAGCCACTCGACCAAAGTCGGTGGTTTGCAGTCAAGAGTTGAATATCATCCACTTTTAATCAATTAATACTGCCAGCCTTAGAGCTGTATTTCATTTGATGGTTATTGTTATTCACTTTTTTCTTGTCTTGTATCAAATGAAATACAGCTCTAAGACTGACAGTATGAATTGATTAAAAGTGAATGATATTCAACTTTTAAATGCAAACCACCGACTTTGGGATTAGCGACTGATGAGATTAGCAGGAGCTATAGAAACGTCAGTTCAATCCTCCTTGCAGTCAAAAATTTCTTTGTCTACACGCTTCACATTTATCTCTAAATAAAATTGTAATTTAATTGAAAAATTAAATTAAAACCGAACTCAAGCTAAAAATAATTAAATTTCTTTGGATATAAACACATACAGTTCGACTAAACTCATAACTTAATTTATTTTTTGGCTCAAACTTTTACGATATCGCTGAAACTGCTGTGAAGATTTAGAAATAATGTTTGCACATCTTAAATATTATTTTGTTCTTGAATTTTGAAATTTTTATTCTATTGAATATTTTTATTTTATTGAATAAAGCAAACCCTTCTCAAGATATGCTAATATATGTCGTGCAAGTGCCTTTATTTTTGACATAACGCTATATCGCGAAAACTAGAGCTGATAAAAAAAAATCGGAGTGCAAATTCACGTTCAGCGTCCAGAAACCACTTTTAGTTTTAGGAAACGAAAATGTTTATCGAAATTTGTAAACATGTGTTATTTATATTAAATTTCCACTCAAAATTTTAATTAAAACAAAAGTAAAGTAAGCGGGTCGCAAGAGGATTTGGACTATAATTTTCGAAGAATTTGGCCCTCACACTGAAATGAGTTTGACATGCCTTCATTAAATAAAATTATGTGGAATATATAAACTTTAATGCGCTAAATTCAAATCTGATTTCAGCTTTTTCTATCAGGCACAGATTTGCTTTATAGGCTTGACTAATATGACACCCGAAATAGGTCGGTCACGCTAATATAATTCATCATAACTCAAGAACGGTTTGGTCGATTGAATAAATTACCAAAAGATGCGGAATAAAATTACCTTTGAGCCATTTATATGGGTGATTCTCATTTCAAATGTTTTTTTTTCGTGTCCGTTGAAATTATAGTAAAATATTTTATAAAATAAACGCATTAATTTGAAAATTAAAACTGCTTTAGCATGATTTGATAGATTATAAATAAATGTACAGAATTTTTTTTTATGTAAGACTGTCCATTATATGCTAAAAACGAAGAACGAAAATACTGGTTATACTCTCTTCATACAAAATGGCGTGTCTGTAATGCATGCTGTTGATGTTCCACATTAAGAAATTCATAGTTTTTCCAAACCCGAGATTAAATTTATAACGGTTTTAGAATATTTACATTTGCTTTTCTTATTTCACACATGAAATTTTTTTTAAATATTAGAAATTATAGTTTGTTGTTTAAATTGTTGTTGTCCGCAGTCTTGTGTATTGAGCGTTACGCTTTTTTAGTACACTTCATTACTCAGTTTAATTATTAAAATTGTATTAACAACAGCGAAGGTTTGTACTTCTAAATATTTAAAAGTTTTGTGAACTTTGTTAAATCATAGTTTGTATCAAAAAAAAGTGCATTGAGTGTTTCCATATTTTTTAAATTCAATTGATATTTTTTAGGAGCTTATATTCAGATATATCGAAGATTATACATCTGAATTATATTGAATTGAAAATATAGTGTGTGTTCTAAAAAAAAATATTGAATTCGTATAAATATGTATTGAGCGTTACGTAAATATTTTTTTTAGATATAATATATCTTTAAATTTTAGGACGTTAAAAAGTTAACAGCAGCTGAAAGGTAGAAATGATATAAAGAACATTATCTGTTTATAAATTTCTGGTTTTCTTTGCAAAAAATTTGCTCATACCGCACTATGGGTTGTTATATTTTCGAAGAATGTATTAATAGGTTGGTCGTATTTTGCTTCGAATAATTATTTGAAATTGACATAACTTTTAACATTGTTGGCCGTATCTATTGAAATTAATCTTATTTGAAAGAAGAGTTAGACTACTTTTTGCTCATGCATAAATGTTTGTAAAGATTTTTTTTAAAGATACAAATTTTTTTATTTTTCCATGTGAACTCAAGTCAAAATTTAACAAGTGATCATAACTTTTAATTTCGTCCTGCGATTGTTATAGTTTTCTGGTTTTAGAGAGTAGATGTATAGTGCTTTCAAACCCTATACTCATATTTTATGACTAATTTTTTTCGCAAAAATCATTCCTGGAACAACCACGAATGCACAAAAATGTTAAAAAATCGAAAAATATAATTTTATTTCAGGAGCCACTGAATGAGGGGCAAACTATAATATGAATCCTACCTACTCAAATATTATTTAGTTACATCGGTAAACAAAAAACAAACAAAAAAAAACAAAATGTACGTTTAGAATGGGAATCACCCATATACAATTTTTATCTAATTTCCAACTGTTTCGAAGGTATTCAGAAATTAGCGATGAAAAATTATTTTTGTCAATGGATAATTTTATTCCGCATTTTTGGTGGCTTATTTGTTTAAATTTGACCAGCCGTTCTCGAGTTATGATCAAATATACAGATGTACCTAGTGGAAATATTAGTCATACATATTTAAAAAATCTGTATGTAATAAAAAAAAAAATACAAATGTTCCACATATTTTTATTTAATGGCGATATTTTCTGCAGACCAGTGCTGCAAAATACGCAACAGTTTTATCGCAAAATTATCCCCCTAATATTAAATTTTCTCGAAAAATACTATAAATATTCATAGAAAAATAATTCAATATATTATTTTAGGAAATTACATTCTAGTCTCTGGCTTCAACTACTTTTAGTTGCAATCAACGTACTTTATAATGCTTATGCTTTTAACCATGTAGACGACGAAAGTGTATTAACGGACGATTTTGTTAGATATGATTATGGGAAACCAACACCCTTTGATCGATACAAACAACTTTTACCAATATATGCAGCGAAAAATTTGGAATTTGCTTTTCCCTCGGAAAGTATACGTAATGAAGCATTAAATAGTGGCCTATATGATCCAGACGTTCCCATAGCCATTGATGTGGATGTTTATTATCCTGGTAAGGTATTCAGTGGGCAAATATGTATACATATATGTATGTACATTAGGGTGGTCGTTAAAAGTTAAATTTTTTGCCGCTCGAAAAAACCTACCGTTTGATGAAAAATAATGTTTTGTTTTAACAACACGTGCCGCAAACCTATCTAAATTTGATAGAGTTCTAGAATACATTATTTTTTCATCAAAAGAAAGTTTATTTTGGGGCGTTGGAAAAAATTTAATTCTTAACGCCCACCCTAATGTACATTTATATGTATCATTTGTAAACTTTCTACTTTTAGATAGACAACCTGAACCCAAAATTTTTATAACTATACCGCGATTTGGAACTGGAGTACCTTTTTCCCTGGCTCTGCTTACAAATGAGCAACGACCAAATGGTTCAGTGTTACAACCGTATCCAGATTACTCATGGCATAGTTCACATGGCCGGGATTGTAATGGTCTGACATCGATATATCGGATACAAGTAAGATATCAACCAACGCCTTAGAAATAAATTATCGTAAAAGAAATTTTTTCAAAACTTGTTTTATTATTGATATTCAATTGATATGGACCCCGTAATAGCTTATGCTGACTTTAGACGACATGTTTTTTACATATGGCTTGTTAGGTGTGTGAGACATATGTAACTTCGCATGTTTGTCAAAATTGTCAATTTACAGACGGTTTATGATATTTGCTTTCACACGTACATGTGCAATTACATCTGACATAACATCTGAGTGTTCACAACAGCTGAGTTTTTGCACAATTTTCGTAAATATATAAAGCGCTCTTTGCGTTTTAATGTTTTTTCAGCCAAACCACACTTTTGATCATTTAATACAGCTGATGTCAGATGCCTTGTCAGATGAAAATAGAACACGCTCTAATTGAAAATTTTTCATCTGACTTTGCTTCTGTAAATGTCATCTGACAATATTTCATATGTTTCACACGGTATGTATCACTTTTGCAGTGGGAAATTTGACAAGTCAGATGTAAAATACATGTCGTCTAAGGTCAGCATTAAAAAACTTTTGATAATTTTTAAAATGCAGCCATTGAAATATTTTGCAAACAACAGTTTATGTTTATGAAACGTAAAAAAAAATAATAGAAAAAGAAATGTCTTCCGAAAGTTTTAATTTCATCTCTTGCGATAATTTGCAATCAAAGGCTTGATATATACACTCTAAAACACTTTTGTTGAAAATTAGGTCGATAATAGTAGGCAACACTTTACAGATTATTATCGACCTAAAATTACACACGCATTATTTTTCAACAAAATGTTTAAAAAAAGCGATTGGCTGCGTGTAGGTTTGAGCCGCGACCTCCTGAATGATAGTCTGACGTATCTACCATTCAGCCACAGCCATATTATACTTTATGTTACATTTTTACCACTTGGACTAAATATGTTTAATTTGAAAGGTAACGCTATTTTCGCTCGCCTCAAGCTCGATCATTGTCTTTATTTAACGAAAGTTACTAGAAGGCTGAACGAAAAATACTTTATATTATGAAAAGTTATTAGGGTATAACATTTTGTAAACTTCACAAGCAACATATTCTTCCTACAAAAATTTTTTTTGTTAATATTTTTGAAGTTGTGAGGCAAGAAATTTTAATTTTATGGAGGCAGTTCTTATCTCCAGCCAGGATAATTTTTTTATAAATATTCATCAAAATAGGGGCTGGCAGAAATCTAACTTTTAATTTTAAGGGTCACCCTAATATGCATCTTTCATTCTCTTTTTACTTAGACCATCTTTTTACCTTTCTAATCTTACAGATTGATTCCTGTGGTCGCATGTGGATTTTAGACAGTGGAGAAATCGAGTTCATACAATATTGCCAACCTCAAGTAGTTGTTATCGATATTCGAACCGAAACTTTGGTTCATCGTTATCGTTTACCACAAAGTGTTTTTCGAACTAGTGTTAGTCGCTTTGTTACAATACTTGTAGATATTGAAGATCTGCCACCATTCGGTACCTGCTCCAAAGCTTTCGTTTACATGGCTGATGCAACCGGCACCTCATTAATTGTTTATGATGTTGTCAATGAGAACTCGTGGCGCATAGAAAACAAATACACTTTTCCAGATCCCGATTATAGTGAACACAGAATAGCTGGTGAAAGTTTTGAATTAATGGATGGTGTTTTTGGTTTATCGGCAACGCCAAAAGGTTTAAATCTTAGACGATTACTTTACTTTCATTCCTTGTCAAATGATGCCCAAGTTGCTGTGCCCATCGATATTGTAAATAATTCGTCAAACTGGCGTCATGGTTTAGGTTCTGTCCTCGATGAATTTACGTTGCTTGGTAAAAGAGGCGTACAATGTGCTGCTTCGGCTATGTCAGCTCATGGTTTTCTACTATGTGGCTTTCTAGATCCCATAGCTTTAGTGGGTTGGAATATACGCACACCCTATACGCCACGTAATCGTTTAAACTTGGCTGAAAGTCCAGAAACTCTGCAATTTATCAGTGGCCTAAAAGTAATACGTACACCACAAGGTAAAGAAGAAGTGTGGATGCTGTCGAATCGTTTGCAAAAAGCGTTTACTTTTACCACAAATTACGAAGAGATCAATTATCGCATACAAAAGTGTGGTATGGATGAATTACTATTGGGCAAACAATGTAGATGGTAAATGTTAACGGAAATTAAAAGAGACCGACCTGAAGCATAAGATCCAGTACAAAAAAAAAATATTATAAACAATTTTTAATATTGATAAAAATGTATATACTGAAACTATGAAAATGTATCTTATTTTAATTTTTTTTTTAATTTATACTGTTGTGACTAATTTTTAATTTACGGTATCTTTTAATATAAGAGTTATTATGAAGAAAAGAAAAACTATTGGTAAAATATTTTGTCCAATTTCATGGTTGTTAAATTAACGCCATATTCCTCCACACAGTTAAGTGGTTTTGGAATATTTTTTTTTTTTTTGGTTTATTTGGTTTGAATCGTTGTTTTTTTTTAAGGAAATTTGTGTGAAGGTTTTTTTCTCTCTATACGGTAGGTAATTTAAAACTAAATGTGATGTTTATCCTCTTTTTACAAAAAGAAAAACATGCATGTAGACCTTTCTCATCTTTTGACATTTTTGTTATAACTCTTAGCAATACTACAACCATTACCAATTCCAAAAGGCTTATATTATAGCACCAGTGTATATAACACAGCCATAAAAAACACTTTACAACATTTTATGATAACAACCAGAAGTAAGGGCTTCCATAATTTAGCAACATAATGTGATTAAATCAATCATGATTATGCTCCAAGAAATTGTGATCTTTTTTAATTTTCCGGGGAACTGGAAATAAAAAACTGTGCAAAAAGGAAAAATAACACAGATAACTGTTATGTTTTTTTAGGGTGTAAATGGTCCTGTAAATAAATTTGTTATAAAATTTTGGATTTTTTGCAGGGGCTGCTTCATCGTTTTTATGCTAACTTGAGAACGAACCATCCGATTTTGTTAAATTGCACAAAAAACTTAATTTTCGTTGCCTTTAATTTATTTTGCAGCAAAAATATCCGTCTACCGGAAGCAGGTTTGTAAGGGAGAGAGATCGGTACTCTCCCTTACCAACCTGCTTCGATATTGCATGATTTTTGTATGGGATGTCCCACTTGGTCGATCTCGAGGTATGAACTTCTTTCTGCGCATCTTAGATGCATTAATCGCACGTCTTTTTGATGTGTAAACATCTACACGCTAGGGGGTAAAAATCTTTTTCACAATACAATCACAAATTTTTGAATAAGATTAATCTTAGTTGAGTAAGATTGTAATAACGCGGTGTGAGCTGTGTATGAGTGTATTAGTGTAATCATACGGACAACAAGAAGTACAGATAAACTTAACAGCTGCATAGAAATACACTAACACTGGCAAAGGGAGGGAGTCTCAAGGTCAAACTCCTGCAGTAAGGTCGTAAGTTTGTTGGTTGGTGCTGTGTTGCCGTGTTTTTGAATTGAGTGAGTATTTCGGCGTTGCCGTTTTTGATTTTTGCCGGGAATTTCTGGGGTTTAGGGGATTTTGTGTCCAGTTTTTCGGGATTCAGACCCGGTCCGTCTCGGTTTTTGAACCCGGGTTTAAAAAAACCGGTTTTTCGGTTTTACCCAATTTGTTGCTGAACTTGGTGCGATATTTGGCTGACGGTTTATATTGACTGCGTTTGTTTTTGACTGTTGGTTATTTTGCTGTTTAAGTACGTGCGGCAATTCCAACTATTTTGTACGGGTATATTATTTTTTGCTGGTGTATAAATAATACTATTATTTATGTCTGCGGGGAAGCGGAAGGGCGATATGCCTGGTGGGAGTGAGTCAGAGGTGTCTGGTGCGAAGCTTATTAGTTTGAGCGATTTGTCGGGTGTGGAGGAAGGTACAAGGGTGAAAAAGAAGCGGATGAAGCCCGGTTCGCCGAAGCTGAAACGGGTGAATGATGAGAAGAATATTTCGGTAGAAGGTGAAATGTTTCATTACTAGATGTTTACACATCTCCCCTGTGATCGGACTCACATTATTTTTTTATATGTATGTATATAATTTAAAAAAATGTTTGCTCTTTATATCACAATTCTACCTACACTTGGATTAACTTTTTATTTATTCATTCATTAAATGATACAAATACATTGGAAATTATATTACACTACAATTTCCTGTTATTAAAGAGCACTAGCCCTTGAGCTACCGGGCACATTTATTTTCATACCTAATTCAGTGCAAGAATACAAAATCAAATTATTAAGTAAAAACAACACTCGCATCCATATTTGTATCCACGTAAGCAAGAGAGGATGAACTATAAAAAAGTGTGAGTTGAATAAAAAACTTCGAGTTTAAAAAAACATGAAAAAGCCTAAATAGCCGACCAACTGCGTCGTGTGTGAGGTAAATTTCTTAACTCACTTACGTTATTGCACCGTCGTAAGGCAGAGCGGATGTACTGTATGCTTTTGCGCATCTCTGAAGCCCTTCTAATTAATATTACTGCTATCTTGTACCAAATTTATTTTTGTTGCGTTCAATATCATATTTTCTATACTCAACGGTACCGCGTTCAAAGGATGGTTGGTACAGCCAAAATGTTTACTGAAGCAGATTAATTTGTTGGTTATGGATGGCAACCGAATGTCAGTTGGGTTGCCAGTTGCTAAAAACGATATTACGGATGGCTAATGGCAACTGAGAACAGTTATTTCCAGTTTCTATTTAGTGATTTTCTGGCAACCAAGAATTTTGAGTTGCCGGCTGGCAACGCAACTGAAGTTCGGTTGCTATCCATAATCGACTCATAAGGCCACGCGTAAAGTCAATTATTCGTCCAAGAAACTTTATTCTTTGAATCATTAAATCCGGCCGATATACGAGCAGCATCCTCGTGCATAAGCTTTAGGACATTCTTTCAAATAGTAAAGGATAATGTTCGTTCTTCAATTCCAACTCTTTTAAAGGTTGACCAAATATTCACGGTACCAATTGATAAAGATAATCTTCTGAGTTATTTGCAAGTAGTTCTCACTTGCCGGAAAGCAATCAACCACTATCCATCCGTGCTTGATAAAGTATCTGTAAATATTCCAAAAATAAGTTTCCTGGGCCGAATGGTATTCCAGCATTTGTATTGAAGCAGCTGTCTTCAACACTAGCACATCTGTTGGCAAACCTCTTTATTACTTTATATCATGCTGGTGAATTCACATCGTGTTGGAAGGTTGCCAATGTAACGCCAATTCCCTGAAAATAAAACGCTCATTCCGACTTCCTGATGAAGCCTGTATATTTAAGGCTGATATATTGGCTGTAACAGAGGCGGGCAGGGTGTTGATTGGCAGGAGCGTCCAAGGAAGAGTTGGTATCTTCGTCGACAGCTAGGCGGCACTTCTGCCTCTAAGGTCACACACTACTTTTTCTACTTTAGTTAGCCAGTGCAAAGATGTGTTATCCAGGCCACGCATAAAGACAATTATTCTGCTCGGTGACAGATCATATATTCCACTGGGAGTAATCAAGATTCCTCCTAGAAACTATACTCTATACTCTATACTATAATCACTAAATCCGGGCAATGTACGAGCAGCGTCTTCATGCAAAAGCTTGTGGTCGGTCATTCGTTAAAAAAGTAAAGGATAATGCTTGTTCTTCAATTCCGACTCTTTTATGCGTTAACCATATATGTACTCAGAAACAAGATTGATAAAGCTAACTTTCTGGCTGAGTTATTTGCAAGTAGTTCTCACTTACCGGGAAGCAATCAACCAATATCCATGCTTGATAGAATATCTGTAAGTATACCAAAAATATTCTTTCAAAAATTAAGTTTCCTGGGCCGAATGGTATTCCAGCACAGGTCTTGATGTAGTGCTCTTCAACACTAGCAAGTCTGTTGGCAAACCTCTTCAGCACTTTGTATCATGCTGGTGAATTCCCCTCGTGTTGGAAAGTTGCCAATGTAACACCAATCCACAAAAAAAGAGACGCTAGTAACTCGGAAAATTATCGCCCAATCTCAAATTGATGGAAAGTATGGCGAATTTATGATGTATTTGGAGTCAATCAGTTTATTCAGTAACCGCTAGTACGGCATTCGTAGATATGTCTAAGGCATTTGATAGTGTGTGGTATGGTGCACTTTTTTCAGAACTTGCTGCTTTCGGTGTTGGTGGTGACTTTTCTCGATTTATATCGAGATTTCTCAGTGGTCGTACTATAGATGGGATCTCATTAAACGGGTTCAAGATTAATTGAGGGGTACCGCAAGTTCCTGTTGCTTATTTTTGTTAAAGACCTTCTCCGTCAAACTTCCAATCCTATCTACTCTTTTGCTGATGTCATTCATATTCATGTACAGGGTGGCCCAAAATTAACGAAGGGGTTTGAATAGTCTATATCTCCATTATTTTTTTATTTCTTTGATTTATTTTTTCAGATTGTTGTAAAGAAGATTTGGGAAATTAAAACTGGGAAGGTTTACTACTGACCAACGAACATACATCGAGGGAAACAATGGCGCTGTTACCGGACATTTTCGTGGTTTTCCATGACTTTTCACGATTTTCGAAGCCATCGTTCGAATTTTTCCTCGACTATTATTATTTTTGGTGGGGTCATGGTCTGTGGCTTATGACGTATGCACGATCTTTAAAATAACCCAAAGAAAACGTTTCGAGAGCGGTTTAGTGCAGCTGATAAAATCACTGCTTCTTGAAATAATGCGTTCGCTGAAAACGCTCCGTAAGAACGTCATTGTGTCTCTTTCTCTATGATCGTTGTTCAATAGTAAATCTTTCCAGCTTCAATTTCCCGTGTCTCCTTTACAAAAGTCTGAAAAAATAAATGAAAAACATGCTAAGATTATGGATTTATAGACTTTTCAAACCCCTTCGTTAATTCTGGGCCACCCGGTAGTAATAACTCAGACGAGCAGAGCATGAATGACGATATTATAGCAATCTCTGAATGGGTTCGCGCGAATAGGGGCGATTTTAATACTCGCAAGACTCAATGCTGTATGCTAACGTACAGGCGTATGACCGAACTTGCTGGTCTAACTGTAATTATGGATGGTATAAGTATGGATGGTATTGCTCAATCTGATCTCCTTATCATGTCTTTATTCTACATATATCCGACGAAAAACTGAATACAGCTCTCATGTATGAGCCGGTGCTTCAAGGTCTATTTCGAAGTAACTCGATCGCATACAGGAGAGAGGAAGAAGAAGGTCATCGGTGACAAGGCAAGTTATCATCAACATCATACATTTTTCTGATGTGCATTAGTGTGATGTTGCGTTAGTTGTTTGTTTGACTGTTTAAGTGATGAAGGCATAGCACTGGTCACTTAGCAGTGAGGGCAGCGATTGATACTGCTCTATGCCAATGTACATCACAGCGCCCTCCTTCGTCGGTAATGTTAGCAAAATCGTCGGTGAAGTAAAACCATTTATAAAATGGCTACAAATAAAAGCTTAAGAAAGCTAATAAGACTACTTAAGCCAGAGGCGCTGCAATTGCTGCTGTAAATTAGCATAACGCTCAATAGCAGAGTTGTAAAAGAATAAAGCTTTCTGCCTCTACCTCACTTCACTAGCTGTTCTCTCTATTGTATCCATTTCCCAAAGAAGGTAGCACTTTAATTAATTACTTAATTAATTGGTAGGCATAACCTGTCTGAGTGTGTTACTTCTCTTTAAAGAAAAGTAGGGTCGCAACTTTATTGACTCGTTGGAGCATCAACGCAGTGTGGGGTGTGTTTCGATGTTTTGTCGGAATGTATTCTAATGAAATCAGGGATCTTGTTCCCGAAACTCACTCTTTTATGATCGGTTCGCTACTGAATCGCAGGACTCATTACAGACAAAACTCGTTTTTTAGGCGAATAGTTCGTATGTGGAATAAACTTACTGCAGAGGTCTTTGCTATCATTTCCAATATTGGAAAATTCAAATTAAATGTTCATAAACAATACTTCCTCTATACTCCTTCCCATAACCAATTATCATAGTTACAGCGCAATGCATTGCATGAGCAAGGGTCATCTCCTGAGTGCAGAAAATGTGTTTCCGCATGGCTTCTAGCGTTTCATAGAGTCTACACTGTTTGGTTTTAAAGTTTCCCATGGGAATGGACTTTTGAATATTGGAGCGTATTTCCATGCCTCAGTATTTTCATTTTCCTGCTTAGAGCCATCAGTAAGCCAAATCTGGTCAGCATCTTCGTGCCATAGGGTATGGTTCAACCAGTAATTAGAATATCAAAGTTTTTGTTCAAAGCTAATATCGGTTGTATTTGTAACCAGGGCGCTATGAACAGCGCCTTTGATCGAAATACATTCGGTTTCGGAGATGAAAAATACTATTTTGTGCAAAAATTATTATTTTCTAATTCATAAAAAGTCGAAAACGGTAAAAGCTTCCCACTATTATTATTTTGTGATGATGCTGCGTTCACCTCAAATGAAATAAGCTTTTTTCCTTAAAAATCTATATGTAAATAAATGTTGAATTTATTCACAATAAAGTAAAGTTACCTTTTTTTGGAGGCTGCCCCACATATTTGATCACAATTCAAGAAATACTCATTCAATTTTGTTAAAAGAAAATACCTTGAACATTTTTATTTTCCACGTTTTCAACTCACAACGGTTTCACAGTTTGCTTATCCCACTTTCTAGATGACTGTCAGTTCTTAGGAATATCAACTATTTAACCGAATTCCTGTGCCTCGTTCTTATAGAAACAATTTGAAATTGTATTTATGGAAACGCCCATATTGATTGTTTACAAGAAAAATAGAAATAAAAATCGATGCGGCATCAATGAAAAGGAATCAAATGTTCACAGCAATAACAACAACAGCAACACAAAGAACAATGTATATTGATCTTAAAGAACAAAACAAAGTGTTCCTGCTAAAGAGACAACAAACAGTGGTGTACACACGACTTCAAGTGCAATAATCACACATTCCCATTGAATCGCACATGTACATATCGTCAACTAAAATCTAACAAATCGCAATAATTTTGTTTTTTATTTTTTACAGGAGAAACTACAATTGTGTGTGCGGAAGTGTGTTTATTTGAAATCAGCGGAAAGTTTCATGGATGGACTGCTTTTTCAACTGTTTTTTACACTGCAGTGGTAAAGCCATACGACCTTATTTCGCAATTAATTGAAAAATAATGTAATTTTGCTTTATTACCTATGGCTTCATTGCAGTGAGCCGACGAAAATCGGTGATTTGTGACGATAGTGGGATCCTAGCTTAAGGGTGAATGCTCGAAAACAGTAATAAATTTTAGGAAAACATTCTCAACTTGAAGGCTTTTTTAGCTTACCCCAGCGGGAACTTTTGTACCAATTGTCTTTAACGTACTTGTCCTATGACTTCCAAATCAAAAATATATTTTTTTAAAGTATGCACAATAATTTTACATGTACACTCTAAAACACTTTTGTTGAAAATTAGGTCGATAATAATCGGCAACACTTTACAGATTATTATCGACATAAAATTACACACGCATTATTTTTGAACAAAATGTTTTTACTAAAAAAAAAGCAATTGGCTGCGTGCAGGTTTGAACCACGACCTCCTGACTGATAGTCTGACGTATCTACCACTCAGCCATATCCATATTATACTTTATGTTACATTTTTTCCACTTGGACTAAATATGTTTAATTTGAAAGGTTTTTTTCTTTAATAAAATACTACAAGGAGAAATTTTCAACACAAATTTAGACATTATATGATCGTAAATTTGAAGTAATGTTTTAGAGTGTACATATTAAAGAAAACATTACAGTACAAGTACCACTGAATATCGTAATTATATCAATTGATCCCCTGCAATGACTACGCCATGTAAAAGTGACAGGCCCTTCTCATATAAACACAGAAAAAATTATCACCAAAAAATTTTCAAACAAAAGTTTGTCTAAAAATAAATTTAATTTTCAGTAAATGTTCTGTACATAATCTATTAGTTCTTTGTTTGACTCTTATTTAGAACGCAAACACCAAAAACAACAAGAAAAAATGTGTTGCAAAATAACACACTAATAACAACAACAACAACAACAATGATAGCAAAAGGAGTGCGATTGTACCAAGTTTGTTTACTGAAGATTTTTGAGTGAATCAATTCGTTAATGTCGTTGCACTAATTCTCATTCATTCTTTTAGAGTCTTTAGATAAAGATTCAGATTTGAACACATTTAACAAAGTGAAATTTCATAAATGCTTAATGAATGATGATGACCCAGAAAAAAATTTTCTTTGATATATAAAAAAAAAGTCCGCTAAATATTTTTGTTTAATTAAGTAAACTATTTTGTTTAGTATTTGTTAGTATATTTAGACTAATTGTTTTATAAATTCAGACAAAAATATTGTTTTATATTTTTCAGAAAATCCAGTAAATCTTTTTGTTTGATTTATTAAATTGTTTTGTTTACAATTTGTAAATATTTTTAAACAAATTATTTTATAGATTTAAGCAATTTGTTCACTGAAAAAAAACGTTTATTTTCAATGAAATTTTTTTAATATTTTTGTCTATATTTACAAATTTGTTTATAGGTCCGTTCTTAGACAAAATATTTACTATTTCATTGAATTCCTTTACAGAAAATGAGATTTAGTTTTTTCTGTGAAGCTCCAGAACTCGAACCAGTTGCTAGTCCTTGGGAGCCAGTTATGTGACTAGTCTTGTGACAGGTTCTCTTCCCGCTAGGGACAAAACTAATAATAGTTGCAGCTACGGCTTATTGATGTTCGTTGATATATTCAAGATTTTTTAAAATGTAGTTGTCCTACTTTGTAGGGACATGTAATTTTGACAGGTACATCACAATTAATCTGAATGTACATTTTAAATTTCTATAAATTATGGCCTTTAGAATTTTAAGTGACGATATACTCGTATATCATAATGAAAGAAACAACTACCAATCTGAGATGAAATATACTACCGCGGCTAATAAGTGAAAACAAAACAAAAAAAAACAAGAGAAGCAGAAGCAGAAGTTGAAGGAGGAGAGAAAGTCTCACATATGCGAAGTAAAAAAATGAATGGGTTTTAATCAAATCATACAAAAAAGAGGTGTAATTTAAGGACATTAAACTATACGAGTTTTTATAGATTAGGTCTCGTCAAACGAGTTCAAGATTTATTCAGGACTACCACAAGGCTCCGTTCTTCCTCCCACACTATTATTTTTCTTAATAACCTTCTCTGTCAAACTTCTAACCATATAGACTCTTTCGCAGATGACAGTAGCATTTGCCATTCATACTCATTCATCAATAGGAAAATCATGAATGATACACTTAATCGCGATCTTGTAACAACCTCCAAATGTGGTCATGCGAATAGGTCCGATTTTAATACTCGTAAGACCCAATTTTATATGCTTTTACGCACAGACGTATGATCAAACATGCTGCTTTATCGTAATTATGGACGGTATAGATGTTAAGGAATCCATAACATCTTAAAATTTCAGCATCTTATCTCCAATATCGCGGTTTCGGACTTTTTCATCTTATTTGACGAACTTGTAATGTAATCTTGTTTCCTACAATGAAAACATATTTTCAAAATCTAACAAATCTTAAATAACTGTATTTCTTGAGACACCCGTTATAACAACATTATTGTTGGTAAGAACATAAAATAGTCGTAAGATAAACAGCCATAGATAAAGGGCATATATAGTCAATTAGAAGTTGTTAGCGCCTTAATACACACAAGATCTTCACGATTTTCGGCTGGTACTTGCGTTTTGTGTGATCGAGACAAGTGCACAATCTTTTTCATGTTTTATGTTTATGTATGTAAGCTATCGAAAGGAAGATATATACTGCCTGTCGCTGCTGCTGCTGCATGATTTACGCACAACCAAAATCAAAATTGAATGGGTTTTTTTTTAAGATTAGAATTTTATATTTTTGTTTTCATTCAAACAGACAGCCAGACAAGAACCGAAAAAAAGAAACAAAGCCAAAGAAGAGATTAAAGGAACAAAGAAAAATATTTTAAGGGATTTCCTTTGCGTCTGCTTGACTGTTTATTTGTTTGTTTGTTCAACTGTCTTTTTGTCCCTCTCTCTCGATGTTGCATGTTTTTATGTCTGGTTAGAAAGATTGATGCTGCGGCTTAGATGGATGATAGTATTTGATTTGTTGGTTAGTAAGTTTTATGTCTGGTTATTGTTTGCAGTTCTCGTTGCCTTCTTGTGTTTCGTAATAAAAATCTCAAGTTTAAACTTACCTGATTTTCAGTTGATATTTGTTAAAGGTGTGGTAAAGACGTGCCTTGATTAGAAGTTCCATAATCGAAAATATGTGCGGATTTTTAGTGTGTTCGTTAATAAGTTTAATAATCCTTTTTATAACGTTGTTCGAGAGTCAAGGAACTGTATTGCGCCAAAGACAATTTTATACATTACACCGATGGTCTCACGGCATTAATATGACATTTCCAACTGTAAGAGATAGAGAATTGGCTGTTAATAATGGTTTTTATAATGTAAATCGTATACAATTACCGGTAGATATTGATGTGGAATATAAAGGTAAATTTAACAATTATTTAGTGTTTATTCATTTTTTGAAAATAAAAATTTTGTAGACCTGTTTTGTAGACCACTTACAGAAATTAATAATTAAATTATAACAAATGGCTGCAGCGGCCATCGTTCTTCTAATTAATAAAAGTAAATAAAAATTAAGGCAGTTCACACATTACGTGACGCTCTTAGGGGGAGGGGGTTGTGGATTTGTTACGGATTACAAAATTTATACCGAATATTTGTTAAAAAGTGTTAAGAAGGGGTGGGTTAAAAATAGTGCGTTATGTAATATGAGAACATCCCCAAACATATTTTAAAGCAACGCAACCTAGTAAAAATCGAAAGTTGTGCCAAAGGTAGAACATTTTTATAGCATACCAAGAAGTACAAGTATTGTATTTAATATTCTAAGGCCCAGATTTAGCAAATTAAAACGTTTTTCTCGTGTGAAATTTTTATGGATAATTCACACACGTTTTATGCCTTAACAACTTTTCTCTAACTGTCAGTTTTTGCAAAACAAAAGGAAAATTTCGTGTGAGAAATTACACTGACAGCAAAAATAAAAAATCAAAACTCGACAATAAAATTATCTTTATTTTGTGAACAAAATCAAAAGTTGTGCACCAATTGCAAGTGTTCATTTCGCTTGCCATATATTAAGCTACATGATATTGGATAAAATATGGGGTGTGTTTTTATTTTTTTATGAATTTTTAAACACTAAAATTTTTTAATTTTTGTTTATGAAATTTTTAAGCTCAAACTATTACGATATATCTGAAACTAATGCCCATATTTGTTAGGCTTAAAGATAATTGTATTGTCGAATTTTGATTTTTCGTTTTTAATGAATAGGGCGAACCATTCTCCCGTTATGCTAATTTTTGTCGTGCATATGCCTTCATTTTCGATATAACGGTATATCTGGAAAACTAAAACTGATTAAGAAATTGGAGGTCAGATTCGTGTTCTGCTGCCCATATAACTAAAGAAACAACTTCAATTTCTAGGGAAAAATTTACCGAAATTTGCAAATTTATGGGCTTTTATTGTTATATCAATAGTTAAGTAAAATCTTAATTTTTGTGCGTTGTATGGAAATAGTAATTTTTGTTAGATGAATTCCCTCACTTTTTTGTATATAAAATCAAAAGTTGCGAATCGATTTTTGTAACATATGGCTTGTTTTGTTGTAAACTTCTAAGGCAATATTTTCTTCTTACAATTTTTTTTAAATTAATATTTTTGAAGTTATGAGGCAAGTTATGAGCGGGCTAACTTAAAATTTGGCAGGATAATTTGTTTGTTAACATTCACTAAGAGAAACCGAATTTTTTGAAATTAGGATCCACCCTATTGTACATAAATAAATAACAAGCAATCTATTTTGAGAAAACGTGCTCTTAATAATTTTTAAAAATTAATTGGGCAAAACAACTTAAGTCGAGTTAAGACAATTTTCAAATTGTTCAACGTTTTCGTTTCGACTTAGTGATTTTTTGCTATGTTTAGCGATTTTGTCCGTTTTTGATCGTTTTTATTCACCACTTTCGTTTCAAGTTTTTGTTTCACATTTCCGTTCCATGCTTTTGTTTCTATTTTCGTTTTTTTACCCCCTCACAGTGGTTTCGCTTATATGGAAAAGCGGTCAAAAATCAATATCTCCAAAACTAAAAAAGCTAGGGTCTTCAAAATTGTTCAGCTCATTTCATGCCCGAAGAACTTAAAGTTGGCAAATTTTTAGGAAAAAATATTAACAACTGTAGCCAAAGTAACCATATGATCTTTTAAGGGTTAATTGGCTTATAGATATGTTTTAAAAATGTTTGAAATAAAGTATTTTAATATGAAAATTTGGTTGTTTTAAACAAGTTTTATAAATTTTTATTTCATTTTAATTCATTCGAAATATACACTGAAAAAAACTAAATTAAAAAGTTAAACAAAGTTAAATAATGCAATATAGGGTATTATTAAGTAATATAAGGTAATAAAGTAAAATAGTAGTAATATATATCAAATATTAAGCAAATTTAAAACTCCTTGACTTAAACTACTTCTTTTCTTTGTTGGTAAGTTTCGGGCTCCAGAAATAAATGGATCTGAACTTAAAACGAGGCGATTTAAAAGATCTGTATTTATATCCTTATTTTTCGCTGTTTTATATCCTTATTTTTCGCTTCAGCTGCTTCCTCCGATAATTCACCTATTGACACTAATGCATGCTTGATTACCTCAGCTCCATGGATAAGAATTTTGTGTACCGATGGAGGGAGGTAGTACCAGGGATACTCCTTCACAAGTTTTCTTGCTGTCTCTACAGCATATTCCTCAAACTTTTCGGCATCAATTTGAAATCCAGAATTTATAGCTTGGAGAATTGTGGCACATCTTTGCAAAATATCCTTATCGATTCCTGTTATTTTTGATGAAAGGTTTACATTTTGAAAAAATCTCCGCGCTGTGTTGCCATCATTCGAATTTCCGCAACCACCAGCTTTTGGCCTATCTACCAAAAGTCCCATTTCGGCCCGAAATCGTTGCTGAATAAATTGTTTTCTCTTCAAAACACATGACTTTTCGTTCTTACTGGTCTTCCATTTTTTTAGCTCTAATTTGTACGATAAGTGAATGAAGTACTCAAAAAATCGTATGTTGGCATGTAATGGTGACAGTCCGAATTCGTAACGAGCTTCATCTACTTTTTTCTCGAGGCATTTTTCAATGTGATTCATTTCTGTAGGTAAGGCACCACATATGTGACATTTTGCAGAAGAAGTTTCCGTTAGAGCGTTACAAACCATGGTCAGTTTTATGTCATGCTTTATATGTAATTTTTGTTTTTTTATTATTTATTTCGGTGGGAGAAAGTGCAAAAATTTTCGATTTAAAATAACGTTCCTCATTTTGACACAGTTGGGAAGTTTCTTTTTTAAATTGAAACCTCAACGCCCTGCAATAACGAGTGGATGACGGGCGCGGGTTTTTCCAAATTATAGTTTTGTTTTCCATGACAAGTTGAAGAGGAACATAGGATGTCACAAAGAGGGAACTGTCATCCATAAGCCTATTCGACTTCTGCTTAAATTGGATATGACCAGAACTGCCATCGAATCCCCATTTTCCAATCAGTGTTAAGTGTTTTTCTCCTGGGCCTAATGCTTCATCAAGAACTTGATCTTGCAATTGCACAATTCGATTAGCCGTATGATCAAGGAGAGCTTGTAGATCGACCTCTGCACTCGACTCTGTAACAGTAATGTTTTCTGTGCTTGGATAACAAGTTTTCTTAGCTGCCAAGATACTTTTATAGTCTGGGAAAAAATTTTTAGATATTTTTTTATTCACAAAATCTTTTATAGTTAAGTACTGTCGCTTAGTAAGTCTTGTTTCAACGAAAAGAACCAAAACCTCGTAATCCTCCACATTGTGTGTCGGGGGAAAGTTGCGGTTTTGTAAAACTTCGGTTAAAGAATTATCAACTTGAATAATTTTAGACATTTTACGCCTCTTTGTTCTATCTGAACACTTAAAAAATTCCTTAGCAGGACGACCACGCTTTTGGCTAGGTGCAGGTTGTTCTTTTTCAAGGGATTTTGCTTCTAGCTGAATAGTTTCAAAACTTTCAAACCATTTTTTACGTTCCTTCAAAATAATTAATTTGCTTCGATGATTTTTCGTCCAAAGCTTACCAATCCGCTTACAAAGGCTTTTTAAAATTTTTGTTAAATTGCTAAGGTCGAATTTAGTTTTTTCTGCATTAAATTTTTCCTCCATAATTTGAAATATTTTGTTTGCTTTCGAATGATAATTACCAGCTGTAGAACTCCAAATATCAAGCACATATATTCTAGAAAATTGGCACTGACAGAATAAACCTTCTATTTTAATTTCCATATTGATATTTTTGAAACTTTTATCACTATCGCGAAAACAATTAATTATAAGAATTAAAATTTGACCTTTGTTTTGACACTTTTCAAATGCATGAGTAAGCTTCACTTAAACTGAAAGTCAAATACCTTAAAATTGCAATATAAAGTTTAAAACAACAATTTTTAAAAAAAAATGTTTCTCTCTATTCATAACTGTAAATCAAATACCATAAAATTGCAATATAAAGTTTAAAATAACAACAATTAAAAAAAAATTAATTTCTCTTTACTCATATTCTTAAAAAGAAATAGTACAAAACAAAATGCGATTCACTATTTTTCGTCGGATGACTATGTAAATCACACCCATTTGCGAAAATATGCAAAAATCCGCGGCCACAATATTTTTTAATTTGAAGAGGGATAAAAAACCTACAATTTGATGCATAAGGCGTTGTGGGCAGATGACGGCCATATCACTAAAAGTCTACGTGAAAAAGAAGTTTTTGAAAAACGTGTGTTTTAAAAAGGTCAAAAAAGTATTCTTCAGCGATTTTTTTATGGGCTCATATTTTTGCAGCTTTTGGTATTTAATTTGATAGAAAATAAGTTAAAATTTAATGTTTGTAGGGTTTTTGGAAACTTCTGCCCCAATATCGCGAATAACTTTTTGGATAAACTTAAGTTTTCTTTTATGACTATGCAACCACAATATATGCAATATAAACATACCTCAACTTTCAACGGACACAAACAATAAATCTCGCCAAAAAAAAACAACAAAATTTTTTAGATTCATAAAATTTAGAGTGTTATCAATAAATTTTGTGCAATAAAGCTTTAAAAAAACAATAACTTTTTTGATTTTTGGCCTATGGGGGAAACCACTGTGCCCCGACGTGATGTGTATAATGCCCCAAAGGAACTTCGTTCCAAAAATTTAAAAATAGTCTTATCATATCGTGTCATAACCGCCAAAAAAAAAAATCTTAAACAAATGCATTTCGAAAATCGTTTTTTGACGAAAATCCATTATTTACGATAATTTGAATGAACTATCTGTCAAAGTTTCAAAGTCATGTCAACTACTGTTTAGGAAATAGACCAAGGAAATTCTAGCTTAAGTCCATTTCCCCTTTAAATATTTAATTTGTTTACATTTTTCATGACATCAAGAATATCCACCAAGGATAATTAAAAAATGTGATGATCCTGATGAAAAGGGACCTTATCTTCCGGAGGCCGAAATTCGGTTAGCTACGTTTTGTAAAACTAAATGAAATTCTGAAAAGAATGTCGTTTTTTTCGTCGCGAAATTCCAAAAACTCAACGAGATATGAATTTTTGAAAATTATAAATGTAAAAATATAGTTTTGAGTAAATGAGCTTTAAAATTTGGCAATTTGTGGAAGAAAAAGGTAGAAGTTTGGGAAAAAAATCTCTTTTTAAGTAGTCGCAGAGGTGAATACAGTGATAATACCACCATAGCTGCCAGAAATGACGATTTTTTACGATATGGCATAAAACGATATGACATACTGTGTTGTCATATCGTAAGTTTCTTACGATATGACAAAATTGAGGAAGCCATTTACAGTGTAAGGCTTTCTCAGTGTTGTCATATCGTAAGAAACTTACGATACGACAACACAGTATGTCATATCGTTTTTAGTCATATCGTAAAAAATCGTCATTTCTGGCAGCTATGAATACCACTTGTAAAGTGGGGGAAACATGTTTGAGCAGTGATGCCAATCTCAAAATCGGAAAAATTTTTACAAACAGCTATTTTTGGCCCTGCTGAAAATTCTTACTCGGAAGATAAGGTCCCTTTTCATCAGAATCATCACAAATACTTCTCCTGTAAAATTCACTTTTTGGCGCTTGAGCTTTTATCGCGGATATGGTACGATGTTCTGTTTGCCCTGTTCATGTGTATATAATTCCACTTGTGCTTTTTTTCTTTTAGGCAATAATAAACATCGAATATTTTTAACAATACCACGATTAAATTTCGGAGTACCCTACTCATTAGCCATAATATCACCAGAAGATCAAAATATCACAGTCAATCCACGAGTTGCATCCTATCCGAATTATGAATGGCATAAAAGTCATGGATTAAATTGTACTTCAATAACTTCGGCTTTAAGAACTTATGTACGACACAAAAAAATCTCATAAAAAAAACTTTTTCTAATTTTCTATCTTTATATCTGCTTTCAATAGATTGATGAATGCGATAGATTATGGATTATAGATTCAGGACAAATTAATTCGCTGCAATGGTGTGCACCACAACTTTTGCTTTTCGATCTTAAATCAGACGAATTAATTCACCGTTACAAGTTTCCAAGTAACAATTACAAAGCCGGTATTTCGGTTTATACCGACATGATAGCCGATGTCAAGTCTAGAAAAGAGTGTAAAGATACTACAGTCTATATAACCGATGCTTGGGGTCATGGTTTAATTGTTTACAATTTATGGAAACAAAAATCCTGGCGAATAGAACATGAGTTAATGAAACCAGATAAGACTTTAAGAAATAATGCTCATGATGGTATATTTACGGTTAGTCTGAGTCCGAAAAATAGTAAATTAAAAGGTACTAATTAAATTTGTTCTTTTTACAACTTTTTCTTTAATATTTTTATTTTTCGTATTACAGAACGTTTTTTATATTTCCATTCATTAAATAGTTTTTATGAAGTTCGTATTCCCTTAAGATATGTTAACAACGAATCTTTGTGGTATTATCCAAAGGGTTATACTTTGATCGATAACTATTTCACCACTTTAGGCTCCCGAGGAATACAGTGTGAATCTGAAATTATGGATAAATATGGAAATTTATATTGCAGCATTCTGGGTTCGAGTGCTTTAATACGTTGGAAAGAGGGTAGAAATTATACGACGGATGATTTAAGTGTGGTAGCTTATGGTCCACAACAATGGCGTTTTGTTACGGGCCTGAAGTTGAGTACAAATTCACATAAAGAACAGGAGTTGTGGGCTTTAAGTACAGAACCGAAGGTAAATATAATACAGATAGAATCACACATAAATTATAAAATTCAATCAATTTAGAACTTAAAAAATCTCCCAGCAAAAACTTGGTAATATGCTGTCATTACCAAACAACATACTTTTCATCACAAACTACATATCGTCTGAGTGACTTTACAGTGGTTGATTCAGTTACTTACCAATAATTAAACAAGCCACTTATTCTCTTATTGGCAGAGTAGTAGTGTATCTGCTTATCATACAGACGATAAGCAGTTCCAACCCTAGGGAAGCAACATGAATTTTTTATTGTGTTAAGCCCGTAACATTATAGTTCTGCAGTAGCACAGTGAGCAAAACACTTGGCACACAATAATAAAATAACTGGAAGCGGCATGAGTTCAATGCTTATCAGAGACATTTAATTTTTATTGTTTTGCCACCAAACTGTTGTGCATTCAATGTTAGAAGGCATTGAAATTTTTAACCTGTAATTTTTAATTTGTAACCCATTGTGTTAAGTACTTGCCAAGGCGAATTCATAACAGGTGGCCTCGACAGCACATGTGTTTATTTTCGCCCCTTTTAATTTGTACCTTCGCCAGATGTCAACACACATTTTTCGGTACATTTGTTGACATCTCAAGGAGGCATTTTTTAATGCAGTTTCTATTGCGGCCACCTGGTATGAATTCGCCGTCCTACTTGCCTCCAATGACATCGCCATGTTAAATTAATTTGTTAAAATGCCAAAGTAGAAGTAGTAAAGGGTAAGCTTATTAGCATTTTAGCTCTTTACTTTTCCATCAAAGGTTTTGCAGGATGCGCTTTTTGCCCTTTTTTAAAATATATTATTTTTCACTTAATAAAAAGCACTGTACAACATACGAAAAATACCATGGTTCTAATGACTGATTCTGGCAGAGGGCACCAAAAAAATATTTACGTGTATGGGCGTTTTGAAAATGTCCATCTGGGATTCATTTTAGGGGGAGTAAAAGTTCTCCCCCTTTTGCACAAATATTGTAATTTGCAGTTTGATCCTAGGACTATATTTTTATGAAGACTTTTTTCGTGAAATTTGTTGCATGAAACCCTTTTTATATTATGCAAAAAGCATTTCCTCTTAATTTTTATTTAATTCAATGACTTTTTTAATATTCCAGCTTTTCATCGGCAATACAATTCAGCAGAATTTAACAATGTACCAAATTATGGGTTGTCGAGTACGAAATCTCTTACGTTCAGAAATCTGTACGATTAGTGTTAACAATACAAAATAGCATTATATATATATAAAATCAAAATAGTTTTGTAAATATTATAAAATAGCACTAAATAAAGAAAACCCCATTGATATTTTTAAATTAAAAAAAATTTAACTTTAAAATTAAATTTGCATTTGGCATAAACACTGTTATAACCTTTTTTTTTGAATAGCAAAGATAACGAGCAAATATTTATTTAGCACTCCTAAAAAAGCTTAGAAGATGAAAAATTTAAATATAAAAAAAATCTATTTCCTCAATACATACTCCTTTCTATATAACATAGACCAACGAAAAAAACTGGTTGACCGAAACTATATAACATTTCTAAGCAGTTTAATTAATTAATTAATTTTTTTATTGGACCTGTCTAATATTTTCAGTAGGTATATCAGTATATTCCACCATACCTCGAGAGCGGTATTCCCGATTTCGACCAAGAAACACCAAAAGATGTATTACAAAATTACCTTCAAACTGGATTCACACTGTTTTTTTATTTGTTCAACATTTTCGGAGTCATTCACAAATTCGGATGGAAAAAGGGGGTTTTTATGCAAAATTAAAAAAAAATATTTTTAAAAACTCATGAACATTTTAAAATTGCAAAAGCCTTAACTTTTTACTATTATTCTAAAGGACAGGTGTCTTACGAACGGAATAAGTCATATATCATAAAAATCTGTAGACAGATGTTGATTTTATTAGCAATTAAGTAAATACATCCAGAAATTTAAAATGTACTTGCCCTTTTAACTTTTTGGATACAAAAAATAAATTATTACCGAAAACACCTTTTAAGTGTCTGGAAGCATTCTATTATTGCCCCAGCAAAAAATAAATAAACGCGTTCAAAATGAAATAGTGTTTCATGATTTCTTGAGCACTTGTTTCTTCGAATATATTCTGAATACCATCGTAAATGGTAAATAAAGCTATAGTTTTTGAACTTATTAAAAACGCATGCGATTTTACTAGGTAATATATTGCATAAAATATTCACCGAAAAGGCATGCAAAAACGGAATTAAATCATCGCATTGACACATTTTCATAAAACAAGTTTTAGCTCCAACAAAAAATAAGAAGACAATAGCTCAGTGGTAGAGAGCATGTCTTAACAGTCAGAAGAGCATGGTTCGTATCCCAGCTGCGGCAATATCTTTTTTATTTTAATTTTTTATATATGAGTTTCACGAACCTATGCAAAAACGTAGCCGAATCATCGAACTTGCATTGGTTCTAAGCACTCATTTCAATGATGAGCAGTTTTGTTAAATGTGAACCCATGCACGTCAATGACACGAGTGTGTTAAAATAATGCGTTCTGCACCTAAATTGAACCAGTTCATTTTCAGTAGAATCCATGCACTAACTATTTCTTTTGGATGTCTTTTTTGCTGGGTGCTAATAAAATCAACATTTGTCCATATATTTTTTATCATATATGTCTTACTTTGTTCGCAAGACACTTGTCCTTAAGAACAATAGTTAAAAGTTAAGGTTTTTGCAGTTTTAAATTTGAGCTTTTAGAAAAAATGAATTTGTTTATTTAAAATTTTTTTCGATCCTAATTTGTGATTGACTCCGAGAGCATTGAGTAAATCAAAAAATTATGTTCTCAGTTTGAAGGTAATTTTGTAATGCATCTGTTTGTGCTTTTTAATCGAAATCGGTCATACCGCTATCGAATTAGGGTAAAATATACTAATGTGGCTATTGCAAATATTAGACAGGCCCATCAAAAATATTTGTGGATGATAAGAAAAAACTGATACCAGATTCGGTTTCAGCACCTAAAATTACATACATGATATTAAGGCAAATTGGTTTAAGAAGTGTTCAAAATACCTGATTTCGTTCGCCTGTGTAATTATTGCAATAAAATCCTGACTACAAAAAAGGCGTGGCGCTACCCACGTAGAAGTATGTAGAAGTATGTAGTCGAAAACGAATATTTGTTTCGTTTGGGCGAGGACTGCCCACTTATCTGATCATAATGTATTTTCACGAGAACTAAATGTATGTACGAAGTTTCATTAAAATCCGTTTAGTAAAAGTGGTTGAAGAAGAATATTTACTTTGCGTGGACGTAGCGCTGCTCACTTTTCTAATCATATTTTATCAGCACGGAAACTTAATGTGTATGCAAAGTTTCATAGGAATAGGCTAAGTACAAATAGTTGAAAATTAATATTTATTTACCTGCTATGGGCGTGACGCGGGCCACTTTTCTTTTCAATGGGACCAATCCGGAAATACATCCTTTCAAATAAATAAAAATAATCACAAATCAATTTATAAATGGCAGAGTTCTGAGAGAACACATATAAATATACAAGGCGTATTGATAATCTTCTCCTTTCTTTAAAGTCGGTTAAATACATGTTACAATAAAATCATGGTTAAATATATTAAAAATCTTTATAAAGAATAATATGAATAATTTTCGCAATAAACAGAAGATGAATTAATGCATTTATTTTGTCGAATTTCCACAGTATAATCTTTAACAGCAAATTTGAATTAACGGTATTATTACAAACATTGCCAGCCATTTAAAATATATTTTTATAATTTTGCAGTTGGTAGCACTTGTGTTGGTTGGCAAAGCTGTCAGCTGTTTATGTTGACACATCCCCAAAAAAAATTTGTGTTTTGAAAGATTATTTGTTAAATTTTATAAGCATTTTCCACTACATTCCTTTTATTAAATAATTAACAAAAGTTATAATATATACAAAATGACAAATCTACAGCGCTGGTTAATGTATTTAATGTTATTTCTAGTGCCGTATTTTGGCATACTTTTTGCTACCATTAAAACGCCGGGTTTAGAAAAGTTACTATTTCCATTGCAACTGTTGCCTTATATTTTGGTGATTATGTTTGGTGTAAGTACATGGAATTAAAATTTAACTAACAATAAAAAGTGTATTAATTGTGTTTATACATTTTAGTTATATGCAGCCGGTACTGTTTTATATCGTACTTTTACATTCAACGATTGTCCAGAAGCTGCCAAGGAATTGCATGAACAAATCCAAGAAGCTCGCAAGGATCTAATCGCTAAAGGCTTTAGATTTCGCGATTAGATTGTGTATAATTTTGTTAATAAATAGAATACAGCTGATTTCTTGTTAGTGATAGTAAAAATAATTTTATTTTGTCTGCTTAATCAAAGTACATACGTAGGTATACATATATTCTATGTAAGTACATGTCAAACTTTTTGTATTGCAAAAGTAAACACATAAATAGATATCGATGGCTTAATATAAAAAGGGCGCAGCACGAATTTTCGTTACTTTACAGGAGAAGGAAAAAACTAGAACACTTACATAAAAAAGATATATGCCTTATAATACCATAAGGCCCTTATTTTCAACAGCAGTTTACTTAGTTCTTTACAGTGAGTTATAAAGATAAAAATTTATCAGGTATAGACTGTAGTTATTAGTGTTATTGCAGTGTCTTGATAATTTTGTCAGAGCGCAAGGTCAGACAAATTTGTCTTGATAAAAAACGTAAACAAACTGTTTAACGTTTTAATTTATTTGCAAAAACTAAACTTTTTACATAATTTTTAGACAAAAAATATACAAATAAAGAAAAATATTAATGCTTTAATTAAATAAAAGCAATTTAATAAAAAGTGAAATATTTCATGAATTGTGACAAAGTACCTTCACGATGACAAACAAATTTTGATTTATCATAACAAAAATACCACAACGTCTACGCACGTATGCTTGCATTAACAAAAATTTCAACAACGGCTCTGCCGACGTTTTTTTATTTGTTATGATACATTTTTATCAGGTATAGACACCATATTAGGGAGGGTGTAATTAAAAGTTGGCTACCAGAAAACGTTAAAAACACGATTTCGAAAAAAAATCGACAAACGCCTTATTTATATTAAGCCATCGATATAATGAATTGCATGCTAATTTTAATTGTGTACAAATTAATTTAATTATAACATTTATTTTGATATTTTTAGATCTAATCGAAATCATAGTACTAAACTTTATAGTTTTTTATATATGTACACATATGTGTATGTATATAAAAAAATGAATTTGTAAAAGCAAATTTCACGTGATGAAAATGCTTTTATTCCCATATAATTAAACTTTTTTTAATGCCATAGATTTATATTGTGGAGGTTTTACTATCATCCCATGTGTACAATTTTAGAAAAATGTTTCACTTAATATGTGCTATATCCAGCGACCGTATTCTAATACTTTTAAAACCATATTTTTGTTTTTTTTTCGTATCAAAAAACAAACACTTGTGATTAAAAAATTATATTTATCGATTTGGATTGTTTTATTTGAAACAAAGCAGTTTTATTTTCTTTTCAAAAGAAAATAAAATAAAAAATCGTTTATTATTTATCGTTTATGATATTTTCAACTTTTTTCATCGGATGAAAAAGTGTATATCGTCACCTAAAATACAAACCGCCTAAAATAAAATGAAAATTTAAGTCGACTTTTTTATAAATTCAGATGTATTTCATCAAAATACATCATCACAAAAAAATCAGAGTTCCCGGAACTAAAATGGCGACTTTATTGAGAAAGTAGAGCACCAAAAAAGCTGGTTAATTAAATTTTTATATTCCTCTTTTAATTTTTAATATTTTAAATGAAATTTATTTGCTGGAGCTTAAGCATTGTCTATATGCAGACCAAATCGTCAGTTAACTTCAAACACAATTTTGAACAGTTATAAGCCCTTTTTCTTATGTACAGACTTTCAAAGGTTTTTGAAAGTCTGTACATAAGAAAAAGGGTTTGCAACTGCTCAAAATTGTGTTTGAAGTCTACTGACGATTTGGTAAAGCACCAATGAAATGTTGCATATAGACAATGCTTAAACTCCAGCAAATAAATTTCATTTAAAATATTTTATTATTATTTTTTTGTACAAATGAATCTAATTTTCATCAACAATAATATTTATATGATATGGAAATAAAAAATAATAAGTTTCCGGGTCTCTGGGTAAAGCGTAGTATGCAGCTCTGCCTGAAATTCAGGCTGCCATAAGAAGTATGTGTAAAAAAAACTAACTGAAATTCAGGTTGGTAAATTGCTTAAAGAAATTTCCGTTTACTAGTACGCAGTTCCAAAAGAAAATTACACGGAATTTTGGTATTTCTTGTCTATTACAGGCATGTTATAACAATAAGTGGAGAATTTTTTCCGTCAACTGAAACAAAAATTAATGTTCAGACAATTGTTTGGTCACGGAATTTTAGACATTTCTAATTTTTCGTACATTGTAATTAATTTTTAGTGTTTTTGTGTGATGTAAACTAAAAAATATATAAATTTGTGTGTATGCAAACAAAATTCTGTATAGAATTCTACACGATTATTTTTCCGTGTAGAAATAAATGTAAAACTGTAAACCTGAATTTCAGTGAGAACTGCATACTACGCTTAAAACACATTTACTTGAATAAATTGTGCCAGCTTGTTTGTGCCAGCAAACTGGAGTAATGTATGCTTTGCTTTAGAGTAATGTGTTCAAACTTAAGTTCGATTTCACTGTATTGTGCGATTTACAGAACAGCTATTTGGCTATTATTAGTCTTGTGAAATTCGCGATTTGAAATCGATCGATTTCCATAACATATCGAAATATCAATTTATCGATTAAAAAAACAGACTAGACTAACAAGTACAAACAATATAAGAAAAATTTATAAAAAGTAAGTGGAAGAGTAATTAAAACGAGTTTTAAAGCGCATACATATGGGCATTTCCATGAAAATGACAGCCACGACTGAAAAAATGAAAACCCTTAAAATTTTTTTAGATATGCTAAATTTTTAAATATCAAAAATAACAGCTTAAACTAAATATCTCTTTGACTAATTTTGAGATATTGCAATAAACAATTTTCGCTTTTCTAGCAACTAAATGCAGTTATTGGTAACATTGCAATTATATTTTAAAATTAATGTTGCAACATAAAAGAACAAGGTTCGTGAGGAAAGATAAAGATAGAATTCGATTAGTTGCATGCTTTTTATTTTCTTTGGACGCTATTCTAATGTCACGTGCCTAGTGCAAAAACATTTTTCGTCTACGTCATTTGAATTTGACCAGTCGCAACTGTTTCAAAATAAAAGTTTAAAGCAAGATGTTTGGCGCAAACAAATACTGATGGAAACTTATTTTCAATTGTGTAATAATAATTTTATAAGCGTCACGTATGCTATTGTAGTACTACTACAAATGCAAATAAAAAAATGGCAAAATTTCCATCAAATTTCAAAAATAAAAAAACTTCCTCCGTTTTCATATCATGATAGTCAGCATATAAATGATTCTCGAACTGTGTATTCATTAAGCGAAAATTTTCAAATTAATTAGTATGAACTACACTGTAGTAGGCTAAGGTCAGCGCCCAAGTACATAGTAAGTATGCAGTATGAAATGAATTTAAATCTTGGTTCTTTTTATTGCTATTGTCACCAAATACATATTTTTATTTGTTTTTAAGTTTTTGTTTACATAAATTTCCAAAACATACATTTCATTACTTAACATAGCGTCTTCACGAGCCATTAATTTGTCTTAACAAAAGTCAAAGTCGATATGAAAAAATAGCACTAAAATTTGTCTGATCTTTTGATGTATGAAGTTTGACAAATGTTAGAACAAAATTATGTCTCGTGAAGACGGGGTGTAAGAATACTATAATACTATATTTACACCAAAGCGATACCTAGTAGATTTTAATTGAAATCTATTTTAAAATTTTTATCGTTTACACCAAGTAATTTTTGGAATTTTTTTAAATTTCTCTGTCAAACTACATAGAAAAATTAAGTTTCAAAACCAAAATAGCTAGAGGATAAACCTAATAGCAAATACAGAAACCTTATGCGGTTTATTTTTTAGTACAATATGGAAAAATCAGAGTTTTAGTTGGCATACATAACAAGATTTTGACAAAATCCAGTAAGGAACTAGATTTTATTTTGTATGGGAAATCTAATAAACAAAACTAGATTTTGCCCAAAATCTCGTTTGAACTAGATTTCATGCCGATGCAAATGCCCTATAAGAGAAAAATATGTCACGTACGCTATGTAATTTCAAATTTCAAATTTACGGATAATAAAGGAAAAATAATTGGATTAGTGTAAGGAAATAAAAAAAAACTTCTCAATACGCAGACTTTCGCATATATTTATATGCACCTTAACATCACTTCCATTTTATGTCACGAACGATATGCCCATATTTCCCTTGATATTTTGGACAACAGGGCTCCAAATGATAATAAATTTTGTTTTCACATATAATATCCTCTGAATGGAACATAACCAAAAATTTTTTTCAGTTACTCTTATTTTTGCTAAATCTACTCCATTTTGTAGGCGCACAAATGTCACGTACGCTGATATGGAAATGCCCATATATCATGTAAAGTACAAAAGCTCCAAACATAATTTCTTTATTTTATTTCGATTTACATTCTGTGTATTCAGGAACAAGATCTTTCTTTTTTTCGTTTTGTTGCTTTGTAAGTTGCTATTGAAAGTAATAAGCATTAGAAATTTTCTTTATTTAGTCATTCATAACAATCATATTATAATTATATAGAACAAGATTTACTCCAATTGGAGTAAATTGAGTTTTTTTCTACACCGTTTGCTTCTCTATCCCGTTTGATGAACAGATATCTAAAAAAACTCAACGTCTAAGAAAATTATTTCTTAAAAATTTCCAAACATTTTAAATAGGAAGTTAGTAACTGAATCCACAATTTTCATGGTAATATTTGAATATGCAGTTTTCATAAGTGAAGTAATATTTTAGTTTTTTCTGTACATTTGAATGAACTGATTAACAAAGAACTAAAACTGTGAAAGCAAAAATATATTTTCAGTTGCAAATGTTTTCATCACTACTGTTTATTAGTTTAAAGTTACAAACTTTTCGTGTTTAGTTTACGCATGTTTTCTAATAAGTCTCTCACGTATTCTAAAGGGATTTTAAAACTTGAAATTTTTAGTGTTTGCCCTCTTACCGCACCCTTGGTTTATTCCATTAAATACATTGGTACAGACAGGTCTGTGTGTATATATACAAACAAATGCATACTTATGTATGTAGGTATTCATTAAAAATTTGTTTTTTGAGCGAAAATTTAATTAAAATAAATTTATAAAGCATATTATTTTAGAATTCATTATTGAATTTTATGTTGATTCATATACGATTGCGCTACAATTTTCAAAATTCGTTTAAGATGTAATTGGTTTTGGAGCACATTTTAATTTATTAATTTGAACTACAATGCATTCATGGCTATAATTATTAAAATCTCTATATTCGATGAATTTTTTTTTAATTTCCTATTTTCGAAAATCGAGTTCATAAACTACCGCTTCGATAAATTTCAAAATCCTGAAAAACTATGTAGATTGATCCAAATTTCAGCAGATAAATTCGTTCGAGAGATATCGTTGTCTAAAAACTTCGACAAAAATGTTATCTTGTAAATACCCACAAGACGACTTAGCTGAGGTAGTATAAGTCTTGGCAGGCATCGAACTGGCGGCCTTCCGGTTAGTAGTTTTACACAATATCAATAAACTACAATTCTATTGGTTGACTTTTACTGTATTTTATGGGTTGGCACAATTGTAACCTATGAAATTTGTTAGATTTACCAATAATTTATTTTGATTTTCTAAGATTTTATTAATTTTACAGCTTTAGCGATTTCTTTAATATATTTTAAAGCTTGATAACCATATTGAAATTTTTTCCAAATATTTCAATAATAGAGAATTTTTACAAGTTGTTGGTCTTTAAGGCCTGGTTTTTGAGATGTCGATTAAGTTTAAACTTAGTTTAACGTAGTCTGAAACTCAGATTTTTTTTCCGGCGAAATGTGATTTTTTTATTATTTCATTAAAGACCAACATTTTAAACAAATCTAAGCTGTTCCGTCAAAATTTTGTATACAAACTTGGTAATGGCGGCACAAATCTATTTTCAGATTACCTAAACCTAGTTTAACTGAGATTTCAAAAACCAACCCTAATAGTTTAAGCGACTTTCTCTTTGAGATTTTGCTATATTCTCAATGTGAGCAAATTTTTCTGGATTATCATGATTTCCGCGACTTTTTTTTGCAAATTTTCATCATTGCTACGATTTGTAGACACTGTTAGCAATATTTTCAATTTTGCAATTTTTCGTGAATTTCGATTATTTTCGCGATAAAAGTAATTTTTTTTTACTTTTTATAATTCAAGCGATCTTTAATCAATATTAGACCTTGGTACCTTTCCCATATTAGCAAGTTTTTGTGAATATTTTCGACATTCCTTACAATTTTAGCTATATTTAATCCATTTTAGAGCTTGTTGGCAATATCGCACTTTTTCGCGAATTTTTGTTACTTTCGCAAAAGCAAATTTTACAGAGTTGAACTATGTTAACTCAATGGCTGACTTCGAAAACATCAGTTGCGTTGTATTGGAACAATGTATAGTGTTCATATAGTTGCAGTACAAAACATTGACAATGCATACCTTTTCAAAACGTTGTCGACAAGTATCAGAAACGCCGCAAAAGAGTAATCAGGGTATCGGTTTCAAAGTTGATGCAATGTTTAGTAACTTCGTATACATACACGATCTAAATACCGCAGCAGAACTGTATACAAACTTTGTATTGATACGATTTGGAAGTCAGCCAATATTAGACTTTGATATCGTCACGATGCCAACAAGTTTTTGCGGATTTTCGCCATTTACGCGTTTTTTTTTTTGTTGAGTTTTTGGCATTCCTTACAGTTTTAACGAATTGTAATAAATTTTAGGGCTTGATTTCAATTTAGCAATTTTTCGCCAATTTCTGCCATTTCCGCGACAAAAGCAATTTTGTACGAATTTTTAGCCTTTTTACAGTTTCAGCAATTTGTTGGTTTCTTATTTTCGCAATTTGCCAATTTTCACGATATCAGCAGAGTTTCCAACTTTTAACTAGTTTTAATTAGTTTCAGTATTTTTTGCAATTTTTAATAAGTTTTAATTTTATTTCTAAAGTCACCAATTTTCCTTATTTCGGAATATAGAAGTTTTGTTTTATATTGTACTTTCCAATCCTTGACAGTTCTTTACAGTTTTTGTGACTTTAAAACAAGTTTACAATTTAGTTTCGAATGAAAACTGAATTGTAATTCTATTCATTTAAGCCCTCAATAAATTCATTCAAACTTTAATTCAATCAATATTTTTGTATGGAGCGAATGCATGCATGCAAGAATTTTTATCTAAATTTGAATTAATTGAAATTTTAATTCAATTCATATTTTGGGCAAAATAAATGCATTTAAATTTTTTTTAACTTATTGTGAATTTTGAAAAATAATTAAATAATAACTAAAAAAATAATAATGAATAATTCTTTTACAGCTCTGCACTAGAGTGGTCGTAAAAAATTTTAATTGGGATTTCTTCAAGTCTTATCGATGGGTATTTATAAAAAATTACCCCAAAAATTTTCAGGTCCATCAGTTCAGATTAAGGCGTGTCTCACTCCCATCAAAGTTTGAGCAAATGTTCGTTTTGAAACAAAGAAGTTATGACTGTTAAAAGTTCAAACACTAAGAAAAGCGTTTTTTCACTACATTTACCGTTATAAAATGACTTTACGAAGTGACAAAAAAAAAGGATTGGTTCGTGGGAACCCCTGAATAATTTTGTCTCAACTTATGTATCATAGTTTTATTGACAGCACTGTAATTTTAATTAAAGAAAACTATTCAAACGTGTTTAATTCTCTAATGTTTTTAATTCTTTATGCATGCAGCATGCTACTAAATAAAATAGTAGAAAATGTTTACATTGAGTCAGAGACAGGCAAGGGAGAGGGGGTCCATTGTATTCATGTTTTATCTCAATTAAAAGCAAACAAAAAAAAACTCAAAACAAGTTTTTTTTAAGTCGAACCCAGCCCAAATATTGAGTGGAGCTCAATTTACGGTAATTTTTATATGCAAGCAGTTGTTGTTTAATGGCTTAAACATTCAGTTGCTGTTTTTAATTCAAAGTGATCGTTAGCAGTTGCGGTAGAATCAAGAAAGACGTCCAGCAAGTACATAATACATAAAGCGAACGAAATAGTTTTGTTTCAAAACACTTGAAATTTTTAAATAGAATATTCTTAAAATCCTTAACATCTTCTAATCATCATGATGGCACAGAAAGTTTTGGGTTTATTTGTGGCCTTTTTTGCAGTCGCAAATGCAGTCAAGGTAAATTTAGAAAAAAATTGTTTTGATATAAAAAAAAATTAATTAAAATAAGCACGTCTTTAAAAATACAATAAAAATAATCGCATTTGATGGGTAAATGTATAAAAATTAAATTTTGTATGTACATATGTATGAATGTATGTATGTATAATCCAAGTACAACTGTTTAAATTTCAATCATCTACCTGTATTGTTTTTATTATTTTATTATTTACTTTCATACATAAATAAGTATGTTTGTATGTATAAAATGTACCCAGAAACACTTTTTGCCAGCACGTCTAACGTCGAAAAAAATCTGAGACTTTAACAGACATTCAACCGAGTTGTCTAAAATTCCCACAGACATTTGGCAGAGTAGTCGACAGTTTTCTGATACGACGTTTCTCTACATTTTCTGAAATATTATCCGATTAATATCAGACTAGTCAACACATTATCTGAAGGCAATTTAACTTCGTTTAAGACATTTAACTGAATAGTCTGCATTTTTTCTGATCTACGTCTTACGACTTTTAGCAGTCACTTCTGAACATTGTCTGATTTTAGTTTTCGTCATAATTCTCTTTTATCTCTTGAGAGAATGTGAACAAATATTAGAGTTTTTAAGCCTATAAAATATTGCTAAATAAAATCTGTGGCAATAAGGAAAAAGTGCTTAAGTTGGTGATGGGCAAATGGGAAAAACGTATCGATATTTTTGCACAGTATCGATATACATTTTTTAAAAACATCGATATTTCGATATATCGAAACGTATTCAAATAAAAACAAAAAGTTCAAGAAAAACAAAGGAAGAATTAAAAAAGTTATCAGCGCGCCATATTAAAAAATAAATGACAAAATTGTAAATGGCATCAAATAAGTTACGAGAGCATTATCTTACAATTATATGTTAGTTAAACCACTACTCATCGGATATGTTCATCAGGAGCCCTCTTTGCTTTATGTGTTCCCATGTCAATCTAATTCTTTGATCAGGGACAGCTAAATTTACAGCAGAAGCGACTCTTTTTGAACGATACTGAACAAGCCTGGCATATCAAAAACTTTAAAGCATCTTCTTTAGTCTCATTGTCGAATTTTGATGTTTTCGTAAGTTGCAAATAAGCTTACTTTTTAGGTGTGTAGCCAAATTTGTTGTGTTTTCACATCCCAGTAAAAAAATTTTATGTTTTTTGAAGCACTAAAGAAATAAAGCGCTTCATAATTCGCTTTAAAATATGAGCTTGTTCAGAAGCTGATTTCATAGCATCACAACAATGCAAGTTTTGAAGCGAGAAAAGTATTTGCTTTTTACTTATACAAAAGCTTCGTACAGAAGCTATACAAAAAAGCTGATTTTATAGTGCTGATCCAAAGCAGGTTTATAAGCGAGAATGAACAGTAAGTTTATTTGATATTCTTGGTGCCGTTTTGCAACAGTGTTTTTGGTCGAGTGATTGGTACGTTGGACTTCAAACCTGACGGTTCTTAGTTCGATACTAGTTGAAGTTAAAATAACAAACATTGAGTAAAAATATGAAATTAAAAAAATTAATAATGAAACGAAATAAGAAAAATTCAAAATGGCGTTAACGACGCCAATCCACATCGAACCATTTTTTTAAATATATTTTCAGTTCTAGTGCTGAAAATGTTGATGATTTTCAGCACTTCAAAAGCGCTTTTGTGAGCCAAAATGTAGTACTCCAATCCATACAAAAATCAGCAGCGATATCAGCAGGTTTGTCAGCGCTACTTTTATTCCAGAATAGTATAAACCTGCTTTATTGGAAGCAAATTTTTTACTGGGATGTGTCACATGTCTACTACACAAATTACAAGAAGCAGTTTCGGTATACATGTATGTTTTTTTAATTTCCGCACAGAAGACATATTTATTTACACGAACCAATGTCTATCATACCAAAAGCTCTTAAAAATATCGAAAACGATATTCGTAAATAAGAATCGATGTATCGATATTCGGTTTTTAAAATATCTGCGATATATATCGATCTTTTTTTCTTAAATATCGATATTTTGATATATCGATATATTTTGTCCATCCCTAGCTTAAGTCATATTTTATAGTTTTGTAGGAGAGCACTTTTAAACGGTCAAGTGGATTTTTAGAAATATATTCCTATTGCACTTCATGTTGATTTTTCGTTCTTTGATTCTTTCAAGTTAGGAATATATGATTCTTTCTACTATAATAGAGATATTCAATTTGAAATTTAATATATTATAAGCTGAATTAAGAAATTTTATTCCATATGAGATTATGAGTTGAATAAAGATAAGCAGCAAATCATTACGCTATAATTGAAAATTTGCCTCGAAGTACTTTTCTTAAATATGGAGAATACAATGGTTATATTAGCTCAAAATTTGCCTATCTCAACTTAAGCACTTATTCCTTATTGCCACAGAAATATGGGCAGCAGAACAATGCATAGAGAACTTTAAACAGCACTTTCTGATAAATTTCGAATTTTAGATCCGACTTTTCTCCGACATTAATGCGACAGGACATTTTCTGATGTTTTGTTCCCTAGAAAACTCGTCAGAATTCCTACAGAATTCTCTTAAACATTTCGGCATAGTTTTTAGAATTTCCTCAGACAAAGAGATCTGGTTTCTAGATTTTCGGTACGTTTTCTGACCGACTTCGGATATGAATTCAGCGTCTTGTGCAGACTTTGTGACTGACTTCGGATTGAAATCGGCAAAAAATGTTTGCTGGGTATATTTATGTACATATGAATGTATATATGTATTTTGTTTGGTGGAGTCACTCTCATGGAAAATAACCAGTATCATTGAAGATTTTAAAAACAAAATTAACAAACAAAAACATCTTTTTTTGTACTTTTTAACTTGTTTATTTACTTGCCGGTCGGTATTCGAGACTTCTAACGCTCCCTTTTTTAAATATGGATCGTTGTAAACAGTTAATTGTGTCTGAATAGTTTATTGACCTGTCTTTACATTACCTTTTAAATAATAATGCGTACGTTAAAATGAAAAGAAAACTACACTAAACTATTAAGAAAACTGTACGCTTACACGGTATTTTTTCTTTTTATTTTTCGATCCAACCAGTTTTTAATATTGTACATATTTGTCATAGTCGTTATTACATCAAACGCTATTGATTACATCAGTTTATAAAATAAACTGCAACAGTTGCATTTTTATTATTTAAAGTTTTAAAAATTCAAATTAATTGAAAACTGTAAATATCAAGGTCTAGTAATATGTGAAATAGCAGTATCTTACATAAATCTTTCAAAATATAAACACTATTGATTTTGTAATATACATACATATTTTTTAATGATATTAAAGCTCCAGTTGCATAGAGAGAAAATAATTCCAAATAATAATTAAGTTATGAATTTTAGTCGAACTGTATGAGTTATATCCAAAGAAATTTAACTATTTTGGCTTGAGTTCGGTTTTAATTTTATTTTTCACTTAAATTCTATTTAATGTAGACAAAGAAAAATTTTACTGCGCAAAGGGTTGAACTGGCATGTTTCGAGAGCTCCCGCTCTTCTTGTCAGAGTTCTTTAGTGCGTAGACCACCGACCAAAGTCGGTGGTTTGCAGTCAAGACCTGAATATCATTTACCTTTAATCAATTCATACTGTCGCTCTTAAGGGGTCTGGACACGGGCAAAATGCTTGATGTCAAAAGCGTGTACGTGTGCTTGTTGTGGTCTTGTGTTAACCGTCTTGTTATTTCTCTTTGTTAGTTCCAGAAACGTACATTAATAAATGATGACGTCATGTCTCACATAGAAAAAAACTAAAATGCGATTCCGATTACTCAAACTGCATATTCAATTAATTGTGTTGAAACTACGACGAAAATTTTATGTTCAGTTACTAAAATTCTAATGTTCAATTATATACCCAAAATCTGTAAAAAGTTTTTAGAACATTTTATTTTTGATCACATGTATAATAGATTCAATAACGAAATTAATTGAAAGTAATTAAAGTTTTATTGAAAATTTTTTAAGAATAATTGTTTCTGTGCAAGGCGGCAAAGCGAATTGACAACCAAGTCGCGTTACGAAGGCAGCTGATTACTTTTTGCACGTTTTATTTGGCATCCATACCTGTCAAATTCCATACAAAGGATTGTAAACAATTTTTTATTACATTTTTGAAACGAAGTTTTCTTTGGAACAACAAAAATATTAAGCGAAAACATGAAACAAAAAATCGTTAAATAAATACAAAAAATCGCTAAAACGGGAAAATAGTCACCAAAAGAAGAAAAAAAATCGCTAATACGAAATAAAATCGCCAAAACTAGAAAAATATCTCTAAGCTGAAAAATCGCGAAAACGGAAAAAAGTGCGAAAACTAGAAAAAAGTCGCTGTGGTCAATTCGCTTGGACCGCAGACATGTTAAGCTTCATATAAAAAATTTAACCAAAACTTGTTAGCAATTTTTTATATGGAATTTGACATGTATGCAGTCCAAACAACACAAACAAAAAATAATTAGCTGCTCTAGTAACGGCACCTGGCAAATTGACTACAGTGAACTGAAATCGCCACTGATATTGCCTATTTAAATATGCCTTGGAAATCGCCTTAAAAATAAACTACCGTCCCTATTCATGAAAAATTTATTTTAAAAAACATTTGAAATCTAAATTATTTATTATGAATTAATAACTTTAGAGAAAATTTATTTCTCAATACTTGTTTTTTTTTTGTAATGGCTGTAATAATAAATATTTATTTTTTCTGAAAGTTCCAATTGTATTTTCTTTGAATTGTTATTAATTATTCTCTTTTAAACAAAGTCATTGCAATATTTAAAATCTTTTTTGCACAATCTGTGTTTTGATGATGCAAAAATATTTAATTGTCATTATGACTGCATTCAACCTGATAATGAACGTAAGTAAAAAATAAGATGATAAATTTTTCGTTGTTTTTTTTAACACTAAAATCATACTGACTCTTTTTGAGGATTGGCTTTTACGATAAAGATCAACGACATTTGTTAGTTAACTGCAGCTTAAACTTAAAGTAAGGGTTTTTAAATGCAAATTAGAGAAAATACAAATTATTATCAAGAGAATTCAAAATTAAATTGAAAATTTTAAAGTAATGCAAAGCAAATGCTAAATGATATTGAGAAATACAATTTAATGCCAAGACTAGTCGACAAAAAATTAACGATTAATCGATTAAATACCCCCAATCACAAAAATAATCAGCTGCTTATTAATTTTGTCATGTTGTAGTTGTGATATGAATAGTTTTGAAATTGATTAACAAAACGTATTTAACGAGGTAATGGCAGTGGCGACAACAAAATCAAAATGACAAGGTCCTAACGACTGATTCTGGTAGAGGGCTCCAAAAAAGTATACGTGTTTCGGCATTCTGAACTTTTACATCTGGGTTTCGTTTTAGATGGAGTTTAAGTTCCCCCCCCCCCCTCCTTTCACCTTTTTTATAGTGAATTGGCATAGGAAATCTTGTAATCCTTACGATTAAATGATGAAACAGCAATACGTCTGCAACTTTAGGCGAAAACGCAGCCAAATAAACAGGCCCAAAACTAAATCGCCGACAGTAGCTTCAAAATTCTCTCATGTTTCTCTCATGTTCGGTCATGTCACAGAGTTCAATTCCGTTCGGAAACGGAATTCAATCCACCCTAATATGTCAAGCCCTAGCTAGAGCATACCGCAGCATAGTAGTGCCGCCAACAGTCTGGACGCACCTGACAAATTTGCGTATTTTAGTTTTCTGTTTTAAACACAAGCTGCTAGGGTAGGTTGAATTCCGTTTCCGAACGGAATTGAGCTCTCTGACATGGACGATAATGGTTTATTTTCTTTTGTTCTTATATTTCGTATGAAAAATGTATGAAATGTTATTAAAACACGGCAACATTGTTGACAGAATGAGTGGCTAAAACTGAGAGCATGAGAAAAAACGTTCTCAAAATAAAATAGATTCTATCTCATGACTGCTTTTTACGGCGTATGATTACTGTCAATTTGTATGGACAAACTCGTCTAGACCCAGTTCTGATTCATCATTAACATAGCGTCTTCAGAGTGAGTCTATACCTGATGAATTTTTATCATGATAAATGTCAAATCGGTATCAAGATAAAAATCTATCACGTATAGACTGCATTTATTAGTGTTTTTGCAGTGTCTTGACAATTTTGTCAGAGCTCAAGCTCTGACAAATTTGTCTTGATAAAAAACGTAAACAAACTGTTTGACGTTTTAATTTATTTTGAAAAACTAAAATTTTTACAACATTTTTACAAAAAAATAATCGTGAATGATTTAATCAAATAAAAGCAGTTTAATGAAAATATTAGTGAAATAATGCATGAATAGTGACAAACTTTCTTCACGACGACAAACAAATTGTGATTTATCATAACAAAAAACCACAACGTGTTCGCATGTATGCTTGCACTAACAAAAGTTTGACAACGGCTCTGCCGACGTTTTGTTATTTGTTATGATAAAAATATATCAGGTATGGACGCAGGGTCACGAGCCATTGATTTGTCTTGACAAAAGTCAAAGTCGATATGAAAAAAGGCACTAACATTTTTCTGATGTTTTTATGTATGAAGTTTGCAAATGTTAGAACAAAATTATGTCTCGTGAAGACGGGGTGTAAGGTATAAGATGTGTTGGCATTTTTATGTAAAACACTTAGGGCGGCTTTTTTACTTTGAGATTAGAGATTAAATTAAATTTAATCTCTGTATTTAGTTTTTAAGTCGCCTTTTTTTGTAATTATTTTGCTAATTCAGTTTTTTCTTCTTCTCTAGAAAAAATATAGTTGCTTAAGGATAAAAAATTACCCATTTTCACAATTTTTTATGCGAATTTAAACTCAGAACTGTATTTTCATGTAAATTTAAGTGAATAAATATAAACTTAGAAGTCTTTTAATAATTATGCTATTAAGTTATTTAGAAAAATATTAGTTGATAAATGTCCTTTAAAAAAATCGATTTTTTAAAAAGCATGGCGAGTATTTTTTTAAATGATAAAGGAATTAAACATTTTTCTTGCTTTTCTACTAATTATCTGCATATTTTTAATATAGATTTTTTGGAAGCAAAGAAAATGTAGCTCCTTAAAAATTACTTCCAATGTTTTATCAATTTTAAATATTCTCTCTTATAATGTAATTTTGTATAATAAAAAAATTGCGCTTGAGTTTTGTTAATCTAAACTTAAACTCAATTTCAATATTCGTATCGGTATCGGAATCGGTATCGGCTATATTTATTTTTAAATATCGGTATCGGATCGGCAAAACGGCGTATCGTTACATCCCTAGTTTAAACTACCTCTCTAAAATATCAAATACAATTGATACTGAATTAAATTAATTTGCAGATTAGTTAATTATAGAATAAAATTAAGTTTAATCTCAAAGCCCAAAAAGTCACCCTTAAGGTGCATTTCCGTATTAGCAACGAAAAAAAGTTCCTTTCAGAGCTTTTTTCGTTCGTAATGTATGGAATTTCGTTTTCGTTTCATTTTCGTCAACGAATACATTGTCTGCGAAAACGAGCCTTACCCTACGTCTTCACGAGCCATCGACTTGAACATGACATGAACATGACGCCGGCAGCGCAACTGCAAAAAATTCATCAACTTCATTGTTCATTGTACGTGCGATGTCCATGTTCTGCCTTATCAATGTGTTTTGTGGTAGTGCAATAGAAATAGAATATTTACCAATTTTGTTCTGTCTCTTTTCTTTCTATTGAAAATGGTTGTTGACGACGAATCTCATGGCGAACATTGACGCTCAGCCATATGTTCAGGCATTGATGTCAGAGCATGGACGAAACATGGACATGAGCGGTATATATTAGCCATATGCGATGTCCGACATGATGTTCATACCAAGTTCATGGCTAATGTAGACCCCCAGTTAAGAGGCACATTTTTGTGGAACATTTCAACCCTCTAACTCTTTGTTCTAAGTGGTCTTTCTGTATCATTGGATTAAGCAGAATTTTGATTAATCAAAAAGTTTGATTAATCGATTAATCGCGCATCCATAATAAAATAGTTGTTTTTTTCAGAAAAAAAAGACTATTCTATTCCGTTGCTATTCATTTGAATTTCAACAGATGTATTTTTTTTTTATTGCATGCTTCTATTCTAAACAAGACAATAGCAATAAATTTAACGGGTTTTAAATTTTTTATTGTGAGAAAAGTGTTAAAAAAGTAATTAAAATAATAAAAGTATAATACATAAAAAGTGCAATGATTTTTGCTTATAAAAAAAGCGGTAAATTTAACAAACTTATTATTCGGCACAAACATTTTTAGACAGACAGTAGCTGAATGATAAAAGTTATGGATTTGTTTTTAAAATTCTTTATATGTTCATTTTATAATATCAGTTCAATGACTGCTTAAAGTGTCACCACCCAAACTCTTGTACTTTCAATATACTACTTTCTCTTGCTGAATGCATTTATTACATTTTGTGTCTGATGCTGATAATTAACATTCAATTAACAAAAATAAGCTAATTAAATTATTTTACATTCGAGTTTTTATAAAAAAAAGAATTTATTTATTTCGAGACAAGTATGTGAAGAGATTATATTGTTAATCTTCCTCTTATACTCGTATGTAATGACAGACTTCCCTTGTAGTCATAGAGAGTTAGTTTTGTCGTTAATGTAAATAATTTTCAATTCCATATTAAAATATATCAGTTAAACTAATATTTAAATTGATGCAAAAATAAAATTAGAAAATATTAGAGAAATAAATTCAATTAACTTTATGCAAAACAGTGCACATTCGCGGATCACAGTTTATAACGCAAATCAATTTCAATTCTACGAATAGAACGTTTTGGTAACCCCTACCAAGATGCATTTGCAATTATTTTATTGAAAGTTCTTAGGAAATTTGTAATAGATTTTATAACTTGAATTTTATTTAATTCATTGTCGTGTATAATTTAAGAGGATTATTCTTAAGAATTTTCTTAACTATAAAAATTACCTATTCGATTGTTTAATTGAAATAACGTTTTTCTTACTAAAATAAACTTTAAATGCTAAACTTACACAGAAAAAACTAAAATCGAATTTGAATTCTGCGTCTACAATTAACGGTGTTGTAAAATTATGGCGAAAATGTTATATTCAATTACAAGCACTAAATTTGAATTTTCAATTAGTCGAAACTTGTGGAAATTGTTAGAAAAGTCACTAAATTGAAGCTTTTGCCTTTTTACTTTTAGCGCTTTAGGACATTTATTTAGTTAACAGTAAAAATCGTTCTGATGAAAGCTTTAACGTATCAGAAAAGCTTTAACGTATCAGAATTCACACAACTTAAAAACGCTTCATAGACAATATTTAAGGTATCGTTACCAGTTTGTTGAACTTATTACCAAATCTGAATTTTTTGGTGTTTAGGGATAAAAACTTCGTGTTGTGGATCTAGGGATTTTTGGGGAATAACATATGAAAAAATTTTGTATTAATTGATTACTAGCAGGGATGCCAACTCAGCCCTTTTTGAACTAGATTTACCCCGTTTTAAGTCACTCCAAACGCGACGAAAAAATGTTGGAATTCGACCTAAGCGCTCCAACTTTTTAAAATAAATGACAACGCCATTTAAAATAAATGACAATATTTTTTCCTAACTTTTTTCGGAGCAGGCACTACTTGCCCTATCACCCGCTTTCGGCTTGACGTTGATTAATGGGAAACCCTGTATAATTAAGTATGAAATCAAACCAAATCAAATAATAAATTCAGTAAAGTGCAACTTTGGCTCGCACACGAAGGGTTCCGTACGTTCGTTTTTGCTCTTTTTTTCATTTTGGCAATTTTTTCCTTTTGCTTTTTCGTTTAATTTTAGATTGGTTATTTTTTAAGTCTTTTTTTTCGTTGTTTTGGGGATTTATTTTTTGTTCTGGCACTTTTTGGTGATTTTTTTTCTATTTTTACGATTTTCGTTTTTTGTAATTTTTTTTTATTTTTGCGTTTTTTGGTTTTTGGCATTTTTTGTTTTAACTTTTTTTCGCTTTTTGACGAAATTTTTAGCTTTAGCGATTTATTTTGGTTTTGGCGCTTTTTTCAATTTTGGGGATTTTTCGGTTTTTTGTGAGTTTTTTTTAGTTTTAGCGATTTTTTTTTGTTTTTGCACTTTTTTTTCGTTTTGGCGATTTTTTTTAGTTTTGGCGCTTTTTTTTGTTTTTGCGCTTTTTTTCGTTTTGGTGGTTTTTCTATTTTTGACGACTTTTTTCGTTTTTTTTTGACGATATTTCTAGTTTTAGCGATTTTTTTTGTTTTATTGATTTTTTCGCTTTGACGGCTTTTTTTAGTTATTTGGCGATGTTTTTTTCGTTTTAGCGGTTATTTTTGTGCTTTTTTTTCTTTAAGCGCTTTTTCATTTTGGCGATTTTTCATTTTGACATTTATCTAATTTTTTAGTTTTAGCTTTTTTTAATTTCAAGAGTTTGACTATTAAGGTTCCAAGATACAGCACCTTGTCTAAATTACATAGTCAAAATTACATTAACTGATAGAATACCGTTTAATTTTTATTATTTTAAATATCAATGTTAATTGATTTAGTCTGTTCTAGAGACTATACCAATTAACACTAACTTTGAAAATTTAAAGTGTCTACGAGTTTATATGTGTCTGTATATTAAATTAGTATTTCTACATCTTTCGTTCCTCGCTTTAGAACACCCTTTAATTTTTAACTGTCATATATTTGTAGCGGGCAAAATTTTTAACTGTCATGTTGTTGTAGCGGCCAAAGTTCTACAAATTCTATGAAAATTTTAGGTCGGTAGCTCCTACGGTTCCCCAAAAAACAGCCTGTAACAGACAGACGGACAGCGTAGCGAACACAATAGGGTTTCTTTACAGCACAAATAATCAGAAAAATGGGTAATGAAGAAAAATAAATCAATGGCAAAACTGGGAAAGTGCAGTTTAATATTTACTTAAGTGATTTAATTCTCGTATTAAATTTTCACGAAAATTTTGTATACATAAGAATTGAAATCACATTCAACAGAGCCACCGGACAAGTGGTGATAAGCAAATACATATGAGCACTGATGATGGAAGTGTAGCGGCTTCCGAAAGTAGCGCTGCTATGTTGTGCTGTGTACGTTGAAAAATTAAGTTGATGTTAATTTTTCCCTTGTTCCTTGGAATATTAATCAAGCCCAATTCTTTCTGAATATAACGTTACGAACCTTGGCCTAATAATCGATTTAGATTTTGAAACTAATTTCTTTCTGGAAAAAGTTAGTGCAGCATTAGTGCAATAAAGAGCTGTTTAATACTAAAAAATGTAGAAATAGACTAAAATGCGCAAACTGCAAATTGTTTGATGCTAAAATAGAGCATTTAATTATTTTATTGGACTTAGTAAACATCTAACTCAACTCTTATTGAGTGAAGGAAGTAGTGTACTAAATTTCCCACATATGTATTAAAAAAATTAAATTTAATATGTTAACTGATTTTCATAAATTTTTCTGAGCTATAGAACATTTTAACACTTTTTTCCGGCAATTTAGCAATTTTATTCTTTCATCTTATGGCAACACTGAATACTTGCGTTTATGGTATGAGATGTGTTCAGTACATTTTCGTGAAACACTTTAACCCTCTAACTCTTCGTTGTATGGCTTTTTTTTCATTTAAAAAAGGGGGCTAAAAACTCCCTTTTTCAACGACAACATATCGGGCTGCAATGTACGGTGACTTGTAGTAACACCTTATGTAAAACATATTTTTAATACAAACTCTAGTCTCATAAAATCTTGTTTTGTGGGTTATTTTTGTACTAAATAATTATGAATAAGTACAAAATTAACCCTTAAATACATTTAAGTTTTGAAGGATTTCTGGCGTTCAAAACGAGTTTGGAGCTTTGGTGTCTATGAGGAGTTATATTAGAATTTTATGGCAAATATTTTTCTCCCTAAAATTAATGCCGGAGGAAAACTTTCGAAACTCTGATACACATATTTTTTTTTTTGGTTCCCTATTCCAGAATCAGCCGTTAGAATTAGGGATGTAACGAATACCGATATCGATACCGATATATCGGCGATACTTCAGATTTTCCGATACATCGGTATCGGCGATATTTTACTGTCGATACGACGATACTCTTACAATTTTTTTCAGAGTTTTTTTAACAAATAATTTATTTTTGTTCAATTTTACCATGAATTAAATTCGCTTCGTTGTTTTTTAAATCTTATTAATAATATCAATTTCAAAAACTAATAATATTTTATGCTGTTATTTTGTAAAAAAAATTATTTATTTTTTGTTAATTTTACCATGAATTCAAATTCAAGTCGTTGTTTTTTAAATCTTATTCCAGCAAAAAAAGACACTCCATAGAAGTCATGAAAATGTAGAATTCGCGATCCTGAAGTATTGCAAATTTGGATAATTTCTAATTAGTTTTACATATCCTTGCCAGTGCAAGAAGTTGTGTTTTTCGATTACCAATCAACGAATTGGAAGGACAAATTTCTTTTTCGGTGTTCTATAATGATTTTTCCTCAAGGAAAAAGGATAAAAATTACGCATTTTCACAATTTTTTAAAGCGAATTTAAACTCAAAACTTTATTTTCATGTAAATTTAGGTGAATAAATATAAACTTAGAAGACTTTTAATAATTAAGCTATTAAGTTATTTAGAAGAATATTAGTTGATAGATGTCCTTTAAAAAATCGATTTTTTAAAAAGCATGGCGAGTATTTTTTAAAATTATAAGGGAATTAAAAATTTTGTCTTGCTTTTCTACTAATTATCTGCATATTTTTAATATAGATTTTTTGGAAGCAAAGAAAATGCAGCTCCTTAAAAATTACTTCCAATCTTTTATACTGGCTTAAAATCAATTTTAAATATTCTCTCTTACAATGTAATTTTGTATAACAAAAAAAATTTCACTTGAGTTTTGTTGATCTAAATATGTTGATCGAATATTGAACTCAATTTCAATATTCGTATCGGTATCGGAATCGGTATCGGCGATATTTATTTTTAAATATCGGTATCGGTATCGGTATCGGATCGGCAAAATGGCGTATCGTTACATCCCTAGTTAGAACCATGTCATTTTGATTTTAAAAAAACTGATTTCATTGATTTCAAAAAATACTTTTATTTTGCAAAATCATCCACTGTGCACCGACAAAAAAACATTGAGCAAAACTTTAGTCTAATGAAACGTATCAAAAAGTTCCTTTTGTATAATAATCAAGAAAATGTGGTTAATTATAATAATTTGTACGCTTATCGAACGATTTTTGTGCTAAATAAAAAAATCTAAGTTATTAGCCTTTGCAATAACATTTAAGGTTTTTCACCTTAAACAATTCAAATACACAAAATGTTAATTTTACTTTGAAACATAAATGATGCAAATTCTAAAAACAAAACTGCATGAATATTAAATATTTATTGTTTTTTTTTAAACAACAATGGATGTCGTATGTTTGTCGTTTAAACCAATAATGAATGAATTGCACTGTTATGCAAATGAGTATGTTTGTTGATTGCTGCATTTGTCATTCAAACATTTTATACATACTCCGCCCCAGCCCTACTAAACATTTGCTTTTTTCGTTTTTTTTTCTTTATTCCAGGTGCCGATAGCCATCTACTATGAGTCACTTTGTCCAGATAGTGCTAAATTTATCACCGAACAAGTTTATCCAGCTGTAAAGGGTGATTTGAAAGACCATGTTGAAATTACTTGGGTGCCATTTGGTAAATCATCGGTAAGTTTGTGTGGCTTTCTAAACAATGGAAATCAAAAGACATCATAATCATATTAAACATTTTAAAATTTTTATACTTTATTGTTTCTCTGTCTTTTTTATTTTAGTATTCTACTCAAGGGTCAGATGTTAATTTTAATTGTCATCATGGTCCCAACGAATGTTACGGCAATAAGGTGCATGCATGTGCCATTGATCACATTCAAGCCAATTCTTATCAAACAGAATTTACCCGCGAATCGTTGACATTGGACTTTATCAATTGTATGATGAAGGCGGGTAAGAATTTCCCAGATAATGTTTATCCTGGTGCCAAGTGTGCTCGTGATAATCATATCAGCACTTGGGAAAATATACAACAATGCGCCAACAGCACTGAAGGTAGCCAAGCATTGATGAGACATGGCCAAGCTACGATGGCTTTTCAAAATCCTTTGCTCAGTGTGCCCACTGTAGTTTTTAAACAAGTGTGTTTCAAATTATTTTTAACATCTTTTTTAATTTTATTTCTCTAATATTGTGTTTTTCTTTTTTTATTCAGCAATATGACTTGAAGAACAATGAACGTGCCCAAAACGATTTCGTTGGTGTCTTGTGCAAATTTGTTTCACAACCTTTACCTAAAATTTGCGCCAGTCGCAATTCGTCTGTAAGCATTGCTGCATCTCCATTATTGGGTATTTTGGTTTATGTCTTCGCTAAGCTTTTCATCTAAACTTCTTTCAAGACCTTTTTTATTTCCCAAAATTTATCGATTTATTCGATATTATTATTTTTTATATATTTTGCCTTTTTTTATTTAATTTCAGAAAAACTAAGATCATGTAAAATATTTATCTTCCGTCCTAACACTTGCGTGTATATAAAATTTAATTAATATCAAGATTTTCAAAAAATAAATAAATATTATATGATATGTATTTTGTACTAAATAAGTTAAAACAAAAACGATTTTTTTATGCATAGAATTTTCTAGTTGCAAGGTATATAAAAAAATATTTTAGCATACATTCAGGAGCGACAAATAAATATTAGCTCCATTAGTTTTGCATGATAAACAAGTCTAAAGTGACGCCATAAAGTATGTAGTATTTTGTGATAAAACTTTTGTATAAAAAAAATGAAGATAGCTAAAGAAGCAAAACCAAAATATTGCGAATTGAAAAATATTAATATATATTTCACTTTCGTAGAAACTCTGTGACGAAAGAGCTGTGGAAAGAAATTCATTAAAATTATTCTAAGCCTACACCATAATACAAAAGTTGAAAAAAATATTATTCGGGGGATCTCATGCACCAATTTTGTTTTTTTGGAGCCCATAGAGAACGAAAATATATTTTAATTATGTGTTTAGTTCAGAGCCAGGCAAAGAGAAAACTTAATAAATGAGAAATAATTTGTGGTTTAAGTTTGTTGGTGTTTATTAGCTTTGTTGCTACCCTGCGGAAAATTTGGTGACAAATGATCCAAAAGTACTCGTCCTATGACTTGAGAAAATTAGACTGGTACCAAAAATAAGGAGTAGTGAATGGTGAAAAAGACATATTGTGTAAATGGTCACATATTAACCATTTTCAGTCGATTTAGTTGGTACTCCGGCTAGTATTGTAGTAAACGGCACTGAAAAGTATCTACATAATATTAATTGTCTCCCTTAAATGAGACTGGCATGCCACTCAGGAACCTGTTCCGTAACTATATTCATATATTAACTCCAGCTTAACTGGTATTTATAACATTGAAATATAAGTGCTCCTCCGGCCTGTCATGCCGGAGATTGTCGGTTCGAATCCTATCAAAGACACTGCTTAAAAATAAAATACAATTTCTACTTGGATTTGTAACAATAAAAAAATAAATTAGTCGATAATTACAGCTGAATTTTGGAATAATATTTATATATAATCTATATTATTCTACATCGATTAGGACTCCATAAGATAGTTCAGAGACAAGTTACAAGGTACATACAAAGTATCAATTAACCCCATCCTAGGCCATCCCCATGTAGAAGTTGTTGGTCCGCTTCATAGCAAGTGTTAGAACTCGGACTGGTCCCTACCACCTGGGGACAGGTCACGTGACTTGTTTTGTGTCAGTTCCATTTACCGTAGGGTAGGTACAACAGTGGGTTGTACCCTTGTTGTTGTTTATTATTTGATTAAGAAACTTACTATTACTTACTTATTACTGACGATTTGGTAAAAGCGCCAATGAAATGCATATAGACAGTTGCTTAACAACCATCAACAAATAAATTTCATTTAAAATATACTTATGACAATATGTCAAATAATAAGTTTCTTAAGCCTTTATGATACTACATTTTTTCTTAATTTTTCAAGTTTTGGAGAACAGTGCAGATAGAATATAATAGGAAATTTTACCAGGTGCAAAGAGTTCAGCTATATTAAGATAAATACCAAATTGTCAAAGCTTTTACTAATGTTATCGATAAAAAATGGGGGCCTGTCAAAAAAAATGTAAAAATGTTCAACTTAAAATTGACATTTCAAGCTTGAAGCATTAAAGTGCTGCCAAGTTAGCAGTTTATTCACGAATTCAGCGACTTAGCGCCTCTTTTTTCAACTTTTTTTTATTTTGTTGTTTTATTATAAATAAAAGGTAGGCAGCACTGAAAGAAGCCATTACGTTTTGCTTACATTTTGTATAGTTGTTTCTTTCTATCATTTGCTATTTCTTTCTTTCAATCCTATAGCAAAACAATGCAAGAAAAATGTAGTGTCATAAGGGCTTTAAAGGTTTAATTTGGTTTTTATTTTTCATTTTGCCTTATAATACTTTTATTGTTATCCAAAGGATTTCTAATTGTATACAGGTGTAGAAAAATAAAATAGATTCATATCGAATATAAGATATTTGTTGGGTTTTGTATTAGTTTCTAAGCCTACTACACTTATTTTATTCTTTTGTGCTTTTCAAAAATATTATCGTTTGTAAATTCTCAAATGGTTTTTGAAAGTCTGTGCATAAAATAAGACGTTTGTAACTGTTCAAAGTTGTGGTTGAAGTCTACTGACGATTTGGTAAAAGCGTCAATGAGATGCATATAGACAATTGCTTAATAACCATCAATAAATAAATTTCATTTTTTATAAATTTTTAAAAATAAAAATATTTCGATTTTGCATGAAAAAATATATTTATAGTATCCCCTTTCCCCCTGCATCCACGCCTGCAGTAGGAAGGCGTTTTTGTTGTACTGCTGCACAGACCTGTTTTTTGGATCATGGATGTTATTTAAGCTATTAACAATATCGATGAAAGGCAAATATCTAATTAGAAAGCAACAACTAATTTATCTTTATCCTCTTTTTTTTTTGCTAATTTTAACTCGAATTCAAATTATTTTAAAAGTCTGGTCGCACTGTTTATATTGCTTATAGCTGTTTTACACTATCTCACAAGCCGTTCCACTTCTGCAGAAAATGCAACCCTGATCTAATGAGTTTATGCAAAGTTTTAAAAAAGCAATAACAACACATTATATCAGAGTAGCATTTTGTGCAGAAGTCTAACAGCTTGTATATATTATAAGACGCCTTTTAAGCGGCTTTTAGACTATTATACAAGCTGTTCGACTTCTGCACAAAATGCTACCCTGATATAATGTGTTGTTATTGCTTTTTTAAAACATTCCATAAGCTCATTAGATCAGGGTTGCATTTTCTACAGAAGTCGAATGGCTTGTGAGATAGTGCAAAATAACAATTAGAATGAGAGTATGTATAAATGAAAAATGAAACATCCATAAGATATGCTTTGAAATATGTATTATCCAAAAATTATGGCAATAAAGTGTCGTCTTGTAGCGATTTTGCATTTTTAGCCTCCTCCTACCGCAGTACTCGACAAAGAGCATAAGAGAGGGGTAGTGGTGTAGAAAATCGGATTGCCTATTAAAATAAATTTATTTTTCCTTTTAGTTTTATAGAAAACCCAGTTTCGAAAAGCTAATATGATAGAATTTCTATGTAGCAACTGATAATTAATTAAAATGTTGTTTGTTTCCAGCTTTTGAATCTGTATCTTATCTTTAGTTTTGTTATTTTATATATATACATATACATGTATGTACCCATGTATATACGTATGTACTTACATACATATGTAAATATGTATATTAATTACTCTAGTGCAAAGTTATATTAAATAAATATACATTACTTCTATGTATGTACAAATATTAATCTATCCAAAACAAATCTAAAATATGAAATGATCAATAAAACAACAGCAAAACACGCAAAAATCGTAATTATGGATGTAGTATATATGTATCTATATATACAATTTAATAAATTTAGATTTCAAGTGTTAAAAGGTACTTATACATAGTTGTTTCTGTGTTGTTATGACAAAATAAAAATCATTCAAACAAACAACAAAAATTTTTCTATTTGTAGAAAAATAACAACACTGTCAGCCAATGCAGGCACTATCAAAATCATCGTCAGCATTTGACACGTAAACAAAGAAATTAGCACCTTCTCTTTGTTATTTAACCCTTAAAACGTCGATTGTCAGCTGTTTATCAATTGATAAGTTCTCTTGGATACTGGCATTAACTTTGCGATCTAAGCATAACAAAATATACAAATGTAAAATGTGCCTACAGTTTAACTAATAATTATTGTTACATACTAAACTCTGTTTTACACCGTTCGCCCGTAAACTTGAAAAGCTTCACTTAAAAGTTAAGCCAATTACTGATTAACAGAATATGAGAGTATTCTCTTAACAAATCCAAAGATTTTTCTTGATTTTTTTTCACAAAAAAGGCTGCAATTTAATTTTCATCACCCTGTTTGTCTGTTAATCTCTATTGGTGTCAAAATTGTAACATATGTATGTAGCTTACTCATCATAAGTGTTATTTTCGATTTGTTTTTAATAAATACAAATTTTACGCCTGAACCACACAGCAGCAGCGTTAGACAGTCAGTTAGACAGTCAACGAACGGCTTGTCCAATCTTATCGATTTGTTTAATCTTTAATTGTTTTATTGTGAAGTTTATGACAAAAATGTTATCTTGTTTATTATTACTGGTTACATACATCCATACATGTTTTGATTAGATTGTTTATTAAGATTTCACGTGTAATTTACAGAGAGTAATTTGCATATATTATAAAAAGTGCGTGTGTTTTTCTAATTAATCAGAGAAAATAATTTCCAAATTAAAGATTGATAATTAAAAATAACAAAAAGGTTCACGTCCTCAAAGATCTGCTGATGAGTTGGCATTAGCAGGCAACGAAATGCCGGCATATAGAATAGCTAGCATGGTGAAATAAGTATACAGGTGGCAGCATAACGTCAGCTGATTATTTTTTGCTCTGCTAGTTTTGTGCATAATCCACGTCCAGCACGTATATATTTTTGACAAGCATCATCTACTTTTTTGTTGTAATGTTGTATTTGTTTCCCTTATGCGGTCACCTGTATACTTATTTCACCATGTTAGCTAGCCACAACAAATTAAATTTATTTAAATTTTTTTTAATTTAATTAAATTTTTTTACATATGTAAATTCTTGAGAATATCTTAAATATTTTAATACGCCATTTTAATTACTCCGAAAACATGGATTTTCCAGCGCTTATTATCGGGAAGTTCCAGGGATGGCGTGTTGTAACTAGGGTTTTTTCTCGGGAATTCCCGGGACGGGAAATCGCTTATTTTCGTTTCCCGCTATCCCGGAAATTTTACCCGGGAATTCCCGGGATTAAAAATCTATTTATATACATAAAAAAGTACTTATTTTGGCACCCAAAAATCCTTTTTTTTTATTGTTATCGTTCATCATGAAATAATCACCCCTATTCTGCGTTACGATTCGAATCGAAATTTTCTACGTTTGGCAACTTTGGTATTCTGCGTTCCGTTCCCCCGTTTCATTTCGATTTCTTTTTCGATTGTATGTATTCTGCATTACGATCGTAGCTACGTTTTTGCAAGTTGTTTATTTACTGACGGGAAGTTTTTCCATTTTTATTTGTGTGGTTAAAAAAATGTCCAATTAAATAAAATGTAAGTACAAAATGCAATAAATTTATTTTGCAATAAATTTTTTATTCTTTTTTCAAATTTTAAAGGTTTGTTTAATTTATTGTAGGTCGAAAAATACAACAACCTGAGCAATATGAAAAGCTGGCGAATTTAATGGCAACGAAGGATGATATTGCGTGTGGATGTCATAAGCGTCCCAAGGAAGAAGTGCAGTGTGTTTATTTAATAAAGATTCTCACAGTATTGAAGTTTTATTTTATTTATCACCTCCGCCGACAGGATTTCTCTTACTGGAATAGTTTGGCCACAAACACAGCTTAGTTATATCCGGGCTTTTTCTTTCTTTCTGCACTTAACTGATGTGTTTATTTAATTAAAGCTATCACAATATTTAGTTTTTATATATTTATCACTGTTTTTTTCACTAAATTTAACTTTTTACAATTTAACAATTACAATGTCTACAAAATTGCTTATTTTTTCTGTTTCTATGTCATACGTTTCATAGCAAAGCAGCTGCTTTAAACATACTCATCTCTTCTTCTTTTTCTTTCGATTAAATTTTTCTTTGGAATACCATTTTTCGATTCGAGCGTAACTGAATGCGGGAACGTAATCGAAACGCAGAATAGGGGTGAATATAAGTAAGGGGAAAGAAACTAACGATGGCTCAAAGTGTACAGTAGTCTCGATTTAACTGTCTTTTGGAAACGCACTTTTGACTTAACTCCACAAAATATTAATTTGTGTCACTATTCTTTAAAATACAATTTCGTGTTTTAAGTGCACGTTCTACACCTGCACTTTAGGATAAATGTCTTTAATTTCAATCTTAGCTGCATTTTGACTTAACTGCACAAAATATTTGTTTTCTGTTGTTATTCTTTAAAATCCATTTTTGAGTGCACTTTGTATACCTGTACCTTTAACATATATTTTGACAGCTTTAAACTATTTTCATATAAAAAATCAAAGTAAGCTGCACACGCTGCACACACTAAATAATTGTGCGTACTTGCACATTAAGGCAGATTAGTAGATTTAACATAACATCATTTTTGACTTATCTGCATAAAAAATCGTGAAAAGTTGATTGTGCAGCTAAGTCCAATATTAAATTAAATGGATTGAAGAACGAAGAGAAAAAATGTTGTCTCTTTAATAAATTATTTAAAGGAACCAAATTTTTTTAGTAAAAGCAACTGCAATGTTTTCAATATGCACCAAAATGCACGGTAATTATATATTTAGAAAATCTTTAAGCACGTTTTTTGATGCATTTAATGACGAAGAAAATGGGGAAACAGATACTTCAGATGACGGTCATGCAAGAAGATAGGACTTTCGAACAAACTTTAAATGCTGTTATTAACAAAGCAGCTGAAATTATTTGGAGATAGCGGAAAAAGGACGAAAAATATTGATAATTTATACAAAGTCCTCTTAACTATCTCGGCAACTTTTGTAGAAGGCGAAAGTCTTTTCTCAACAACTGAAAATTGTGTTACTTGAATAAGAAATCGATTGTGAGAATGCAAAATATGGTAGCTTTTTATGAAATCCAACAACAAAATAAATTTAATAAAAGAGATACGATATTTTCCACTTGCACTTTCGCAAGACCATTTGCATCAAACACTGAAATCCGCTATTGACTGTTTTAAAAAGCCATTTGCAACAAAGAATATAAAAGTACAAATTTTATAAGGGCAGAAAATTTTCATTGCATACCAAGAAGTAAAGAGCTGAATTTAATATTCTAAGACTCCTACATTTATCCTAGATAGCTTTTTAATCGCTCTTTTGATCACTTCCGCCCTCTGACAGCAACGTGTTAAAATCATTGATGAATGATCAGAAATAAAACTACTTTGATTTCAGTTCATCAGTGATTTTACGAATGATTTGTATGCTCTCTTTTTGCTCGGTCTAAAAATAGTTTTTAAATACGAATTTTCCTTAAAATGTCAATAAAAGTATTGTTCTTTATTACCTAATTTACTTTAAATCTTTTTGTTTTTGTGATTTGTTAAGTTTTTTTCTTTTTTTATTTTGTTTGTGAAAAACTTTTAAAATAAAGCTCAAAAATTCACTTTTTGAAAATTTCCATCTGCTTTAAATTGTAGTGCAATTATTTTTTTAATGCCTAAAAGTCTGCAACGAATATATGTATATTATTTCCGTTCATAACTTGGCAACAATAAATGTTTAAATAATCCCAAATTATTATTATTATTTCCTTTAGGTCTCATAAGGATCATAGGGCCACCAAAAATTCTTTCTATTTAGATTTAGCGCTTTCAGTTGCCTCCAGCCAAAGTTGTGGAAAATATCTATTTCAATTTTTTTTTTAGTTTAAAATACAAATTGTTTTTTGCTCCTCTATTTTAAATAAAAAAGTTTACATTTTTTAATTGGAATACAAAAACAAAACAGTATTTGTGTTTTAAAGTTAAAACTATTTTCCACAACTCTGTCTCCAGTTAATAGTGCAAGGCCGCTTTTTTTTCAATTTGTCGTCGCCATGTGTGGGCCGGTCGACCCTGTCAACTGACTGGTGCTTTGTGTGTGTTCGTTGCCAGAGACAGTTATATGCAATTGAAGCTGGCCCGTCTAAGCGTAAGATTCTTCGCCAACATCGGTTGGTAAATACCTGAACTGCGTTTATATCTTTGTTTGCTGCGTTCAATGATTCGCATCCGTATAAAACTGTAGAATTAAATATTTTCAGTTTTGTATTAGCGGAAATGTGCGAAGATCTCCGCACAGAATTCAGTAGGCCAAAGGCTTGGTTTCCAGCATTTATTCTGTTTTTTATTTCTATACTCGAACCACCGGATGAAGCTAAAATACTTCTGAAGTAGCAAACTGATGTAAAGTTTTCCAGATATTAGTTGTTAATGTGAAAAAATAATTCCAAATGCAGGACGGTTAAGAAAAGGCTGCATAAAATTTTTGAAATGAAAATATGTATGGCTCCATATTAGAAAATGAAAAATTGCACCGAAAACAAGCTCTGAAATTTAAGAGCGGTTTCCACAATACAAACAATTTAATTGTGTAGAAAATTTATATGAAAATCAGTCAGTTTTTATTAGTGTTTCCCGTACAAATTTTCTACACAAATCAATTTTTTGTATTGTGGAAACCGCACCGTAAAAAATTTCATGATGCTGTTCTCAATAACAAATTTTCGGGCCATTTTTGGAGCCAATTTTTCAAGGATTCAGTGCGAAATTAATTATCAAAATGGTTGATTGAAAATAGTTAAAAGTGTCAATGCAAAATATTTAAAATAAATATCTTTGAAGTTTCTATTTTAAGTTTATATTTTAGTTAAAAGTTAACGTGGACTTTAACGGCAAGATCGGCATACAAAACGTTAACTCTTAATCGTATATTGTGAACAGGGACATAAGTAGGTTAGGTTGTACAGGTTGCCAGATTAAAGATTAAAACCAGCCCATTTGGGTCCTTATAGGTCCCGTTAAGTAGAAAACATAAGTAGAAAAGATTAGAAGTACAAATAGATTAAACTCTCACATACTGAGATGTTTAACAATTTTTAAATTCGTATATATTTTTAAATTCGTATATATGTTTCATTTATATTTTCGAGCATATTACGTATTTTGTAAATTTACCTACATACATACATACATACATACACATGTATGCATGTAAATCAAATTAAAGCCACAATTGCTAAATAGATTTTCTTTACCGCTTCCAAATGGTCTCGCGAATAAAATTTTAATATAATTACTAAACATTAAGAATGAATTAAACCTTCATTTAAAACGGGGGTTAACATTTACACAATTCAATTCAAATGGTGGCTTAAAATATTTGTTTTTACTTTTAAGTTGTTTTTAGGTTGAATAAAAACAAAAACGTTTTCCATAAATAAGCCAGCCACACAAATAGAAGCGAATTTTAAGAGGCAAGAAAACACACACAAAGAGACATACTCCTAAAAACTTCTAAAGTTCAAAAACATCAATGAAAAACAGAAAATTATGTCGAGTTTTTTCAAAACTTAATCAAGTAAAACACATTTCCCATAAGAATATTTTAGAAAAGTGAACCAACAGGTGCCAGTGATGACAACGACTTTGGGCGGGTAATGGACATCAAAATTAAATCACATCAAAGTTAAATGAGTGATTTCGAGATGAAAACGCAGTTAGAGAAATCGAATCAACCGGGCTCAGGCATAGCACTTTAACCAGATAATATACGCCAGAAATGGTGAGAGTTAAACCACATTTTTATTTCTTGATCTGGTTTCCTTTTTAAAGGACATCGAAGGACTAATTTTTTTCAAAAAGAAAAATATGACAAATTGTTGACCTTGCAGACTATCACTCGAACTTACGGCTAATTTTCAGCCAAAGCTCTCAATTATTTACAGATTTTCGTAGAAGCTACAAAAAATTTTTTCGAAACAAATCGACAATGATATCTCTCGAACGGATCAATCGATTTGGATTAAATTCGGGTCAATCATTTAAGACCTTATTAGATTTCGCATTCTTCGATCGGAACGGTAGCTTAAAATTGATGTAAAAAAATTATTTTTTCGAAAATATTCAAAATCAACCAAGTCGAATTAGTTTATTTTGATATGATATCTAGATGAAGTCAAAATTTTTACAATGCACTATAGGAGATTTTGTCCCTTTTTTGTGGCCATAACTAATTACAGCCAAACGGCAGGACCGATATAAATAATTTTTGAGTTCGAACTTTGGGGCCTACCTTTTAAGGTCATTAAAATTTGTTATCACTTAATCTCACGAAGAGTATTTTTTTTTTAATACTCATACTGGCGCCTTCTCATGAGTGACAGTTTTGAAGCACTTCTTTTTTTAGCCCCTTTTAATTTGTTGTAAGCATGGATTCTTTTAATTACATTTTCGATTCTTCCCCATACAGTAAATATTTTGATTTTAGTACGTTGTAGTTACCTAGAACGCTTTACAAATTTTTCAGTATAAATTATCTAATCCGTAACCCCTCATTGAGCGTTACGTAATATGTGAATAGCCCCTCACTGAAGATTTTTGAGTGAATCAATTCGTTAATGCCGTTTCGTTAATTCTCATTAATTTTTTTAGTCTTTACATAAAAATTCAGACTTGCACACATTTAACAAAGTTAAATTTCATAAATGCTTAATGGATGATGACCCAGAAAAAAATTTGTTTTGATATATTACCAAAAATCCAGAAAATATTTTTGTTTGATTAAGTAAACTATTTTGTTTAATATTTGTTAGTATTTTTAAACTAATTGTTTTATAAATTCAGACAAAATATTGTTTGATATTTTTCAGAAAGTCCAGTAAATCTTTTTGTTTGGTTTAGTAAATTGTTTGTGTTTATAATTTGTAAATATTTTTAGACAATTTATTTTATAGATTTAAACAATTTGTTCACTGAAAGAAACACGTTTTTTCAATGAAATTGTTGAGATATTTTTGTCTATATTTACAAATTTGTTTGTAGATAAGTTCCTAGACAAAATATTTACTATTTCATTGAATTTCTTTACAGAAATTTAATTTAGTTTTTTCTGTGTACACTAGCGGATAGCGTAATTGTCTAAACTTAAACTCTTATTAAAACAAAATTGTTTATGCAGGCTATAAACGGCGAAAGTCTCTTTATTAGCATCACTGACATGTACAATTTATAAACTTTATAGGACAGGAACAAAACCTACGCTTCATTAGGAGGAATAAATGCAAACATCCAAAGGAATAAAAACCCACATTTGCATTTGAATTCATTCAAGTAACAACAAAAATCATAGCACCCGTAAACACAACACACACAGACACACACTCACATACACTTACACACAAATAGGAAATAAAAACACGATTACAACAACACGAATTATTTAGTCAACCTTCGTAAAAGCTCTTTAATTCTGATTGGTTGTTTGACTGGCTATGATTCGGACATAACGGTAAAATAAAAACAAAGAAAAAAAACAAATTGCAAGAAAACAACAAAATTGATTAAAACAGCTTTTGCAGAATCCTGCAAACGCTCTTGTCTAAAGTCAAATAAACATGTCATGTAAACGAAGAGGAAGTCGAATAGAGTGCAGAAACGATATAAATGAACACGGTAACATGGAATAACGGTCATTCGAATTTTGGCAGTGGTCTGAAGACATTTGTGTTGGGTGCTTTTCATACAAAAAATTAAAATAAATAAAATGAACGTTTAAGATCGAGCTGTCAATTGCAATAAATGCTGAAGAAAATTAACACAAAACTAAAAATTTATAAACAAAAAAATAACTAAATTGCTAAAAGAAATTGATTACACCTACAAGACCATAAATACAACAACAAAATAACTAAAAATTGTGCTTAAATAATAGTGTGGTAAGTAAAAAAAATTTTAAGATAAATTTCTATAGTTTTTTTTCTAATTTTTCAATAAAAAGTTAGAAATAATTTTTTTGTTAAAGAAACGAAACCTGTTGCTTTTCCAATTAACTTTTTACTACACTCATTTTCTACGTTTAGAATAAAAACCTTATTTGTCTTTTTGATACAATTGATTAAGGTCTTTAATTACATGTAACTAGGACAAATATTTTGTTACGTCTTACTAACAAAATATTTTCAAAAATGCATTCAATAGCCCAGGCAAATTAAACATGATGACACCAATCGAAGGAAATAATTCCCGGAGCTTAGCAAATTGGCACAGTTGGTCCTTAGTATATACATATATTTAGAGAAATTAATGAGTTCCCGTATTTGGCGGACGAACTAGAAGGAGGGCGGCAGGCACCCTTAAGGTGAAATTTTTTAGAAACTATAACTTTTATCAAAAATTTCTGCATAAAAAAATTTAAAGCTGACAAAATTTCCTACAACAATGTTTCTTATCATTTGTTAGTTAAGACTAACGCTTTTGGAGTTATAAAGCCAAGAAAATTTAAAAAATTTCTTTACAATCATTCATAGTACTCTTAATTTTTGGAAAGTTAAAATTTTCTATTGCATTTTATATGGTAATTAGGATGTGCTAAATACGAAAATAATATGCAAAAAAAAATTTTATTTGTAAGCTACTCTTTAAAGCGCCATCCAGACTCACAGCTTGGTTGGATTAAAAAAATTTTGAAAGGTTACTAAACTACACATCGAATAAGGCTGTATGAAATAGCGCCCTATGAAATAACTCCCAATGAAATGGGACCTAAAAAAATTAAATAACTCAAAACAAATTTAATGAAATAAATCAAAAAAAAAATGAAATTATTCCCAAACCTCAAATGAAATAAGTTCCAATTTTTGGAACTTCCTTCATAATGAAATAACTCCCACAGAAAAAAATGAAATAAGTCCAAATGCAATAAAGCCCAAAAAATATGAAATAAGTAAAGAATTCTTTATGGGCTTATGACATAAAAAATGTTTTTTAGCAAATCTTTAGTGACCGTAGACTGTTTTCTAAATACCTCACAGGCCAAAGGCGGGCAATTTCAAAACCCCTTATTTTCTACTCTCAGGTATTTCCAAAGGCGGCTTCGTTTACTGAGGGTTTTGGGCTGCCAGGTACATATTTCAAAACCCCGCTTCGCTTGTTGAGGGTTTTACGATTTTCTCCTCTGAAGTATTTCCAAAACCGGCTTCGCTTACTGAAGATTTTTGCTATTGCCGGCCTTTGACCGTGCTTAACAATTTTCTCAACTGAGGTATTGCAAAACCGACTTCAAAATTTTTTGTTGGCTCGTGAGATACAACAAAAATTTTTTCAGAAATTCTTTAGTGAGCGCATCCGGTTTTCTAAATACATACCTCAGGACAAATTCCCTAAGGTCGGACGAAAGCCAGCCATGTAGAAAATCTTTAGTAATCGAAGCCGGTTTTCTAAATACCTCAGAGGAGAAAATCCTTAAGCCCGGGCAAAGGCCGGCAATTCACGCAGCCCTTAGTAAGAAGAAAATATTTCTTCCCTGAACATAAATGTATTGCCGGGCACAAAGATTTTCTCCTCTGAGGTATTTACAAAACCTGTTTTACTTACTGAGGGTTGTGTGCATTACCGGCCTTTGCCCGGGCTTAAGGATTTTCTCCTCTGAGGTATTTAGAAAACCGGCTTCGATTACTAAAGATTTTCTACATGGCTGGCTTTCGTCCGATCTTAGGGAATTTGTCCTGAGGTATGTATTTAGAAAACCGGATGCGCTCACTAAAGAATTTCTGAAAAAATTTTTGTTGTATCTCACGAGCCAACAAAAAATTTTGAAGTCGGTTTTGCAATACCTCAGTTGAGAAAATTGTTAAGCACGGTCAAAGGCCGGCAATAGCAAAAATCTTCAGTAAGCGAAGCCGGTTTTGGAAATACTTCAGAGGAGAAAATCGTAAAACCCTCAACAAGCGAAGCGGTGTTTCCAAAGGCGACTTCGCTTAGTGAGGATGTCCTGGATAGCCGGCCTTCTGCTGGGGTATTTCAAAAGGCGGCTTCGCTTAATGATGATTTTTTCCATTGCCGACCTTCGGCCGGTCTCCTCTGAGGTATTTCCAAAACCTGCTTCAATTGTTGAGGGTTTTCCGCATCACCTACCTTTGGCCGGGCTTAAGTGTTTTCTCCTCTGAGATATTTCAAAAGGCGGCTTCGCTTACTGACGATTTTCTGTATTGCCGGCCTCGGCTGGTCTTAAAGACTTTTTTCTCTGAGGTATTTGCAAAACCAGCTTCGCTTACTGACGGTTTTCTGCATTAGCGCCCTTCGGCTGGCCTTAAAAATTTTTGCAACCGGACTGCCGGTAACACAGAAAATCTTAAAGAAACAAAGCCGGTTTTGTAAATATCTGAGAGGAAACAATTCTTAAGCCCGGCCAAATTCCGGCAATGCAATAAAACCTTCATTAAGCGCAGCCGGCTTAGGAAATGCCTCAGAAATCCTCAGTAATCGCAAGGATTTTCTTCTATGAAAACAAAAACACGTTTACTATTCTTTCAATACAACCATTATTAAGAAGTGTTCAATTAAATATTTTAGAGAAAACATCGTATTGAAAAAAATGAAATAAGCCCGGAAAAAATTATATAAGTCCAAACTATTTTCTCAATGAAATAAGACCCTAACATAATTTTTTGGTTTCATTTCCTTTGCAGTTCTCTCTATAAAATGAAATAATTTCCAAAAAAGTCAAATTACTTCCAAAATAAAATAAGTCCCGAAATTTGGTAATTATTTCCAAAATGAATGGAAATTTTTTGGAATGTTTTTAGCTTTTTATTTAGAAGTTATTTCGTTGGGCATTAAACGACAAAAAACGATATGACATACTGTGTTGTCATATCGCAAGTTTTTTACGCCATGTGTAATATCGTAAAAAACATATCGTAAAAAACATATATTTTATATATTTTATAAAATTCTACAGAGCCTTCCCTTTCATTTGATACTATTATTGCAAAAAAAATTTAAGTATTAATATGAAAACAAAAATTAAAATAAGTATTCTCAAAAAATGTAGTGTCTTAAAAAGGACAAGAGAAGAGGAAATGCAAAACCCCGCACGCAGTTTAACTATGTTTAATATCTAGATTAATTGATATATAGTGGTTTATATGACAAGGATATGGAAGAATAGTTATAGATCTGAATAAACTGAAAAACTGAACAAAAACTTTAGGTATGTCCTTGCACACAAGTTTTCTAATATTTCCTTCAAAATCTTTATTTGATTGTTTTGCAAAATATATATAAATATATATTAACTTTAAAAAACTCTAAAATGCGCACACATTTTACAATTTTATCGCCCTCGACTCAAAAATAATGGGTTGTTTTCTATAAATTAATTTTCTATACACAATTTTTATAGAAATTAGTTCTGTGCCGCAGCCATAGCTTTTGAACTAATGGAGATAAAATCATAAAATTTCGAAGTCTTATAGAGGTAATTTAAAGCTACAACATATACACAGAAAAAACTAAATTTCATTTTCTGTAAAGGAATTCAATAAAATAGTAAATATTTTGTCTGGGAACGGACCTACAAACAAATTTTGTAAATATAGACAAAAATATCTCAACAATTTCATTGAAAAAAATTGTTTTTTTTTTCAGTGAACAAATTGTTTAAATCTATAAAACAATTTATCTAAAAATATTTACAAATTGTAAACAAAACAAGTTACTAAATCAAACAAAAAGACTTACTAAATTGTCTAAATAAATATCAAGCAATATTTTTGTATGAATTTATAAAAGAATTAGTCTAAAAATACTAACAAATATTAGACAAAATATTTTCTGAATTTCAAACAAAATTTTTGTCTGAGTCATCATCATCCATTAAGCATTAATGAAATTTCACTTTGTTAAATGTGTTCAAGTCTGACTGTTTATCTAAAGGCTTAAAAAAAATGAATGAGAATCATAGCAACGACATTAACGAATTGATTCACACAAAACTCTTCAGTAAACAAACTTGGTACAATCGTATTCTCTTTGCTATCATTGTTATTGTTATTGTTTGTGTGTGTCGTCATAGGGGTTGATTTTTTAAGACACAGGCCGATTTCATAAACTCCGCAATGCATTGCGGTGATGCAAAGCTGTATGTGCTTTGTTGTTGTAAACACACAGAAAAAATTATCACCAAAAAGTTTTCAAACAACAGTTTGTCTAAAAATAAATTTAATTTTCAGTAAATGTTCTGTCCATAATCTATAAATTGTTTGTTTGACTTTTATTTAGAACACAAACACCAAAAACAACAATGTAAGAAACCACCCCGATGACGATATACACACAAATAACAACAACAACAACAATCATAGCAAGAGGAATGCAATTGTACCAAGTTTGTTTACAAAAGATTTTTGAGTGAATCTATTAGTTAATGTCGTTGCATTAATTCTCATTCATTTTTTTTTAAGTATTTAGATAAACATTCAAATTTGATCATATTTAACAAAGTGAAATCTCATAAATCCTTAATGGATGATGATTATGACACAGAGAAACATTTTGTTTGTATTTTTGTTTGATTAAGTAAATTATTTTGCTTAATAATTGTTAGCATTTTTAGACTAATTGTTTATTAAATTCAGTCGGAAATATTGTTTGATATTTTTCAGAAAATCCATTAAATATTATTGTTTGATTTAGTAAATTGTTTTGTCTACAATTTGTAAATATTTTTAGACAAATTGTTTTATAGATTTAAACAATTTGTTCACTGAAAAACCCCGTTTTTTTTCAATGAAATTGTTGAGGTATTTTTGTCTATATTTACAAATTCGTTTGTAGGTCCGTTCATAGACAAAATATTAGCTATTTCATTGAATTCCTTTATAGAAAATGAAATTTAGTTTTTTCTGGGCAATTTAAAGTCGCATCACTGCAATGCATTGTGGCGTTTATATAGTCGGCCACAGTTTTTCTTGTTGTTTATGGTGTTTGCGTTCTAAATAAGAGTTAAAAACAATTCATTGATTATTTAAAGAACAATTACTGAAAATAAAATTTATTTTTAGACAAACTTTTGTTTGAAAAATTTTTGGTGATAATTTTTTCTGTGTAATTAAAACAAAATTTTTTTCTGAAAACTTTTCAGGATATGGAAGGATATATTTTTAAAAGTATATTTTCTTTATATGTTTGTTTAGGGGAACTGAAGTAAATATTTTTATAAAACTCTACAGAGCCTTCCCTTTTATTTAGTACCGAGTTTGCTGAAAAGTATTAGATACTAATGGGCTTGATTGTGTAAGGGGTTGCCGTAAACGCCGTTGTCGTTTTTCGTAATAGATTAAAGCAACGCACAACCCATGCCCTTTAATCTACTACAAAAAACGACTTTGGCGTTTACGCCAACCCCTTACATAAAAAAAAAATTATTTAAAATAAGCATTCATGAAATATGCTAAGTCCTTTAAAAAGGAGAAAAGATGAGGAAATGAAAAATCAATTACGCAGTTTGGCTATATTTTGTCTCTAAATTAATGGATATATAGTAGTGTTTCTGCCAAATAGAAAAAGTTAAAATTTGTCACGCAGTGCAATTGAAAAATAACAAAAGGCTAAATCTAGCATCGAAAAGGCTCATCTGGCAACGCTGATCCTAAGTTGCGAAATTGTCTTTCGCCACCATAACGGTGCCATCTGAAGGTTTTTCATTTATTAGAAGGTTTCAAACCGGAAGCAAAAAAAAAAGTAATTTTCATGTCACTAGAGTTGGTAACATTTTATTCAGGAAGAAGTGGCACAGCATTGCAAGGAGCAAGAAAAAAGTATATTTTAGTATACACGACAGAACATTGCAACGAATACATTCACAAATCTAATAAATCCAAAATTTTATATAAAAGCCAAAATTATATACGAGTTACTAATAATTTTTACCTTTTTCGTTCAAAGCAATTACTTCCTTCCTTTTCCAGTCAACAAACTAAGTTTTTTAAGATTCTTTTTTTAGGTTGTCCAAAAGAAATAAAAAATTAACATCTACAAGTGCTCATTTAACATTGTAACTTTTTTTATTTGCCAAATAATACCATGGGCCATTTCTCTCATCTTAGCTCATCATTGAAAGGTTAATTTAATAAGGATAATTTAATTACAACCACAACCGCTTTTTTATTAAAGATAAAAGGAAATTGTATTTGGAGTAAGCACTTAAAGAAATTATTACACTAATAAGAGCTTGCGTTAAATAACTAGAAACATTTTTCACGACAGATTTGTTACTAAAAAACTTCTGGTTTTACAGAAAATAAATTTAAAGTTTATTTTAATGTGATTATTTCGAGAAAAATCAATATCAATTTAATTTCAACGTACACAGCAGAACAGAACAACGTTGTTTTCAGAATTCGCCACACTTCCAAATTTTTTTGGTTTTATTTTTATATTTATTTGCCGAGCTATTGGCCAAATACCGCCGTAGTTTCTGAAAAATTTTTTAACAAAATTCAGTAACTTTTTAACAGGTTGAGATATTTTAACAACTTCTTTTTAACGGACTCCTTGAATTTTTAGCAGTTTTTACTTCCATTAAAATGGGTTCAGCAGTTGTTGAGAAATGCGGGCCCAAAGTTGAACTTTAGAATTTTTTTGGACATTTCACATCGAAATATTGGTTTTTTTAATTTTTGAACCCATTTATTAATTTAAAAAAAGGCCATATGTGAATAAACAAACCATTTTAATAATACCTTGGAAAAGTTTTTGAACAGGTTAGGTTACGTCATTTCTAAAAACTGTGGTACAATATAGGGGGTGGGTAGTACCCCTCAGAATATGTAAAACGTTGACCGCTACAACAACAAATATATGCCAGCTAAAAATGAAAGGGTGTTCTAAACCGAGCAACGAAAAATGGTGAAATACTAATGTTATATATAGCCACTTTAAATTTTCATATTTCGATTTAATTGGTGTAGTCTGTATAATAGACTACACCAAATAACACCGATATGTAAAACAATAAAAATTAAAGGGTGTTCTATCAGTTGACTATCAGTTTTGACTATATAATTTAGACAATTTGTTGTATCTTAGAAACCGTAAGAGGTTAAATCTTGAAATTTAAAAAAAAACGCTAAAACCAAAAAATTCCAAAATTTAAAAAATGTCAAAACGAAAAATCGCCGAAATGATAAAATCGCTTAAAGAAAAAAAAGCACCAAAATTAGAAAAAATCTCTAAAACGCAAAAACTCATCAAAACTAAAAAGATCGCCAAAAAAACTAAAAAAAACTCAAAAAACGAAAAAGTCGTCAAAACGAAAAAAGCACTAAAACTAAAAAAACGCTAAAACTAAAAATATTAAAAACGAAAAATATCTGCAATAATTTAAAAAAATCACCAAAAGGAAAATAAAAACGGCAAAACTAGATAAAATCGGCCAAAACTGAAAAAATAGCCAGAACAAGAAAAGTGTCAAACCAAAAAGAAAAAAGTCGCTAAAACTAAAAAATCACAGAAAACCGAAAAAATCTCCAAAACCGAAAAAAGCGCCAAAAATGAAAAAAGCGCCGAAACTAAAATAAATCGCTAAAACTAAAAATTTGTAAAAAAACGTAAAAAAACGCCAAAACCAAAAAATCGCCAAAACTAAAAAAATCGGCAAAAATATTGCAAAAAACGAAAAATCGCCAAAAAAAAAAAAACAACGAAAAAATCACGAAAATGAAAAAAAACGCCGAATCCTAAAAAATCGCTAAAACAACGAAAAATAACTTAAAAAATAAGAAATACCAAAATTAAACAAAAAGCACAACGAAAAAACTGCCAAAATGAAAAAAGGAGCAAAAATGTCAGTCGCAATTTATTTTATTTTTTACCTTACTTCGTATCATGTCTTAAAATTAATTCATACCGAATTTGAAGACTCTTACTTTTATATTTTTCACTATACGTGACTCTATAGTGGCACTACAAAGCCGACCAGCTCAATCGAACTGCCAGGACAGGTTCCAACCCGCACCTGTAGCCCAGAGACATGAACAATTAAAAAGTCACGAAAAACATATAAAAACTAACAATAGACACAACGGAAACATTTGGGAGAGTGGACACGGTGGACATCCACTACCTACCCTCCCTACCTGGCACACTAAACACACCTAATATATATTTTCCCCCTATTTCCCGCACACACTCACCTCACACTTGATTACTTTTTATGGGGAGTAAAACTTCCCTCACACCCCGATTATACCCGTATACTGCCAATTTTTTGACATACTTTGCATTTTGCTCTAAAAGTAACATATACTATCTATATATGAATACTCTCTCTCTCTCACTGCTATAGCTTTCATGATATAATATATTTATTTTGCTCACTTTTATATGCATCACATTGTTTTGTCATGGGATCCTAATATGTGTGCAAAGTTTCAAGTTAATCGCACGTCTGGAAATTGGTGAACATTTATCACATTATTTTGTACCAATAGGGAGAAAATTAGCGTTCTTTAAATAATAGTTTTTGAGTAACTTTATTAAAATTAAAAAGTGATCTTCAGACGGGTCCGGGCGGGTAAAAAAGTGTATATAGGGTTAAAGAGAACACTTTCACATTTCTCTGGGTGATTAACTTTTTTTGATCCCTTTTCATCTTCAAAAGTTCTATTGCTCTAAAATTTAACTTTGCCAAAAATATAGTAGTTTAAGAAATATTTTGTAGCACCTTAAATATAAGCCCACCACCTATAATACCACTTCTTAAAGATTACATTCTGCTAACTACGCAAAAAAAACCGCATACCATTATCGATGATAGTTGCGAGAAATGATAATTTCTTTTGATCAAAATTATTCTAACATTTTATAAAATATGTTTGTTTAACAGCATGCCACGACCACAACTACAAATATTATTACCTAATTTTTTGGCTACCTTAGTTTAGATATGTTTACTATTAAATGGCGTTAAGGTTTCGAAAATCGGTGACAACAAAAAATTTAGGTTTTGACCAACGAATTTAATTTCTGAGCCACCGTGTGTGAAATTATGTTTATATGTTAATGGCATAAAATTACCTTTCCAACAAAGCCACTTTCATTGATACTATTGTTTCTTTGAAAGTATGAACCTTAAAAAAACACCCTTTATTACCGAAAGTTTGTATTTGTTTTTCTACGGAATTGAAAAAATATTTGTAGTTGCATGACTGCTATTTTTTCAGTGTAATATCCTTTATAACTCTTATTATTTGTATAACTTTCTGTTCTTTTTTTAACAAACTTAAATAAACATCCGTTTAATGTGTACAAGTCTACATATTTTTAAGAATAAATACTTATTTTTCCCGTAAATTTGTTAGCAGTGAAAAAAAACAGAAATATAAAACATTAATAAAAATATTTAAGAAATTGCACATTTTGTGTTTTAAATTTGCTTTTTGGGGAAAATGTTTAATTAAGGAGTTACAAGTCCCTTTGCTTTGGCACAATTTAAAAATCACTTAAGATTGTACGCTAGTTTCTTTCGTACTACACAATTTATACTTTTAATACTATGATGATAATAAGGATAGCGGAGCTTAAGGGAAAAGCTGATATTTTATATAATTCAGCATTGCTCCCACATTTAGACAACATATTATAAAATCATCTGAGTTCATATTAAACACGAATATTTGTACAGAAATCTTAAATTAACAATCCGTATCAGAAGGGAACAATAAATCTTTTGAGAAGCCGCTCAGCTATAAAAACAAGTAAATAAAATTCAATCTTTTGGTTCGGATCAGCAGAAATTTATTTTTCACTTCAACAAAAAATTATTCTAGGTGTAAATTGTATTTTTTGTCATAAAATCTTATCAACAGAAAGTAATTAAAAATTAATCAAAACAACGCACAGTGGGGCCTTTTGGGAAACAAATAGTGATAAATGTAAAACTAGCTAGACTTTTAGAAAAATATCATCTTCGTATTGATGAGTTCCTATCATCACAGTTGTTATAACAAATGTCATCAATAAGACGAAATCTGATATCAGTCTGATGACAAACGTCATAATAGTCTAAAAAGAGTACTGCCGCAAAAAAGCACTTTTTTAAAAAAATGTACTTTTTTTAAAGGTAATTTTTCTAAAAATGTACTTTTTCTAAAAAGGTACTTTTTCACAAAAAGGTACTTTTTCTAAAAAGTTACTTTTTCTAAAAAGGTACTTTTTCTAAACAGTTACTTTTCTGAAAAGGTACTTTTTCTAAAAAGGTATTTTTGCTATAAAGGTACTTTTGCTAAAAAGATGCTTTTTCTAAAAAGGTACTTTTTTAAAAAGGTACTTTTTCTAAAAAGGTACTTTTTTTAAAAAGGAACTTTTTCTAAGAAGGTACTTTTTCTAAAAAGGTACTTTTTCTAAAAAGGTACTTTTTCTAAAAAGGTACTTTTTCTAAAAAGATACTTTTTCTAAAAAGGTACTTTTTCTAAAAAGGTATTTTTTCTAAAAAGGTACTTTTTCTAAAAAGGTACTTTTTCTAAAAAGAAACTTTTTCTAAAAAGAAACTTTTTCTAAAAAGGAAATTTTTCTAAAGAGGTACTTTTTCTAAAAAGGTACTTTTTCTAAAAAGGTACTTTTTCTAAAAAGGTACTTTTTCTAAAAAGGTACTTTTTCTAAAAAGGTACTTTTTCTAAAAAGGTACTTTTTCTAAAAAGGTACTTTTTCTAAAAAGGTACTTTTTCTAAAAAGGTACTTTTTCTAAAAAGGTACTTTTTCTAAAAAGGTACTTTTTCTAAAAATTTACTTTTTCGAAATTTAAAAAAAAATAATCAATAAAAATAATTTAATTGATAAATTAAATTAAGCGAACTAAATAAAGTCTGAATAATTAAAGTTTCTTTGAGTTAAAAAAGGTACTTTTTGTAAAAAGGTAATTTTTCTATAAAGATGCCTTTCTATAAATAAAGATAATTTTTCTAAAAAGAAACTTTTTCTCAAAAGGTATTTTTTTCTAAAAAGTTCTTTTTGTAAAAATTAACTTTTTCTAAAAGGCTGCTTTTTCTAAAAAGGTACTTTTTCTAACTGTGTACTTCTTCTAAAAAGGTAATTTGTTTCCTTTTTTTGAACAATTAAAATCGAATAATTTTTGAAAAAGGAACTTTTTAACCCAAAGATATTTAATTCTTCTGGCTTGCACCCCGTCTAGACTAGCAATAAATATGTTAACATGTATTGCAGCAAATATCAAAATTATGTTATCTCTAACACTGAAAAAAATTAATGTCATTTTCTGTAAAGGAATTCAATCAAATAATAAATATTTTGTTTAGGAACGGAGCTACAAACAAATTTGTAAGTATAGACAAAAATATGTCAACAGTTTCATTGAAAAAACGTGTTTTTTCAGTGAACAAATTGTTTAAATATATAAAACATTTTGTCTAAAAATATTTACAAATTGTAAACAAAACGATGTACTAAATCAAACAAAAAGATTTACTGGATTTTCTGAAAAATATCAAACAATATTTTGTCTGAATTTATAAAACTATTAAACTAAAAATACTAAGAAACAATAAACAAAATTGTTTACTTAATCAAACAGAAATATTTACTGGACTTTTTGTAAAATATCAAATAAAATTTTTGTCTGGGTCATCATCATCCATTAAGCATTTATGAAATTTCACTTTGTTAAATGTGTTACAAGTCTGAATATTTATCTAAAAACTCTAAAAAAATGAATGAGAATTATCCCAACGACATTAACGGATTTATTCACTCAAAAATCTTCAGTAAACAAACTTGGTACAATGGCACTCCTTTTGCTATTATTGTTGTTGTTGTTATTTGTGTGTATGTCGTCATCGAGGTTATTTTTTTACGACACCGTTTTTCTTGTTGTTTTTGGTGTTTGCGTCCTAAATAAGAGTCAAACAAACAATTCATTGATTATGCAAAGAACATTTACTGAAAATCAAATTTATTTTTGGACAAACTTTTGTTTGAAAATTTTTTGCTGATAATTTTTTCTGTGTAAGGTATACTGCTCTGTTTTGTACATATTTATTGCTGTAAAAATATGTCGCAATAATTGTTAGCTCCCATTTTCATTAACAAAATCAATTTGGCTAAGGCACCCCTGTAGTTTTTCAGCTTTCAATGCAGCTCAGGTGTCCTGTAAGCTGTTATTTGATGGCTAGGAAATTCAATAGACTTTAAAAGTGCTTTCCTACAAAACGATAAAATATGACTTGAGCCCTTTTTGATCCACCTATTATTATTATGTCCTGTGGTTCCTTTTAGGAACAAAGAGCCACAACGAGCTCTCTCCACTCGGTTCGGTTTGATGCAAGATGTTTTATTTCTCTCCAGCTTAGACCACTTTGGTTGACTTCATTATCAAGTTGACGTCGCCAAGTATGCGACTTGCTGCCAATTCTTCGCGTATTTCCCTGGGGGTTTCAATCGATAGCTGCTTTAGTATTGTCGTCTAGAGGTCTGCGCAGCGTCAATCCAGCGCCATTTGCGGTGAAGTATTTTGGTGTGGATTGGTCGTTGATCGGTTCGCTGCCAGAGTTGCGAGTTCGCTGCCAGAGTTGAAGGCAATGGTTAACGAATACTTGGATGGCGTTTATGTCGTGTGGTGTCGTGTTCCAAGATTCGCAAGCGTAGAGCAGAACCGATTTGACGCAAGAGTTGAATATGCTGATCAATGATCCATCTATTACGAATAAGTAATGTTATCAAAAACGAGCTAAAGTTTTTTTCTTATTACTTTATTTGTCATTTCGTGATTATTCATATTTGTTGTTTACAAAAAAAATACACAAATATGTATAAAATATATACATATTTACATACCTATAAATAAGAGTGCAACACTTATTAAAGCCATGTGTATAATTTCTTTATTATTTATATATTTTTCACTTTATTATATTAAAATTATATTGGAATTGTCGGAAAATTATCAGGCCAAAAAAAAAACAAATACATCTCGTACATGTCATTAGGTTGCACTTTAACAATAAAATAAGTTTATTGGAAATATGCATCTGGCAGTAAAGAAATTAATAGGTAAGCAGTTTGAAATAGAAATTGTGTATGTTTTTTTTTATAAAACGATAGAAATCTACCCACTAGACACTAAGATTTTTCTTTTGCTTTTTATTCAAAGTGCAGTGATAATCGACATTCATAATTTATTTATGATTATGCATATGTAAATAAAAAATACCGCAAACAAACAAATTGATTAGAAGAGATTGAAGCGAATCTAATTTTTTTTTTGAAATTTGATAAGTGTAATTTCTTTAATATTCCTTTACATAGCGTCTTCACGAGACAATGTTTTGTCTTGACAAAAGTCAAAGTCGATATGAAAAAATTACACCAAAATTTTTCTGATGTTTTTATGTATGAAGTTTGACAAATGTTAGAACAAAATTATGTCTCGTGAAGACGGGGTGTTAGGCTACAAAGTCAATTAGCAAATACACTGCTACGTTATCGGACGCGATTTCTTTAGTTAACATTCTACGGAAATTATTGGGAAACATGACAATCCATGAACAGAATTGGGATTGGTTCTTAATGAAAGATTTATGGTATAGAGAATAATAGAACATATTATTTATGCCCAATGCTTAATCATCGATACAAAGCACGTCTTATCTTTTTATTTAATTACTGGATTGTATCGTCAACCGTACACCTCCTACAAGTTCTGATAAGTCAACGCGAAGTGGGGCTGGAGCGTTTGTGAAAAACCTATTCGAGAATCCGACGAAGATAAGCCCCCGTTCATTCCAAGGAGTAGTAATTCTAAAGAAGAGCTCGAGAGATGCCCGAGAGAGGGAAGAGAACTTGGCACAATCCCATGGTGAAGGGAACTGGCAGAGAACCTGTCACGTGATTATTCCTTTTGGAGAAAGCGACCGACTGTTTCACTTCGCTTCAGCTTTTTCCTAAGAGTGTTATTTGTGCATAAATTTGTCCTCTCGCTGTATGGGCAGGGTGACCCCGCCTTCGGCTGTCTTCTGGGTTCCATGCTATGTCATTGGCTGTAATAATATCGTTCTGCGGCCTTCTAAGAGTGTGACTAATCCACTTCTATTTTCGCCTTTTTATACTGGCTGCTGATTGAATCGCTCCCAAAGTTTGCTGTTAGATATTACCAGAGCTGTAAAAGATTGCAATCGATTTAATTGCAATCACATGATTTCACTTTAATTGCAATCAAATTCAGTGATTGCAATCAAAATGAAATCAGAATCAAAATCATAGTTCTCTTTAAATGGAACTCCTTCTTCTAAAAATAAAGCTGAATCCGATCATTTTGAATTGCCAACAATGTCTATTTTTATTTTTATGTAATTTTATTTTCGAACTGAATAGGTGTAAGTCTGAAATTTTATAATTTCGTCTTTTTAGTTCAATATTTGAATTAATGTAAATTCAAATTATTTTATTAAGAGTGGAGAGTGTTCGAATATTCAAATCAGATAAGCAGAACGGATCAGTACTACTGATTTCGACAGGGCGCTGCACCGTCTCATCAGCATTCTTGTTCATTTTTACCACATATGAAGGTGGATGCTTTTTATACGGAAACGTTAGCTATTTAACTAAGTTTTGTTACGAAATAGAATATAAGACCTTTTTATGTAAATTCTTGGATTCATTTTATTTTCAACTCAATTTTACTTAGCCGAAATCTCCTTTGCCTGATTTAATCCAACACTCACAAAAGCTCTTATTATTTTTTTTGTTTTTCGCTTTGATGGGCATTTGTATCAATACTTACAATCAAAGCTGTTTGTTTTTGTTTTATACATGCTTAAACTGTCTCAGTTATTTGTGTGCATTTAGTTCCAGATTGCAATTTTTCACAGCTCTGGATAATACTCTTGGCCAGAAGATTCGCATTATTCTTGTAAGGCACTGATTTACAAACACCTCGATCTTCTGTACATCTTGAGCGCCAACATTCCAAGTTTCACAACCGTAAAGAAGAGGAATAGATTTCTCATTCGCATTGAACATATTTAGCTTCGGGCGCTCAGAAAGATAAGACGAGCTCCAAATAAGCCTCAATCAACCAAAAGTTTGCCGAGATTTCTAAATCCGGTTGTCAATAATTTCATCTGAGCCGCCATTTTTATATATTATACTTACAAGATAACAAAACTTACCCACATCTTTTATTTGTTTGTTATTTGTTGTGACTACGGGCCTGATTTAGTAAAAATAAATTAAACGTTCGCTTAAAAATGTTTATGAAAATAACTAAAAACTGAATTCTTTCCACACAAATGTTTAAAAAGTCGTTTTTGTTCGTGTTAGTGAATCCGGGTATTAGTCTTGTCTTGACGTATTGATGCCAAGGGTTTTTGTTTTCGAAGCATTTATTTTTAATCCTACTGCCGCGATTGCCGTTGTTATGCTTTGCAGCTTTGCTGCGAGATCTAAGAAACTATGCGCTAAAAGGCAGACATCGTTGGTGTAATCAATTTCATTTTCTCTATATAACAACAGCACTCAGGAGATGCCCCCTACTCATGCCATACATTGTGCCGGAATTAGGAAAATTGGTTTTGGTAATAGAGATAGAGGGAGAGTAGTGTTTATGAACATTCGATTTTAACCTTCCAACATTGAAAGTGACAGGAAAGACCTCGGCAGGAAGAAAGACCTCAGCCAAAGAACGAATACTCTCTGTAATAGTAGGGCGATTTCTTGGCGTATCGACCACAAAGGAATATGCTCTTAATGAGGAACCTTCCTTTTTTGCAGAATAGAGTGGGTTTCGGCAATAAGTTCCCTGATTTCATTAGAAGACATTCCAATAGAGTTGGCTGCCTATTGTCGCCGATGAGCTTCTTCGCCCTCTCCTGTATGCGATCGGGTAACTTCAAAATAGACTTTGAAGCACAGGCCCATACATGAGAGAGTTGTATTGTATTTTCGGTCAGATGTAGTTGTTAGAAATATCAAGGATATCAGATGGAGTGAAGTATCTTTTACACCGTCTTACAAAACCGAGGCACTTGAATGCTTCTTTTGAGACTTAAAAATTGTAATCAGTTCATTGAACCTCACACTGGATTTTCATGCCAAAAACATCAAGAGCATCCCATTCAGAGATTGTTATAAGATCGTGATTGCCATGTTTTGTCTCATGGTCCCAATATCTGACAGGCTTGGCCTAATACAGAATGAATATGAATAGCAAATGAAGCTATCATCTGCAAAAGTAAGTAGGATTAAAAGTTTGACAGAGAATGGCATTAAGAAAAATAAGAAATAGGGTAGGAGCATGGTAGAATAATATACAAGGTAGCCCTGGAGCGCCAGCTGATTTTTTTTTTTCGTGGTACGAACTATCAAATGTTCTGTATATGTGAAATAACTACGTTGCACACACAATACAACACGTATGTTTGGTGCTTCTGTTATACAAACACACACATACACTCTCTATTAGTGTTTGATATTTCGGACCTCAAATGTACATTTGTATTAGTTATGCGGCTACCTTGTATATTATTCTACCATGGGTAGGAGGAAGAGCGGAGCCTTGCGGTACTCCAGAATTAATCTTCAACTCGTTGGATGAAATTTAAGCGGTTTTGAAGTCCACATAAGTGTTATAAGTTTATAGATAACGCTTTCGCATCTCAAGGCGCAATAAATTACGTTATGATTTAATTTGTTGAAGGCTTTGTTAAATTCGCTGAAGGATAAATAAAGTTGTGCACGCTTTTCGACAGACTGGTAAACTACAAAACAGAGACTGTTGATGTGGTGGATAGTGGATTGTGAGGTCTGAATCCCGCCCATTCTTGTCTCAGTGTTGATGACAAGTCACGTGACTGGTACCTAAGGACTAGTAACCGGTTCGTGTTCTGGAACTTTAGATGAGACGGATCTGTGGCTTTTACATGACGCTGTCATTGGGCGGGGTCAATTGATATAATCAAGATACTCACACAGAAAAAATTATCACCAAAAAATTTTCAAACAAAAGTTTGTTTAAATATAAATTTCATTTTCAGTAAATGTTCTTTGCATAATCAATGAATTGTTTGTTTAACTCTTATTTAGGAAGCAAACACCAAAAAACAGCAAGAAAAACTGTGTCGTAAAAAAATAAACCCGAGGACGACATTACACACAAGTAACAACACACACAATGATAGCAAAAGGAATGGGATTGTACCAAGTTTGTTTCCTGAAGATTTTTGAGTGAATAAATTCGTTAATGTCGTTGGGTTAATTCTCATTCATTTTTTAGAGTCTTTAGATAAACATTCAGACTTGAATGTTTTTCCTATGTTTATGGGTCAAACCAATAATAAGGTGACGATTTAATAAAGTGAAATTCCATAAATGCGTAATGGATGATGATGATGACCCAGACAAAAATTTTGTTTGATATATTACAAAAAATCCAGTAAATATTTTTGTTTGATTAAGTAAACTATTTTGTTCGTAGTATTTTTAGACTAATTGTTTTGTAAATTCAGACAAAAATATTGTTTGATATTTTTCAGAAAGTCCAGTAAATCTTTTTGTTTGATTTAGTAAAGTGTTTTCTTTACAAGTTGTAAATGTTTATAGACAAATTGTTTTGTAGATTTAAACATTTTTTCACTGAAAAAAAACACTTTTTCCAATGAAATTGTTGAGATATTCTTGTCTATATTTAAAAATTTGTTTGTAGGTCCGCTCCTAGACAAAATATTTACTATTTCATTGAATTCTTTACAGAAAATTATATTTATTTTTTTCTGCGCAGGGATTTAAGATTACTGTACTTTAAACAAATGTCTTTTTATTATATTTTTTGATAAATCAGCTTTTATTCAAATATTTTTTTTAGCAACATTTTATTATGTTTTCAAGATTGTTTGAAAAGTCTAGCACAATTATTAACTGCTTGAGTTAAGATAGGTAACTGTTGTTTTAAATTTGATGCTGCAATAGCACTACAAGAGTCCTCTATATTTAAATTTGTATTTAAATAGTTATAAGTATTGTGCGAAACATCATACAGTTTATCCATTAATTGTTTCATTCGGATGGTGCAAGCAGCAGGAGGTGCTTGGTGGGCATCTGATTCGTTATATGCAGCATTTTTACAAACATTATCATCAGCATCAATAATTCTTCCAGTGTTCATGGTTATATCATCGCTGTAATTCAAGATTTTAGAAACTTCGTCGGATGGTTGGATGTGACATACTTCAATATCGTAGATAAAGGCGCTGGCTGCATCTTCCACATTGAATACCGTATCCACCAAGCAGTTAATACCACCCAAGTTATTTGTTGAGTCTAGTACATCTTGTGTAAAAATACTCTTACTGCCAAAATCATCAACTCCACTGACCAATGCCCAGACGGAAATAAATAATAGGATTGTAAGTTTACTATTCATAATGAATGAACAATACTGAGCTCTTAAGTAAAAATCGATCTTTTATATACTTCGAAATTGAAAATATAATATTATAATATACATACATACAAATGTATTTCACTTATTGAAATATTTTTATCAAATAATTCCAACTTAATTGATAAATAAGCTAAGTAGATACTCTCATACTTTAGTTTGTACAAATTAGTTTATTTGTAAAAAATTATTGAAAAGCACTTGGTATTATTATTTAGTAAGTAGAAGTGGCGAGTGATTTTTCAAAAGGGCTTATTTCTACTTACGACCTTGAACTAACCTAAGAATGCCATCGAATTTGTCATGCTAAAATGCGTTCTTTGCAAAAAAGTTATATTTTAAGGGGAAACTCGTTATTAAAAGTCGCACATTTCTTATACTAAAAGAATATTGCTTCATAAAACCAATGAAGCAATTTCATTAGATTTTTTCATTAATCCAATGACAATTTCACAAATCTAATGAAAATGTCATTAATATTGTGAAAGAATGTCATTGGTTGAAACAATTTTATTACATGTTTTAATTAATTCAATGACAAATTTCATAAATTCAATGAAAATTATATTAATATTGTGAAAGAATTTCGTTGGATGAATTTTAATGAAACTTTTCGTTGTACATTTTTCTGGTTTTGAGGCATATTTGCCTATTTATATGCATATTTTAGATATTTTAATTTTTAATATGCATATCTAAAAAAAAATCTGTTTTGTGATCGAAAAATTTTTTAAATTTTCAGCAATTTTTTCATATCTAGAAATTTTTTTTCTCTGCTATATAAAACTTCTAAGGTATTTTTCAATAATTTTGTTTAAAAAATTTCTCATTCCATTGATTTATTCCGAAATTACTCACAGCTTAAAAAGTTTTTAGGTATTTTTGAGAATTTTTTGAGCAGTACGAATTCCGTATAGATGGTTCGCTTATTTACATTTCATAAAAAAATTACAAGAAAAGAATACATAATCGTTTTTTGCGAATATTTAAGCTATTTATGCGATTTTGCTGATTTACAGATATATTATGAAAAATATGTGCAATCTATATATATATAAAAAGAAGTGTACAGTTTGATGTCACCACTAACTGCGAAAACGGGTTAAGTGATTTCAACTTTAATTTCACGGTACGTTGGAGATGGTCTGTAGATGGCTTATGTGAAGTTTGAACGAAATCGGCGCAGTGGTTCCGGAGATATGGCATTTAGATTTTCCTATATATTCCCATACAAATATCAACAAAATGGCCTCCGTGAAATCGGTAACTTTATATCTTCGAATCTAAGTAGGGTAGACATAAAATTCCAAAAATATTAGAATAAGATAGAATAATGAGCGGACAGGTGCTTGATACTTTTATGAAATTTGTACATTTAGGGGCCGAAAAAGGGTAAAAATATAATTTTGGTACTTTTTTGTTAACCGTTTGTCTCCTAAAGTAATGAAGATATACATTAAATTTGAAATGCATTCTTCTCTGCTTACGAAGCCCTCAAACAGATTTTGGTACTTTTTTTGAAATTCGAATACATAAAGGGTAAAATTGGTAGCTCTCTTTGGTACATTTTTTCATACAAATATTTTTTATGCACATTGATATATTGAATGCATATGATTGTATATATTCACTAAAAAGGGATTTTTTTAAAATTCTATTCTAAGGGGATTAAAAGGGATAAAAACGGGTAAAATCGGTAACTTTATGTCACCGAATCTAAGTAAGGTAGACATAAAATTCCAAAAGCATCATGATAAGATAGAAAAATGAAGGGACAGATAATTGGTAGCTTTTAAAATTTTTACATTTATGGGCCGAAAAAGGTAAATAAAAATATAATGTTAGTACTTTTTTGTTAACCTTTTATCTTCTAAAGTAATGAAGATATACATTAAATTTGAAATGCAAACATATTTTGGTACTTTTTTGAAATTCGAATATATAACGGGTAAAATTGGTAGCACTTTTTGGTACTTTTTTCCATACAATTATTTTCTATTTACATTGCTATATATACTGAATGAATATATTTGTATATATGCACTAAGAAGAGATTTTTGAAAACTTAAATTCTAAGGGGATTAAAAGGGGCACAAACGGGTAAAATCGATAATCTTATATCTCCGAATCATCAAATTTAAAAAGCATCATAATAAGATAGAAAAAAGAGCGGACAGGTCTTTGGTACTTTTTTGAAATTTATACATTTAGGGGCCGAAAAAGTGTAAAAATATAATTTTGGTACTTTTTTGTTAAGCCGTTTATCTCCTAATATAACAAAAATAGGAATGAAATTTAAAGTGTTTTCTTCTCTCCTTTAGAGGCACTTAGTACTTTTTCGATGTTTGGATATATAAAGCGCAAAATCAGGAGCTCTTTTTGGTACTTTTTTTCCTGCACAACTATTTGTTATGTACTTTGAATGAATATTTTGATTAAAAAAATTTTTGTATGTAGGTTTCTTTTTCGATGCAGGGATGCAGGGATTTTAAGAAATCAAAAGCTAAGGGGCAGAACGGGTTAAAATGAGTAAATTCGGATCTAACAAAGGTAGACGCCAAATGTCAAAATCACCATTATAAGAACAAAAAAAAACAAGCGGACAGGTTTTTGCTACTCTTTTAAAATGTGTATATTTAGTGGCCGAAAAAGGGTAAAAATCACAAAAAAACCACAAAATTCGTCCGGAAAAAAACCCTTAAACGAAAACATTAAAAAAGGCCCTAAATATAAACGAAAATCGCCAAAAGACAAAAAGGGATATATGTATAAAGTATTCGTACGGAAGCCTTGGTGTACGAGTCCAAGTCGCACTTAACTGAATTTATTTCTATACATTGATATATTGAATGAATATTTTTTATTTGAAAAATAATTATATATTAATTTCCCTATATCTTCACAACAATGCGGTATCGAAGTACACCGGATAAAGCTGGGATAATTACAAATTACTTTGTATCGGGTTTGTAAGTCTCCCCCTCGCGTATACCACTAGGCGCCATTTGTTCTCAGTTTAACCTACAAACAATTTAGAGGGTCTCGCTTTGGTGGTTCTTCAGATATAGGAAAATAAATAATTGCTTTGTATGGAGGATATCCCTTTACCCCATACTATACTTCCAATATATTGCAGGAAATTGCTGGTTGTTAAATTTAAAAAGCCTTACTATTATACTTCTGCAGATATAGGAAACTGGATAATTATTTTTATGTTGGGTACCTGTCCCCTTATCCTATACCGCCAATATTCTGTTGGAATTTTTTCTTTGTTCTAAGAGCTACCTGCATTAAATTCAGAGAGCTTCGCTATTGTTCTGTAGATATAAAAAAATTAATAATTACTTTTTATCGGCGGTCCCCGCCTCTCATTCCTATAGGAATTTTCACTTTATTCTAAGAGCTACCCACATTAAATTTAAGGCGCCTCACTGTTGTAGCTCTGCAGATATACTAAAATTATTAATTACTTTGATTGATGCTACCTGTATTCCTCCTCCTATACAACTTTCAGTTTTCTCTAAAATTTACCCACATTAAAATTAGAGAGCCTCACTGTTGCAGCTCTGCAGATATACGAAAATCAATAACTACTTTGTCTGGGAGGTGCCCGTCGTCTCCCCCTCCATTACCGCCAAGATTTTGTTCAATTTTGCATGATCGGTCTTACTGTTTGGCTTCCTATATGGAAAACTACAAAAAACCGCTTACAGCACCACCTATTAAGTCTTTTTCGACTTTTCTGTATTCCTTTACCTTCGCGTAGCAGTTACGAACAAACCGGCAGAAGGAAGTATCCAATTTGGTCCAGTCGTTTTCTAGCTATAAGCAGCCGCACAAATCAAGATTTTTAATTTCGATATAATCTTATCAAGTAGAATATTACAAGCGAAATCTTTTATTTTATTTATATTCTTTTGTGTATACGCAATAAAATCTTTCTTTTTTTTTGTATAATTTTGTTGATATACGTTCCATGAAATAATAGTGAAACGGTAAAAATGTTTGAAACAAAAGTGCCCCACACACCTGCAATATAAATGTGCAATTTTTCATATTGTACAATAATATCAATAATGTACATGTTATATTAGAAGGTTACACAATATATTGGTTAAAATCCAACGGCTTTTGATTATTATTGTACAATAAAGATAATTGTGTAATGTGTTGGCAACATTGCTCAGCATTATGTTTACTTTTTTACTCTCGGAAAAATTGGGCAATAATTCGTTTAAAGTATTGTGCAATTTATTGCAAAGTATAGGTCAAAACAACAATAATATGTATGTACATATGTATAATATTGTATAATGGATAGGGCGCTTAAGAGTTGACGCTAAATATGGATGGAATAGCAATATAGAGATATTCTTTGTGCCAGTGTTTTCATTGGTTACTATTTTGTGTAGAATATACACGAAGTAAGAACAGTTTCTTTTTTTCAATCCACATTTCTTTAATTTATTTCATCACAATGGGTGTGGCGTGGCGAAGCACACCGGGCCAGCTAGTATATTGTAAAAATTTAAGTGCATAAATTATTTGGGTGCCCAACATTTTATATTCGAACAGATGAAAGGACAGTCTGACATTGTTAAATAGACTCCCATGCCTATAAGGAACAAACATAGATACACTTCTTGGTGTCAGAGCGGAATACTATAAAAATTATAACCGAAATAATAAAGTTTGTATAATCTTTTAATAGCATATTTTTGGAACGTTGTTTCAATAAGACACTTTGAATAAGAAAAATCAATGCTTAGGGGTTAGAACAAAAATTTTTCATAATGAACAAAATACGTGTAACAAAAACATGAACCAAAAAATACGTGTAACAAAGACGTGAACTACTAATACGTATAACAAATACTGGTAACAAATTCTGGTGACGACAATATCAAACGAAAATACAAAACAATGTGCACTTGTTATATCAAAGAGGGTGTCTCAGACTTCAAGGTGAAATTCCGGCGCGAAGGTTAAATAACTTAAAAACTCAGTGTTGCCATTGTTTTCCGGGGAACTTCTGGGATTTTCAGGAGATTTTTGTTCCAGTTTTTGAGAATTCTTGGACCACGTTTGTGTCTTGGCTAAGAGTTATTGTTCCTACTAAATGAACGTGTCTCGGCTAATCACTAGGTGTCTCAGATAAATTATTGAGAAGTATCTCGTAAGTATCTGCCAGGCGATAGTGTTTTTTTTTCTCACGATTTGTCATTATTTTACTATTACTATTACTATCTTCTTTTAATTTGTGGCATCAAGGTAGGTAGAAATTTTGATTTTATGTTATGATTTTTATTTTTGGTGGGGGTCATGGCGCCGGGTCCGGTGCATACACATTTAGTTATCGTTACAATACAATATTATGGTTAGAAAAGTGGGCAGCGCCACGCCCATGAAAAGTAAATATGCACTTTAACCACTTCTACTTAATCGATTCTTATGAAACTTCGCACACAATTAGGTCGCGTGAAAGTACAAGATTATGGTCAAAATTATGGGCAGTGTCACGCCTATCTTATAGTCGGTTTTTTAATAACTATTTAGAGCACATTTCCGATTTCCCTGATTATTACACATACTTTCATTTACCTAGATTCATTGATTTTTTGAAGTTTAATATGGTTCATTGAAAGATTTCGTTGCTGTTATTCTTTAGCAAAATTCATTAAACATTTCATTGATTTAACGTAATAGTACATTAGGTCATATTGTATTACTCCGGCAAAGACAAGTACGTTAAAGATAATTGTTGCAAAATTTTCGGCAGAAATATGTTAAATATATGATTCTATCTATTTTTAAAATGATCTTAGAAACCACATAGTTGCTAATAAACTAGTTCATGCCCTGAATTATCAATATTTTAATGAAAAAAAAAACGTAACGCCTTCCTATAAACACAAATCACAGAAATCAGAGCAAAAACATCAATACCAACAACAACAATGAAAATACATAATAACAAGTGAGGCTGGGAAAATAATAATGATGATTTTTTTTTTGTTTTTATTAAACTCTCACAGCCACTTGGTAAGTGGCGAGAATGTTTTGGGTTGTGATGAGGTAAGAGGTGCAGAGCAGCAATTTTGTTATTTTACGCTTTATTGACTCCGACGACTTGTATGTAATAAACAATTAAATTGTTTCAATAAAAAAGAAATATTTATCAGTAACATTATTATTAATTTATAAGAGTATGTATGGCTGGGCATTTAAAAAAAAACAAGTATTTAAATGTATTTTTTAATAATAACAACTGAAGTCTTAAAATAGAAATAGCAGGATGATGCTTTATTTTCCTCATTTTTTAAGGCGTCTAGTCGGTCGGTTATGCATACTAGCATAGTTGAAAGTTGAATGATTTTGAAAACAACAAATACAATAAAATAAACAGGAAATTAAATGATATTAAGGAAATACATATGTAACAAAGCTAAAAACACAATTCGTGCTCAAATATTTACAACTTTTTTGAAAACCAATCAGAATTTTGTAAAAATAAAAATCAAACCCTTCCTCTCGGTTAACAGTCTCTGTCACACACAAGAAAATGTGTATGATTGGTTGGTAACAGACCTGGAAAATAAAGATTTTAAGCCCGTACTGAAATTCAACTTAAGTACTGAATTTTCCATATCTGATTAATAAATGAAATATAATAATTTTCTCTGCTTTTTTTTTTTTGTACATAACAATCTCAATATTTTTTATAAACTTTCATCTAAGTAAAAATCTTTCTATATTAAGCTCTCTCAAAACAAAAAATTTTTCATTCGGTCGAAATCTTTCGAAAATGTAATACGTACTTTATCGAACTATTTATTTACAGTTTCGCTGAACTCAAGATCGAAAAAGAAAATGTTTGTGCAACAAAAACGAAAAACGATCCTGTGGCAGAAAACTAAGTGAAAAATTTATTCCCCATTTTTAATTTAACTAAAAACTATCTGTGATTTGCAAAAGTACCTTATAATTTAAATTAGCTGAACAAAAAATAATTTTAGAAAGAATAAAGAAAAAAACGCAACAACTAACTAAATTATTAATTTCATATTGAATTTAATATTGTAAATAAGTTAAGGATAAAAATAAGTGCAAAATTATAAATTACTAAATTTATAAAGCTAATTTATCTTTAAACAGCTTAATTGAGTGATTGTCTTGTGGCTTTTAATTAAAACTTAATTGCATTTTTTTTCAACTGAACGAATTTTACAGGAAATCGTTAACTAAGGTGAGTTAAAGTAAAGTGAAACAACAACAAAAAATGGCCCTTTGCGGGGTCAATTATAAATTGATAAGAACAACTTAATATACATAATTATCAATTGAAGAGTAAATTGTTATTTTTTTTCTAAATTGAAAAACAACAAGGCGTTTAACTTAATTATTAATTTCAAATTGTAATTACATACATATTTTAATATTTTAAACAAGTCGCACAACACAGTGGGACTAACAAGTAAATGAAATGAAATTGAACAACACTAATGATTATTTGGACGAAGCATCTTGCAAGATTATGAAATTAGGAAAACAGTTGCAAAAACAACAGGCCCTTTGTAGTGCCGTCAGTACCTTAATAAGTACAAATTAAGAATTCCGTTTCACTTTGTGCATAACCACCCAAATCTGCTAACTGCAGTTGTCACCATTTTCGTCCAACTTTGGATTTAGCGTGCATTTTTTAATAGATTTAAAATTTCAAATACAGTTATTCTTTTGAAATATTGAGAACAAAAAAGTCGTGAAAAACGTCGCACAATTAAGCTATATTTTTTTTAATCTAGCCATTTTTCCACTCTCTTTTCAAAGTTTTGACTTTGATTCCTTTTAACGACTACATGAATTGAGATAACTAAAAGTTTTTTTTTTCTGTATGTTATCAAGGATTGTATTAAAAATCGTAAAATATTTTTTTGAAAATTTTAGCTATGAGAAATACTAACGAAATAGATAACAAAGACAAGGCATAAAACCAAAATATTAAAATTCAAACCCAAATATCTTTTAAAATATTAAAGATATTTTAATGAAAGAAATCATATTTTCTTTTCTATTTTTAAGCTTTACACCAAGTTTAAATTCAATAAAATTGGATAATATTTGCAAGGTTTTTCAGGCCTGCAAGGTTTTTCATGCCCGAGGTAGTCAGCTTTGACACCCTGTAGCTCAACATATATTTCAAAAGGGTGGTTCAAACTTCAATATTCTTAAGGCTTAGGTTTTCCTCTATGATTTTTACATACATTGTTTTGTAATCGGATCGCAAGTTTAAAAGATACAGATTTATTACCCTTTTTTCCAATTGGAACCACTGTGCTTCTTCGTGCTCCCACTTTCGGCGTTATGCCTAACCTGACCCGATATCCCGCTTTTGGCGGGATTATTCTGCTTGTTTAAGGTCGATCCCGCTTAAAAATGTTATCCCGCTTTTATTATAAGCATCTCGCTATGTTGGAGTCTTAAAATTGAATAAGCGAAATAAAACTTTTAAGCGGGATCGACCTTAGAAAAGCAGAATACTCCCGCCAAAAGCGGGATGTCTGGTTGGGTTAGTTATTCCATCGGGTGGCCACTTTCGACCTTATGCCATTGGCAGGCCACCTTCAATCGGCCCTCTTCAGCCGGCCACTTTCGGTCGATGTGTCTGACGACCCCTCATCTTTATCGCGCCATGACCCCCCTCCAAAAATAACTCATAATTTAAACACAAAAAGTTTACTTACCTTGATGACACCAAATAAACGAAGACAGTAATTTCAACCTCTAGATGAAAAAATATGATAATTCGTCCGTCAACAAAAGACAACTATCGCCTGGAAGATTCCCAAGAATTTAGCTGGCACCTGGTGTTTAGCGAGACACCTTCATTTAGCAAGTTCATTAACCACTAGCAAAGACACAAAACTGGTCCAAGGATTCCAAAAAACTTGGACAAATATTTCCCCTAAGACACAGAAGTTCCCCGGATTCCCAAAAACTAGGACAAAAATCTCTCAAAAATTCCAGAATTTTTTATATTCAAGTTTTAATTTGTCGGCCTTTTTCTTTTGTGTTTAAGGTCAGAATTTTTTCGGATTCCCGAAAGCTAGAACAAAAATCTCCCCAAAATACAAGAACTTCCCCAGAAAACAACGGCAACACCGAAAACTAAGAAAATGCCAAAACGGCGACACTGAGTTTTTAAGGAGTTTAACTATCGCGCCGGTCTTTTGGGTTCGGTTTGAATTGTCGTAGCACGTATGTATATCTTACCAGCTTGCTTGTAACGAATGTATTTTTTAATTTTAAAAAATGTTTTTCTTACTCGCCAGCATAGAAAACATTTATAAGCTGCATATAATATATTTACTCCTCACTAACACACCTCATCCCACCACATTGCTTTAAGGCTCTGCCACCAAAGCTCGAAAATTTTTGGACAGGAACTTGGCCTTATTGTCATATTTATATTTTTGTGCAGATCTGACTCCTTTTTACAAAATTATTATTTTTATGGAGCACTTTCATCAAAACCTACCTGTATAGCAGATCTAGGCTTTCTAGCTATAGCGGAAGTGTCCCACACAAATAAAGAGCACCCTAGTGCTCCTAGATAAAAAGTTCCCTGCGGCTCTACAGCAGCTATTTCCTTCACAAATGCTCGTACAGCTTTTTTATTAATTTTTTATTCACTTATTTATTTAATTTTACTTTAAATTTAATAAAAACATAATTTTATTTATTTTTGCACACAAAAACACTGAATAAATAAATGTCAACAAGAAAAACAGCCGCCATTGATATTCAATGATGCCACTATTTCATATTTTTGTTCCCGCGGAGTTCATGATTGGAGGAATTTATCCTTGAGAAAAGTGTTTTCCGTTGGAAGTAAATTTCTAGAGAATATTCATGACTGGGCTGAATTTGTATTTATTTTCCTCATATTTTATCTTCTCTCTTTCGTTGTCATTCACAAAAAAATTATTAACATTTTTATTTTTTTTTTCACAAAAACATGAACATTTTTGCGGACTATGGCAACATTTAAAGTTATTAAAAACATGAGAAAACGCAGTGAAATCAAAATAGATTCTATTTTCTTGCGGTTTTCTTGAAAGTTTTTTAAGTTGTCAAATATTCATAAAAAAAAGAAACGCAATAGCCAGAGTGAGGTTGTATTTCTACTCTAAGCCCCTTTTACTTTGAAGGCTCAAAAATATTAAATTTTATGAAAATTATTTGCACTCAGTAAATGTTTAATTAAACAAGAAAAACTGCTAAAAGGCCAACCGAATTTCATATTCCAATTTAAACTGTTATTAATTACATTGTACAAACAAACCTACTTCTAAGAATTTTCAAACCATTTGAATTTCTTGTAAAATAAAATAAAAGAAATCATCAAAGTTAAAAATAAATACAATTTGCCTACATTTATGATATGAGTAAATATATCCTTAATAATATTAAAAAGCAATGCCCAAAGGATGGCAAAATTAAAGACATACACACATACATAATGCAGATGTACGTTTAAAAATATATTTCAAAATATTTGTCTGACTTACCATCGAGATTGAAACGAATTAAAAATTAATGATTATTATTCTTCAAAAAGAAACCTGCAAATAAAAAAGGAGAAAAAACTGTATTAAAAGAAATTAAATTAAATAGATAAAAAAATAAAGTAAAAGTAAATTTTTATAAAATTTTTTTTATAAAATAACAGTGCTGGACACCGCTAACGCATCATTTCACGTATGTAATTTGTGCCTTCAATCATGAATTTGCAGTACTATTAAGGACTTCATCTTAGATATCATAGAGTATTTTTAGAAAAATTTTTGCTCAACTAGAACGGTAACAACAAAAAATTTTGTATTTAGCCAATGAGCTGAATTTCTGAACCACCGTGCGTCGGTGATAGATATGTACACAGAAAAAACAATATTAAATTTTCTGTAAAGGAATTAAATGAAATAGTAAATATTTTGTCTACGAACGGACCTACAAACAAATTTGTACATATAGACAAAAATATCTCAACAATTTCATTGAAAAAAACGTGTTTTTTTCAGTGAACAAATTGTTTAAATCTATAAAACAATTTGTCTAAAAATATTTACAAATTGTAAACAAAACAATTAACTAAATCAAACAAAAAGATTTACTGGATTTTCTGAAAAATATGAAACAATATTTTTGTACACTGATAGAAAAAGCGTCATAGCCCTGATGTAATGTGACATCGATGCTATGTCAAGTGTCTTCATTTTTAACCCCATGACACTTAACATCATGGTGATGTTAACCTTTACATCAACTGGTCATCAATACCAATGATGACAAATTTATGATCAATGCAATGACACTCCAACATCAGAGAAAGGACGAATTGACATCAATTTTATGTCAAAATGACATAACCCCGTCATAACGCTGATGTAATATGACATCAATAATATGTCAAGTGTCTTCATTTTTGACCCAATGTCACTTTACATCAGTGTGATGTTAAGTTTTACATCACCTGTCATTAATCATCTTTGATAAACTATAATTGATATTATGGCGAAATGAATAAAAACTACAATATAATTATGTTTTCATTACAATAAAAATTGATTTTATTCATATAATATTTCTTACAACAAATTTTCACTTTTGCTTTGCTATTTATTAAATTGATATAATTACACTTTTTTTTCTCCACAAGTAGTAGGAAGGCAAAAGCAAATAACAACAAAAAAAAGTAGCTTTAAAAACAAACAAAAAGAAAAAAAGTGTAATCAAATCAACTTACAACAAATAATTAAAAATATGTATGTATATATTTTTACTTATAAATTTCACTCACAAGAACAGCACGCGGTACTATTTAATTAACTTTAAAAACACAACTGATCTAGAAAAAAACAAACAGAATAGTTTTCTGCCACAACTTCTTTTATTTCATTTGTGTCAAGAGTATGTTTTTGTTGTTTTTTCGCACTTTACTCTCTTCGCGCTCATTCTATTTGATATTGATGACAAATGTGACATATTGATGTCACATAGATCAATATGATGAAAAGGTGTCATACTATCGCTTGTTTCAACGTTTTTCTTGTGTATGTATGCTGTACTGGCTTAGTTTTTAAAAGGTCTTGCGTAATTTATCTGTCATAGTAATGATGATAAGTGTACATCAATGCAATGTCATGTTTTTTAACTTTTTAAAAATGCGTTTAAACACAAAAATGAAAAATAAAACAATAACATTTGTTTTCAAACACAAACGACAAATATTATAACATTGTTTACTTATTTCTCTTATACATATTTTATAATTTAATAATATATAATAAGTGACATCGTATTGATGTCATTCCAATCATAGCATTGATGACACTTAAACTATGACAAAATTCTGTAATGAAGCTTGTCATCAGATTCATATCAGTTTTCGTTCTAATGATGACATTTGTCATAGCATTGATGTCAGAATTCTGATGATAGGGCGTCATCAATGCGATGATACATTTTTCTATGAGTGTATGAATTTATAAAACAATTAGTCTAAAAATACTAACAAATATTAAACAAAATAGTTTACTTAATTAAACAAAAATATTTAGTGGATTTTTTGTAATATATCATCATTCATTAAGCAATTATGAAATTTCACTTTGTTAAATGTGTTCAAGTCTGAATGTTTATCAAAAGACTCTAAAGAGGAATGAAGAGGAAAGGAATGAATGAGAATTAATGCAACGACATTAACGAATTGATTCACTCAAAAATCTTCAGTAAACAAACTTGGTACAATCACATTCCTTTTGGTATCATTGTTGTTGTTGTTATTTGTGTCTTCATCGGGGTTGTTTTTTTATAACACAGTTTTTCTTGTTGTTTTTGATGTTTGCGTCCTAAAGCCCTTATGACACTAAATTGTTCTTGCATTGTTTTGCTATAGAATTGAAAGAAAGAAATAGCAAATGATAGAAAGAAACAACTATACAAAATGTAAACAAAACGTAATGGCTTCTTTAAGTGCTGCCTACTTTTTAATTATAGTAAAACGACAAAAAAAAAAGTTGAAAAAAAAGAGGCGCTAAGAAGCTGAATTCGTGAATGATCCGCTAACTTGGCAACACTTGAATGTTTCAAGCTTGAAATGTCAATTTTAAGTTGAACATTTTTACATTTTTTTTTGACAGGCCCCCATTTGTTATCGATAACATTAGTAAAAGCTTTGACAATATGGTATTTATCTTAATATAGCTGAACTCTTTGCACCTGGTAAAATTTCCCATTATATTATATTTGCACTGTTCTCCAAAACTTGAAAAATGAAGAAAAAATGTAGTCATAAGGACTTAAATAAGAGTCAAACAAACAATTCATAGATTATGTACAGAATATTTACTGAAAATTTTATTTATTTTTAGACAATCTTTTGTTTGAAAATTTTTTGGTGATAATTTTTTTCTGTGTACTTGCTTCGCATATGCATTGACGACGTCTCGAAGACTTGGCCTACGGGGTACATTCATAATTAAAATAGCAAATGAAAGAAATGCATGTACATTGTCAACTACGTACATACTTACATATGTAATTTATAAATCTTCTTAAAGATTCATTAATACCTTTAAGCTTCTAACACGGATTGATGTTTACAAGTTTATATGTACATACATTTGAAAATTCACCACACCCTCCCCCCGCCCACACACAAATCAAAAAATATATACCTTAAGATACGTTTAAACTTGCAACAGTTTGTGTCCAAAGAATTTAATCAAGGCATGAATCAATTGGCTTTTGCAAACATTTTTATCTTTTCAAAATTCGTATCACGTCTTAATTGACTTTTGGTAAATGTTATGATGATATTTGTTTGTTTTATAAAAAAACAAGCACTGCAACAACGGAAAACAAACAAAAACTTGATATTAGATTTATTTAATTCTTGTACAGGATGAGTGAAAAAAAAGAAACTTAATAACAATATTTGTACAATAATTAAAAGATCAAAAGTTACCAAACACTCTTTCCATCATTACTTATACAATTCTAAATGTATTGTGACATGTTTGTGTAATGAGGCAAGAAGGCCTCTTAATTGCATTGGGAAAAAAGAAATATAAATTTAAACGGCACAGTGGCAAGGTTAATAATATTTTGGAAACTAATCTGCAATTTTCAAATTAAATTAAATATTACGTAGGCACAGCAGAGGACTATTCGACTTTAAGCTTTGATTACGAACGCCATAGCAAAGGACTATTCGACTGCAAGTAAGCGCCTTGAATAGTTACACACAAAAAATAGTTTTCAGTAAAGAAATATAGCGAATTAGTAACTATTTTGTCTGAAAAAACTCTAGTTCAGTTTCATCACTTATGCTAATTTCTTGCTAAGTTTTTGTTATGCATACGGCCGTAACTTCTTTTAATATGCAAATATACTGAACATACTATAAGCTTTTTATCCTTTTACCCTTAAAGTTTTAATCCTGGATTTATCTATTGCTATTTGTTTTAATCGTTTATTAACAAATTTAACCCAGCAAAAAATATATGAACGCGTTCAAAATGAAATACTGTTTCATGATTTCTTGATCACTTGTTTCTTCGAGTGCATTCTGAATGTCATTGTGAATCGTAAATAAAGCTATAGTTTTTGAACTCATTAAAAACGCATGCGATTTTACTATGTAATATATTGCATAAAGTATCCACCGAAAAATGCAAGCAAAAACCGAATTAAAGCATCACATTGACACATTTTCAGAAAATCAGTTTTAGCTCCAATAAAAAATATAAAGACTTTATTAGCTCAGTTGTAGAGATCATGTCTGTCAGAAGAGCACGGTTCGTATCCCAGCTACGGCAATACTTTTTTTTATATTTACATGAAAAATGTCTTCGAATCTGGGAACTTGAATGGGTTCAATTCATTAATTTTAATGGAGATCAATTTATTTAAATTCCCGCACAAATACGTAATCTCCAATGACACGGTAATATAAAAATCATATATGTTTCACATAAATCGAACCAGTTCGTCATCACTTGCACCCATGATTATACACATTATTTGTCATGTTATTTTTTGCTGGGCACTTGTAGCAAAAATTTGTTTAACACTATTTGACATTGATCCTTTTTTATAAAGTTTTATCTATGCAATTGGCATTTGACCACAAGAAGATTTTCTGGGATTATATGATAAACACGTGCCGATAAGTTTGTAAAGAAAAATTTGCAACGAAACACTAGTTTTAGTTCGAAAGCAAACGATTAAATAAATATAACTAAATTAAATCTAAAAAGTAACTTATTAAATTAAGTTTTTGGTTACCCTCGTAGTGTAGTGTGTTAGTGTGCTAGACTATTAACCGGGAGGTCGCAAGTTCGATTCTTGCCAAGACCCTGGGTGTTTCTGCAGAAAAGACAAAAATAGACTTAAAGGCTGTTTCAGACTATAATTAATACTTTTGACGAAAATGCCTCCCTGATATAATTCCTGTTTGAACATTTTTTAAAAACAATAAAAACATATCATTTCAGAGTTTCATTTTCCTGAAAAGTATTAATACTTGTATTAATTATAGTGTGAAACGACCTTAAGCAGTATGTGGGTCTGTTAAAAAAAATGGTATTTATTGTGGGTTAAGCCAATGCCAACTAATCAGTACACCTTCAACCATTGTGTTTGAAAAGCTTTCAACATAAGCAGGGCTCGCACTGTCATGCAAATGCGTGTATTTTGTAGAGATAGATAAAGACGCATTGGCTAATTATCTATGCGAATCGTAAAAGTTTAAGTAGTTTGGCATCGATTTGTAGTTGCATATGTTTGCATATTTTGGTGGTAAGTGCATATTTTGGCAATAAATGCATATTTTTGGGGTTATAAACATTTTTTAAATGCATATTTCTCAATTTTTTAAAAAATATATTAATAGGTTGCTTACGCATGGCAACCGAGCCTTAGTTGGGTTGTTAGTTGCTGAAAATTATTATATTATGCAAATGATGTCAACTGGCAACTGAGAGCTGTCAATTTCAGTTGATATTTAGTGCCTTTCTGGCAACCATTAATTTTCAGTTGCCGACTGGCAGCTCAACTAAAGTTCGGTTGCATTAAATAATACACCCAATTATTTTCTCTAATAATAATAATAAATTAAAAATATATAATTTCATATTATTTTAGTTTTGGTAGTTTTTTTTTGGCATATTTTTTGCCCATATTTTTAATTTTTAGGTGCATTTGTTAAGCGCTTAAAATCAATTTTTAGTTGCATGAAAGTCCGAGGCCTGAACATAAGTGTATAAAATCAGTATAAATTTCGGGCCCCAAAAAGTGTGCCTTCCCCTGTGTAATCTCTAAAATAGTTTATAATTTTAAAGTGCAGTTATTCATAGAACATATGAAAACCGCAATATTTAAAAAACTAGGCATCCAAATATGAATATATTTTCATTAATGTGATTATTCCGAACGCATTTGCTTTGTGAATCCAAATTGATTATTAGGCTAAGGTTCGTAACGTTATATTCAGAAAGAATTGGGCATGATTAATATGCCAAGGAACAAGGGAAAAATTAACATCAACTTAATTTTTCAACGTACACAGCAGAACAGAGTAGCGCCACTTACGGAAGCCTCTACACTTCCATCGTCAGTGCTCACGTGTATTTGCTTATCACCACTTGTCAGGTGGCTCTTAATTCTTATATATTCAACTTTTTCGTGAAAATTGAATACGAGAATTAAATCACTCTCAAGCTGATATCAAAGTGCACTTTCCCAGCGTTGCCATTGGTTTATTTTTCTTCATTCCCATTTTTCTGATTTTTTGTTCTACTCAAGACAAACTTTTTTGGTTTGATTTTATACTTAAGTATATATGAACATGTAAACATGTGAAAAGCTCAAGCCAGTAGCTAATTGTTTATTAATGTGATTATTTCGAACTTATTTGCCAAATTGATTAGTAGGCTAAGGTTCGTAACGTTATATTCAGAAAGAATTGGGCATGATTAATATTGAATACATTTTTATTATGAGAGAATATACTTATGTAGGCATTTCAAAATTAGGAAGCAGCTTCCTTGTTACAAAATTTCGTTGGACAGTGCTATTTAGTTTAAAGCCAAAATTACTCAGTTATTGTTGGAAAACGTCATCATTTAATCATATTATATATTTCTATATTTTTTCAGATTCCTGCAAATATGAAACTTTCAATATCCTTCTTTTTGATTGCCACCTGTACGATGTGTTTGGCCAACCCACAACGTCAAGGTAAAAGTAAGTTATCGCAAAAAAAACATTTAAATTTAATTTAAAAAATGCATTCTACCAGGATGCGTTTTAAGGTTTATTATTTTGATTAAGTTATAATATTATTGTTGTTATTTCTATTTATTTTGTTATCTTTTATCAAGAGCAATTTAGTATTATCAAAGGGCAGCCAATAGTTTTTAGACTAAACATTTAAAAGCCTTTTTTCTTAAAACCCTAAATTCGTTTATGAATTAATATATTGAAAAAAAAAACGATTTAAGTTGACATTAAAGACTCTGAGAGTTGACATTTGAACATAACTGAAAACCGTTTATCCATATTTCATATTAAATTTATATAAATGTCCTACTTTTGAGCATCATTTTCACCTACACACAAACATACATACATTTGTACATACTATACATTCTTTTAACCCAAATTATTCAGACAATAAAAGGCAGCAAACAGCATTCACAGAATTATTATGCTATTTTATTCCTTTTTTCTATTTTGTTATCATTCAATTGTAAAAATAACATTCACAACTGACACAATAAATAAAATGCACTTGAACACTCAAACTTTCTCTGATATGATGCATAAAGTAATGTGTGTTTTGTCTTTTGAAAGCGTTCATTTAGCTTAGGGGTTGTTCACATATTACGAAATCCCATTTTTGCGATTTTAACTAATTGTGAATAAGTACGAAATTAAAACTTAAATATATTTTCTTTGAAGGCCAATAGTAGAATTTTATGACAAATATTTTTGTAGGACATTTTATCCCGCTATATCGCTGTTTAATGGGAGTCTTTGCACATTTTTCAAAAAAGCCCCAAAAACGCACATAGCGAAGAGTTAGAGGGTTGAAAGGTTTCACAAAACAGTTATTCGTGGTTTTTACATAAAAGTGCTAAGCACACCTTATACCTGAAATGTATATATATAAATGTATAAATCATTTATTAAATTTATTATTTGCGATACTCGAAAAATATTCTTTGTTGTGGGTTAAGCATGTCTATATAGCTGCATTTCATTGATGCTTTATTTACCAAATCATCAGTAGACTTCAATCATGTTTTTGCAAAGTTTCAAACCTCTTAACTTATTTACAAACTTTCAAAGATCATTTGAAAATCAGAAAAGAATAAGCGTAGTAGTCTTAGAAACTTATACGCACCACAACAAACAAATTCACCCCTATCGCGAATAACTATTCCCATGAGAAAACTCCCAAATTTTCTGGTTTTTCTATCGTGAATGTTTCCCATAACAAAGTTTTTGGGAGCGAATTCACAAACTTAAAAAATGTGCCATCGCCAATGTTTACTCCCGTGAATAATTTTACAAAATAAGTTCACAACAAGTGTCGATGGGAACGAGAAGGGAACATGTAAGTTGTAATTTGTATTTAAGCTAGGACTGTATTAAATTAATTTTTTTATTTTATTAAAGGACCACAAATGTTAATAAATAGCAAATTAATTGTCTGTTGGAGGAGATGTGCGCTAGCCAAAGTGCCAGCCATTTTCACTACGGGTGGTACCGCAAACATCTTGCTGCTAGCAGTAGTATCTTCGCTGCAATCTCTTCCAGCACCACAAAACGCAGTTAAACTGTATTAATTTCTTTAAAATGTGTATATTTTCCTTTTACAAGTATGTACACAAATTATTTATAAAGCACTGATAAATAAATCACAATAGAAACTATTACTCCCAAATAATTCACAATAGACAATTTTACTCCCAAAATATTCGCGATACTGTTTTGTTGGGAATGGGAATATAGGTTTGCTCCCAAACAACTCATTCCCATAACATTCGCGATAGGGGTGATTATATTCGATATGAATCTATTTTATTTTTCTAAAAACTTTCTACAATTAGTCTCCCATTGGGCGATAAATTAAAAGCATTTAATGAATTTATTATTGGAGATATTCTCAAAATCTTATTTTAAGAAAAAAAACCAAGATCTGCTTCTGGGAATTTCAGAAATCTTAAGAAAGTTTCAAGAAATCCAAAAAAATGGAATTTCGTACAATTTTGCCTATCGGGCGGAATGGTACAGTTGTCAAAACTAGATATACATGTTGATGGAATAATGTGCTATACGAGCCCACTATTAATTCGTACACCAAACATTTTTTGACAAATCAAGATTTAAAACTACATATTTTAGAAAATAATATTTACTGAAAGTTAGATTTTCTGAAAGATTGTTCTATTATCTTCAATATATAAAAATATTTATGTACATATTAGGAAAAATTTTTTACATGAATAAAGGCTAATCAGGCTAAAATAAAGTATTTTGTACTTGAATATTCTGACTCAATCAATCTTTCTGTACTTGATTTCAGAAAAACCGGGATTAACGTACTTTTGACACCGCTTGAGATTAATTTAAGTACGGATGGATTCATTTTTCTTTTCAGTGTATTTATTTTAAAAAAATCTTAGGGGGAAGGGGATGATTCTACGAAGAACCCTAAGCAACTTGGCCTTGGGAATCATTGGCCTAAAATGGACTTCGAGCTTGTGGACAACAAATCGTACGGAGTATGGTTTTTTCTCCAATAAATCGACACCCCCAATCACCCCTATCACGAATGCTATGGGAATAAGTTATTAGGGAGCAAACCTATATTCCCATTCCCAACAAACCAGTATCGCGAATATTTTGGGAGTAAAAGTATCTATTGTGAATTATTTGGGAGTAATAGTTTCTATTGTGATTTATTTATCAGTGCTTTATAAATAATTTGTGTACATACATACTTGTAAAAGGAAAATATACACATTTTAAAGAAATTAATAAAGTTAAAGTAGTTATTCGCGATAGGGGTGAATATGTATGTATGTACCCTGCAGATAATATTGGACTTCGTGATCCATATTAGCTGCAGTGGACTAGTTACAACATGGACCTATGTAATGCAGGCATTGACCGTGTCATTTGCAAACAAGTTTGTAGTTAGCCGACAAGTGTTCGTTGTTGTACTGTAATTAACATTTTCAATATATTGCTTAATTTATATATATCCCCGTCTCTGGTCGTAATCGATAAACATGTATTACAAGTGTCAAATATTTAGTTACAATTTATCATCTCTGAGCTGTCATCTTTTTTCTCCTTCCTTTTTATAGAAATCTTTTTTGTTATACAACAACGTATCGGAGCCGGTCTCTTAATAATTATTTTATAAATAAATAAATAAATTGGATTTAATTAAAATATAAATTGTTTTAATAAAAGGAACGATTCTCTTGGCCATTATTGCTAACATTCGTGCCTTAACGATTGTATATATTGCTCTAACGAATAGTGACAAATGGAACATGTCATTTGTAAACAATAGTTTGCAGTTAAGCGACAAGTGCAAATTCATAGTTAAAACACGAATATTTGACTGGTTCATCAAATAGTGACATTGACTAGTTTTGAGAATAGTCCGATGCAATCCAAAGCTGGGTTATATGATCAAGCCCTGGGGAATCGTAATGTTAACTTTTTACCTTTATTACCTTTGGACCAGTCCTAGCCCTGCTAGCATTTTATGAAATTAATGATCATATTCGAGTCTTTTTCGACTCCTCTGCGCGATCAAAAATAAAAATATACGCTCGTTTTCGAGTCGATCAATTACGACTCATTTTCGACTAATTTTTGAGTAAAAAATACAGTCACATTTCGATCATCTGCATGATCAATTTATGATTGCGCACAAGTCGCTTTTGAAGCATTTACGGGACTCATTTTCGATTAATTACTTTTTGATCATCTAGGGAGTCATAAAAGACTCCGTTTGGTGATTTTTGCTAAAACAATCTTCCAAATACTAAGTGGGAGTTATCTGCAGGGTATGTATGTATTTACATCAGTGGTGGCCATCATACTCTATCTTATGCTATGTTTTTGTGTGTGGTTCGCGGCTAAATAGATAGGGTGTGGGTGTCTCATACACAGTGTACGTGTGTTGATGATAAAAAAAAAACAGCCTATACTCGGGAGTATAGAAATTGAGAGAATGGCCACCACTGATTTATGTCCATATGTATGCATGTCTTCCACATATTCATAATTTACTACAATAACAAGACAATATAACAATGATAAAATATAAAAAAGCGTTTTGAAAAAAGAACAAAACAAGAGAAAATGAAAATTTCACAAGTAACTTCCGCTTTTTATAGGGAAAAATTGACAACACAAATAGAATCAGTTAAAATAAAGCAAAGAAATCAACAACAATAGTAATAAAATAGGATGACAATGATGCTGCTGCAAGCATGAAATAAATATCAGTTTGTATGAATTTTCACAAGTTTTTCATTTGTATTTTTCCTTTCGGAATAAGGAAAACATTATTAAATTGAAGAATATGCGCATAGTTAATTTGCAGCAACAGAAAGCAGCAGCCAACCAGTTGCAACAAGATAAATAGCAAATTAACATTTTTGCTTTAAACGTTCGCACGTACATAAGTATTTATTTTTTCTTATAAAATGATTACAAATGTTACATACGACCAGTTATACAAACGTATGCAAAATTACGTACGATGTAAATGTTTATCATGAGAAAAAGTCAATTTCAAAAAACAAGATACAGTTGCCCTTGCAGGGCATTCCTTGCAGGAACTTCCCTCTCTGGCAGGCACCAGCCAAATTTAAGTGAATCCGAATGTGTTAAATTTTTTCGAAATTTTCGACATCGATTCAAACGATTTTAATTAAATTTTCAGCAAGATTATGGATTTGATAAAAATAATACATATTCGAAAATTTTATTTTCCAAAAGTCTCGAAATTTACAAATCGAATGGGTACATAATCATCCGGTATCTATATAAGTTTACTCAACCGATTCCTATGAAACTTTGCACGCAAAAATTTGGAACCACCTTATACTTTTTAAAAAATCGATTTTTAAAGGACATTTATCAACTAATATTCTTCTAAATAACTTAATAGCATAATTGTTAAAATTCTTCTAGAAGTTTATATTTATTCACTTAAATTTACATGGAAACACAGTTTGCGTTTAAGTTCGCATAAAAAGAAACAAGTTGCGAAAATGGATAATTTTTCATCCTTTTTCCTTGAGGAAAAAAGAACGCCGAAAAATAATTTTTTTTTTTAACATCGCTTCCAATTCGGTGATTGGTAATCGAAAAGGAGAACTTTTGCCATGACAAGCATATGTAAAACTAATTAGAAATGATCCAAATTTTCACTACTTTAGGATCGCTAATTCAACATTTTCATGACTTATTTGGAGTGTCTTTTTTTTGCTGGGAATAAGATTTACAAAACAACGAATTGAATCTGAACTCATGGTAAAATTAGCAAAAAATAATTTTTTTTTTCCAAAATACCAGTGTAAAATATTATTAATATTTAAAACTGATATTAATTAGATTTAAAAAACAACGAATTGAATGTAATTCATAGTAAAATTATCAAAAAATAAATTATTTGTTAAAAAAAAACTCTGAAAAAATTTAAAAAGTATCGTCGTATGTACAGTAAAATATCGCCGATACCGATGTATCGGAAAATCTAAAGTATTGCCGATATATCGGTATCGGAGTCGGTTACAGCCCTAATTTTAACCCTCTAGCGCTTCGCTGTATAGGTCTTTTTTGACCCTTTCTTAAAAAGAACTCCCCTTCGACGACGAGAAAGCGGGCTAAAATAACCTACAATTTAAAAAGGGGCGAACGCCCCTGACCCATACAGAGAAGCGCTAGAAGGTTAGAATATTCCATGAAATTATTTCTCATGGATTTTTACATAGAAGTGCTGAACACATCTAATACATTAAAACTAACGGTTTACACAATATTTTATACCGATTCTCTATAACAATGACCAAAAGTTTGGGTTCATGTGAAGAAATGTGCATAAATTTTAAACTTATGGAGACCCCATTATAAAACTTTTACAGTATAATGAGGACAACCTAAGCTAGTTTTGGTAAAAATAAATAAAAAGGGGAGGAAGTTAGAACAATTTTAATTTCAATTGGTCATTTCCAGGTTTAATCATGAAAAGAAAAATTTTTTTTAGATTAAATGTATTTTTGGGAAAAGATCAGACGATTTTCTATAAAATCACTTATTTTAATATTTTTGTTTTGTTTTTTTGTTTTTTCTAGTACGAAACAATAATTTAAAAAAATATTTCTCAAAACCGGCAACACTTTCGCACAACATAATTGAAATTTTCTCTGTGCTGATTTACACTGCGAAACATTAGCCCAATTCACAATCTTGTGCAAATGGTCTTGCATCGTAACATTTGCAAAATAGTATAGTATATTTATACTCACCACTAACAATTGTTAAGTGGTGAGTATCAATATGCAACACCATTTTGCAAATGCTACAATGCAAGATCATTTGCTCAAGATTGTGAATTGGGCTATTGTTTCCCGAAAACATTATTTTTCAGTGCAAAAGAGCGAGATAGGAATATAAGTGCTATATATTTCTATTTCATAACTCTCACGCGAAAGAAAATGTTCGACGACAAATGTTTCCCAATATAAACAGCGTGTCTGCCGGCGTTATATTAGGTGTTATGATGAAAATTCATCAGATGTGGACACTGAGTTAATAAAATACTACCGATTACAAACATGACAAAAGTTTTTGCTGGGTAGGCATAAGAAAAGGAAAGAGCATAAGTAATGTTTGGCTAAGACAAGAACCAAATGTTGAACAATTCTAAGCTAACAAAGAGAGCTTAGGTAAGTCTGGAAAAATCTCCACAATTGTAAAGAGCTTGACGCAAAATTGGTATACTCTTGGATATTTATCTGCTTGACCTTGGAAGCCGGTGTGGCCTAGAGTATAAGATGAACTCTGATGATGAGATCGTAGTTGATCTCGAAAATATCATGGTGTTAAGTTCGATCCTTATACAGAGTCAAGAATTTGTCCTTGTCTTTTCAATTATTACATGCTTTTAAAAATCCTTTCTCAATAAAAAATAATATAATTGAAAAATTAAATTAAACGAACTGAATGAAGCCTGAATAATTAAAATTTCTTTGGATTAAAACCCATACAGTTCGACTAAAATACACAACAATACGTTTTTGTTTGAGCTCGAGGTCAAGAGTAGGGTGTAAATTTTATTATGTTATGCCAATATTTCGCTACAATCTTCGCGTAGCATCATCAGGGCTTATTTTATTAATTGTTTACACACAACCAAACGAGTGTACAGACATCGAGTTGTCCAAGCAATCGTCAAATATACACTCATGTGTATATTTGACGATTGCTTGGACAACTCGATGTCTGTACACTCGTTTGGTTGTGTGTAAACAATTAATAAAATAAGCCCTGATGATGCTACGCGAAGATTGTAGCGAAATATTGGCATAACATAATAAAATTTACACCCTACTCTTGACCTCGAGCTCAAACAAAAACGTATTATTGTCTTTATAATTAAAAAAGGTCGGAAAAATAAACTAAATAATTTATAAAATACACAACTTCAGTTTCATGAAATCTATGAATTTTTGTTCGCGCGTTCCACTGTGTGTGTGTCTTATACAGAAAAACTAAATTTCATTTTCTGTAAAGGAATTCAATGAAATACATAGTAAATATTTTGTCTATGAACGGACCTACAAACGAATTTGTAAATATAGACAAAAATACCTCAACAATTTCATTGAAAAAAAATGTTTTTTTTTTCAGTGAACAAATTGTTTAAATCTATAAAACAATTTGTCTAAAAATATTTACAAATTGTAGACAAAACAATTTACTAGATCAAACAAAAATATTTACTGGATTTTCTGAAAAATATCAAACAATGTTTCCGTCTGAATTTAATAAGCAATTAGTCTAAAAATGCTAACAATTATTAAGCAAAATAATTTTCTTAATCAAACAAATATACAACAAACTTTTTGTCTTTGTCATCATCATCATCCATTAAGGATTTATGAGATTTCACTTTGTTAAATGTGTTCAAATCTGAATGTTTATCTAAATACTATAAAAAAATGAATGAGAGTTAACGCAACGACATTAACTAATCGATTCACTCAAAAATCTTTTGTAAACAAACTTAGCCCAATTGCATTCCTCTTGCTATGATTGGTGTTGTTGTTATTTGTGTGTATGTCGTCATCGTGGTGGTTTTTTACGACACAGTTTTTATTGTTGTTTTTGGTATTTGCGTTCTAAATAAAAGTCAAACAAACAATTCATAGATTATGGACAAAACATTTACCGAAAACTAAATTTATTTTTAAACAAACTTTTGTTTGAAAAATTTTTGGTGATAATTTTTTCTGTGTAACGTTTAATTTATACATACTACTTACTGGCTAATAAAATGCTTCTTAATATTTTTATTTTTTAAATAACTATTAAACTTTTCCTTTTAATTCTTGAAATTTTACATAAATTATATTTCAATTACATTTCCCTCACATCAAAATTAAACTCATCCAAACTCTATTTAAAGTAAAAAAACAAAAAGAAAAAAAAATTACCAGCATAGAATTTCCTTCTTTCTGTGAAATTATTTAAGCCTATATGTTACATTTTAGATCAACTTCTTTCGACTGCCAAAAGTGACCCTTTTTCCTACAGCAAGAAAAAAATACATACATACATATTACATTTTTGCCTTTAAGTAAAATTTCATAATTTTCTTCATAATCGTTTTTCTCCTTCTTGTTGATTAAGGGCTAAAATGTCTTTGATTAAAGAATCCTTAATAGCCTTGTACATGAAATAAACTCTCTTCCTTCTTATGTTTATTTAATTTATTTACAGAAGGCTGTGATGCATACGGTTATGCCTGCTATGGTGGTCATGGCAAGCGTTCTTTAATGGACATACTAATGGGCAATGTAACTGACAGAGATCTAAACAATTCGCAAGAGCGACCGGATTATCCGACTGAAGCAAATGTGGTAATAGATGACAATGTGGAAGCAAAACCAAGATACAAATTGATAAAAATGAAGAAATCAGATAATATGTTGCAATTTTATCCGAGTGAAGCAAATGTGTTAATAGATGGCAATGTGTCAGCAATACGAAGATACAAATTGATTAAAATGAAGAAATCAGACAATAAGATGCAGTTTTATCCGAGTGAAGCAAATGTGTTAATAGATGATAATGTGGAAGCAAAACCAAGATACAGAATGAGTAAAGATATGATAGCATGGGTAAGTGTTAATGAAAGTTGTATGTACATATACAGAGAAAATGTTAATAAATCAATTATCGTCTAATTATTGTAGCAGCGATGCCATTCCTACCACTATTTTTGTCCTAGATCTAAATCGTCTGGGTATCTCGATCAACTCTACGAAATCTACAGTTTTTTTAGTACTGTTGCCCGAATTCTTTTTAACTAATCCAATTTAAAAGTTTAACTAAAATACATTTTTAAAAATGCATGTTAACAACGCCTAAAACGCTGCGTTGATTACTCTATTTAAAAACTGCAAAATTTTTTTACAATGCGTATAAACAATATTTAACACGACGTGTTGACTACACTATTAACCAGCTTTTCAATTTTTCAGTTAAAAAAACATGTTTGGCGCTTTCTGAAGAAGAAAAGAAGCAGGTCGACAAAATTTTTAAATGTAACCGACAAAACATATTTTTGACCGACCTTAAAAAAAGATTAGATTATATGCTCGTTTTGTATGATGTTTTTTATGTTCACTGATTTATCTTGTTATTTTTTTTTCTGTGTAACCAAAAATATTCCAAGTTTTGGGAAAAGGATAAAATAATTATTATTTAAGCAAGTGAAAGGTTTTATTCGGTTTATGTATGATATAAACCTCGCTATATTTTTAGGTTTTGTCCATCATTATATTTTATGTGTAGATGCAGTACATCAACCATATATTACTTCCAAATCTGATGAGTCGACATTGAAATTCTTTGAGGAAAAGTTAAAGTTAAGCCTTACTTTGAAGGTATAAGATATGTTCAGCACTTTTAATTAAGCCTCTTCCTGTATTTATTTTTTCACTTTCTTAAAGCAACTCCCTTTTAGCGGCGATAGAGCGTGCTAAAATGTTCCACAAAAATATTTGCCATAAAATTTTATTTTGTTGTACATTATAATTCGTACAGCATTATTATGGTAATGACTGATAAAGGTGTTTTTCTTACCGAAAAATAACCTGCCATTCAACATAGCTGATAGTAATTATCATTATTTAATACGTTTATGATGTTTAGAGAGCTTCTTATAATTTTCAGGCGATCTTAAAAATATCTTGTGCAGTCAGTATGTCCAAATTCTGAAATAGCACACCAAGTCACCTAAAACAAAAGCACTGGAAAGGTGTCTTATGAAAAGTTGTTACATCTATTGCGGAAAGGGAACTTCTCTTTGATAGCTGTTGAGAGTACAGGTCAGTCTACTATGGCACAGTGGTTCCAATTAGAAATAAAATCAGTAAAGTGCGACTTTGACCCGCACACGAAGAGTTCCGTACGAATACCTTATATATATGTATGTATATGTCTTTTTTTCGTTTTGGCGATTTTTCGGTTTTTGACGATTTTGTTTAGTTTTGCCGATTTTTTAGTTTTTGGCGTTTTTTTATTTTTGGCGATTTTTGTTAGTTTTGGTGATTTTTTTCGTTTTGGCAATTTTTTCGGTTTTTGAGGATATTTTTAGTTTTGACGATTTTTTAGCTTTTGCGCTTTTTTCCTTTTTGGCAATTTTTTTAGTTTTGGCGATTTTTTTTCAAATTGGCGAGTATTTGTTTTTTGTGACTTTTTGTTGGCGATTTTTTCGGTTTTTGACGAAATTTTTAGTTTTGGAGATTTTTTTTTTGTTTTGGCGATTTTTTATTTGTTGTGCTTTTTTCCTTTATGTGCTTTTCCCTTTTGGCGATTTTTTCGTTTTAGAATTTTTTTTAATTTTGGGTTTTTTTAGTTTAGCATTTGTTTTGCCGATTTTATGTTTTGTTTTGGCGATTTTTTTCGTTTTAGTTATTTACGTTTAGGCGTGTTCCTTGCATTACTTAATGGGATGCTCATTAATAATTAATTTACTCATTAATTATTAATTTTGTTTGTTTCAAGTGTTTAATTATTATGGTTAGAAGATATACATAGCTAAACTTCAATATTACACAACCTGATAGAATACCCTTTTGATTTTTAGTTTATTTTTTAGCATTCACTACTGTTGAATTTAAAATACTCTACTAGCTGTGAAAATTTCAAGAGATTGCCTCTTACGCTTTCCAAGATACAGCTAATTGTCAAAAATACGTAGTCAAAATTACATTAACTGATAGAATACCCTTTAATTTCTATTTTGGTTAAATATTAGTATTAATTGGTGTACTCTATATATGTATAAGTATCTGTATATCAGATTATGGCTCAGAAGATATAGGTAAATTTCCAAATAACATAGCCTGATAGAATACCCTTTGATTTTTAAAATGCTTTTTAGCATTCGTACTGTTGCCCTCAAAATGCTGCACTAACTGCGAAAGTTTCAAGAGTTTGGCCCTTACGGTTTCCAAGCAAGGTACGACTAATTGTCGAAATCACATAGTCAAAATTACATAAACTGGTAAAATACTCTTTAATTTTTATTTTGTTAAAAATTCAGTATTTATTGGCGTAGGCTGTATAATCATACGCTAACTTTGAAAATTCATTTCATTGAAATTTCATTTCCCACTACAGTAGTTTTGATTTAACTGCCTTTTGCTTAAGCCCACTTTTGACTTAACTGCACAAAATTATAAATTTGTGTCACTATTCCTTAAAGTCCCATACAAATTCATTTTTTAAGTGCACTTTTTAAACCTGCACTTTTAAGATAAGTGCCTTAAATTTTTTGGCATTTCAAAACTATTTTTATACAAAAAATCAATCTTAGCTGCATTTTGACTTAAGTGCACAAAATATTTGTTTCCTGTGATTATTCTTCAAAATACTTTTTTAAGTACACTTGGTATACCTGCTCATTTAACATACATATTTTTTGCAGCTTTAAATTATTTTCATATAAAAAATCAAAGTTAACTGCAAACACTAAATAATTGTGTTTGCGTGCACATTAAGGCAGGTAGGTGCATTTAAGCTAACAGCATTTTTGACTTATATGCACTAAAAATCGTGAAAAATTTATTGTGCAGCTAAGTCGAAATTACTGTATTACTAAGTTATCCGTTGACCAAATGACGCCACACAAATGCTCTGAGTCCACTATGACTAGGTATTCAGTAAATCAAAATTTTGTTACCTATTTACAGCTTTTGTAGTTAGTCAAAGCACTTTAGCACAAGCTCGGATGATAATTTCCATGAAAGGAGAGATTTTTCAGAGCTGCTGGGGTATCCGAAAAGATAGCTTGATTGCATTTTGAACATTTTGAAAAATATTTCAATATTTTAAAAAACATTTTTTATTTAATCTTCAGAAATATGTATATTCAGCCCAATCACGAATATTCCCTAGGAATTTCTTTCCTATTCTTTCCCTTTTCTCAAAAAAAATTCCTCGAATTATAAATTCGGCCGGAACAAAATATGAAAAATTGGCATCATTGAATTTCAATGGCCAATGTTTTTGCTTGTTGATATTTTTTTATCTATTTCTTGTGTGCAAAATTTAAGGTGGTTTCATTATAGTATCTGTGTTTTACATCTGACTTGTCTGTTTTGCGATCCAAATATAGCTTTTACAGACGATTTTTAATTTTTGCTTTCACACGTACATGTATAATCACATCTGACATAACCTTAAAGTGCCACCAACACACACTTGTTAATTCAAAACATCTGGGGCCCGTTTCTCAAATTTGACGAAACAGATGTAAAACACAGATGGTATAAAACCACCTTAAGTGACAGCAGCACACACTTGTTAATTCAAAACAGCTAATGTCAGATGAAAATAGAGCACGCTCTAATTGAAAATTTTGTCACCTGACTTTGGTTCTGTAAATTTCTGATGACAGTATTTCAAAAGTTTCACACGGCATGTATAACTTTTGCAGTGGTAAATTTGACAAGTCAGATGTAAAACAGAGATAGTATAAAATCATATTAAGGGTAGTTTTATACTATCTTAAAGGTGGTTTTATACTATATGTGTTTTACGTCTGACTTGTCAAATTTTCCACTGCAAAATTGATACACACAATGTGAAACTTTTGAAATATTGTCATCTGAAATTTACAGAACCATAGCCAGATGATAAAATGTTCAATTAGGGCGTGTTCTATTTTCATCTGGCATCAGCTATTTTCAATTAAGAAGTGTGTGTTGGTGGCACTTTGAGGTTATGTCAGATGTAATTATACATTTACGTTTGAAAGCAAAAATTATAAATCGTCTGTAAATTGACCATTTTGACAGACACGCAAAGTTGCATGTGGGTCGCAAAACTGACAAGTCAGATGTAAAACACAGATAGTATAAAATCACCTTAACTAAACTCCCTCCTGTTTTGCAAGTGAAATTTTTCAGAAAAAAATATTAAGTTTAAATTCATTTAGAATAGCTACTTTTTCCCCAGGGAATTTCATAATATTCATAATAGGAGAAAAGTAAAAAAAACTCGCACGGAATTTTTGTTTGTGATTGGGCTGATTAAGAAATACTGCTAATAATTGATAAGAGATTTTTTGTTTCAGCTTGATCCTTTCCGCTGGAGACTTGCTGCTGAACGCAGACCCGAATTTGATATTAACTCTGATCCCTTTTCGGCTGAATTCTTAAATCGTGAAAATAATTAAGCTACCAGCAACAATTCTTTTAAATAAATTGTTTATTCCAACAAAAAATCCTTTTGTTAACAATAATTGAACTTTTCAGAAGATTTTATTATTAAAAATTCATTACACGCTGTGAAAACAAACTAACATTTATTTTAACTATGGAAATGAAATTCTAAAAATAAGAGATTTATTAACAAAAAAAAAACGCAAATTTATACATTTATTTTGAGATTAATTTTCTGTATAAAACAAAACAAAAATAGTTACTAAAAATATGTAAATAAAAATTATTAAAAAGCAGAAAAACCACAACACGCTAATAAATTGTCACAAATTCATACATACAACATTATTTGTGTAATAGAAGACAAAAAACATGAAATTTTTTTCCAGGGCTGGGAATAAAATTTCAGTTAACGTTTCTGAGGCAGCAAAAAAAAAACAAAACTCCACTTTTACAAATAATACTTTGTTAATTTCTTATTGTGTATGTATGTATATCTTAGGAAAGCAAGACTATTTAAACTTTAAAGAAATGTATATAATCAAGATTAAATCAAAACTTTTATTTATAATTAATGCACGATTCCACGAAGAACATTATCCCGTTGCGCATTTATCTATTAACATACACACATATCGTCATATGAAACGTAAAAGCATCTAAGTGACAAACATTTCCAAATTGGGGTTTTAGTCAATATATATGTCCCCTAAAAATTTTTGGGCTTCTACTGTTATGCTCGGCGGACGTTATAATCAAAAAGAAAAAAACGTAGGTACTATTTCAGAAACTGTTTTCCCTCTCCTGTAAAATTTAAAAAATTGTAGTTACCATGGTTTTACGTTTTCTATGACGATAAAGTATATAAGTATAGTATTTTCAGTTTAAATTAAATATTTTTCAAATTAAACGAAATCTTTTTCAAATTAAACGAAAGCTTTTACAAATTAAACGAAACCTTTTTCAAATTAAACGAAACCGTTTTCAAATTATACGGAACTATATTCAAATTAAACGAAACTTTATTCAAATACAGTAAAACATTTTTCAAATTAAATAAAATAACAAAAAAAAACCAAAAAACATTATCCGTAGCAAAAAAATAAAATCGTAATAAAAATATTATACTCTAGCTGAGCCCGCAAACGTTGTCTTATCCCCAAATGTTTTGTTTTTTTAAACTTCAAATAGGTTTCTTCAAAATAACTCCTCGCCATGGCTACCTATTGGGCCAAAAAATAAAGTTTCGATTAATTTCAAAAAAGTTGCGTTTAATTTGAAAAAGGTTTCGTTAAATATGAAAAAGGTTTCGTTTAATTTGAAAAAGGTTTAATTTAAACTGATAATGGGGCTATTCACATATTACGTAACGCTATTTTCGTTATTACGTAACGCTATTTTCGCTATTTTTCAAACATTTGAGTTTGCAAAACGAAAATATTCCTCAAGTTTCTAATTTATAAGCGTATTTTATAATAATATTCTTAATTAATTTTAGTTAACTACTGATCTCTGTTTAGTTAATTGCTAATATAAGTTCTATTCATAATTCCGTTTTATTAAGTACATCTTATATATCATTACATTTATTATCAAAAAAAATCCTTGCACAAATATAAAAAATAATATATGTACATCTTAAATATTACATGGACTCACCATGCCATACTGTATGTATTTCAAAGAACGATCAAAAATATATATAAAAACTTGTTAACAAATTTATAAAATAAAGCAAAAACAAAATAATATATGTATTGAAAAAAATGTGTAATAAAAAATTTAATAATAAAATTACAAAGCAAAACAACCCATTTTTTCTTTTATTTCTGTGGTCACAAGATTTCAGTTTAAAGTCCCAAAAACTCGCTACCAATAAATCAGGCATTGCAAAAATGGTTCCAATTGGACAAAAAGGGTAATAAATCTATATCTTTTAATAACGTTGAAATTTGGACAACCCTGTTGAAATACACATAGAGCTACAGGATGTTAAAGTTGGCTACATCGGGCATGAAAAACTTTGTCGCCCTCATAAGTTTTGCAACTACGAGTATTGTCCGATTTTAATGAATATAAGCTAGATGTAAAGTTTATAAATAGATAAAGAAAATGCAGTTTACTTTATTCAGATATCTTAAATAATTTAAAGATATTTGGCTTTGAATCTTAAAATTTTGGTTTTTGGCCTCGACTTTGTTCTCTATTTTTTCAATATATCGGGTAATAGCATAGCCAAAATTTTCAAAAAATATATTTTATGATTTTCAACACAATCATTGATAAACATGCAGAAGCAATTTTTAACTTATTTCAATTCATTTAATTGTGAAAAGGAATCAAAGTGAAGACTTTGAAATGAGAGTGAAAAATGGCTAGATTTTGTAAAAAATAGAGCTTAATTCGATTAAATAGTTTCATAGAAGCAGACATTGTCCCCTTCCCCCTCCCGATACTAGTTTTAAAACAACATATAAAGCCTTCTAGACACAGATATGTTTATGTTTTAAATTTTATCAAAATCGGTTGAATAGTTTTGGAGAGGCAGAAATTGCCCCTACCCCTCTTGATCCTAGCTATGAAAATGTGTACAGTAAAATTCGCTCATTTGCACCCTTTTTGTGGACTATAAGGCGAATTGGACTATATCTCGATTTTTATATAAGCCAATTTGTTGCTTATATGCGAATCCCCATATAATTATTTCTTTTAACAAAGAAAAATGAAACTAACGTTAAGAAATTACTTCCTTATTTACTCAATTCTCAAATATTTCAATTAAGATTGCTAAAATAAAAACAATTTCTACTTCAATATGAGTAATATTTTCATAAAATTATGATTACAAAATACTTATATTATTTTTGACTTTTGCATTTTGGATTATATCTTCCATAACTTGCATATATTTAAGATATTTCAAACGAAATCTTGGTGGCGTATAAGCGAAAATTGTTTATAGGATTTATAGATGACAGAAAAACTAACATTTTGGAATATATCGCTAATTTGACTATAAGCGGTGTGGCTTATAAACGAATTATACTGTATAGCGTAAGTGCCCATCTAAATTTTAAATTTCATCAAAATCGGTTAGATAGTTTCGGAGAGGTAGAAATTGCCCCCTGCCCCCTCTTGGTTCTACTTTTGAGAAAATATATAGCCTATGTGTACTTTGAGACGCAGATCTATCTATGTTTTAAATTTCATCAAAATCAGCTTGATAGTTTCGGAGAGGCAGAAATTGGCCGCCAAGCCCTCCTGATCCTAGCTTTGAAAAAATGTATAGCTGATGTGCCTGTCTAAATAGGGAACTATCTATATTTTAATATTCATCAAAATTGGCTTGATAGTTTCGGAGAGGGAGAAATTGCGACCTAGTTTTGAAAAATTGTATAGCCTATGTGTTCTTTTAGACGTAAATCTATGACGATGGAAGTGTAGCGGCTTCCGAAAGTGGCGCTACTCTGTTCTGCTGTGTACGTTGAAAAAATTAAGTTGATGTTAATTTTTCCCTTGTTCCTTGGAATATTAATCATGCCCAATTCTTTCTGAATATAACGTTACGAACCTTAGCCTAATAATCAATTTGGATTCACAAAGCAAATACGTTCGAAATAATCATACTAATAAGCAATTAGCTACTGGCTTGAGCTTTTCACATGTTTACATGTTCATATATACTTAAGTATAAAATCAAACCAAAAAAGTTTGTCTTGAGTAGAACAAAAAATCAGAAAAATGGGAATGAAGAAATATAAACCGATGGCAACGCTGGAAAAGTGCACTTTAATATCAGCTTGAGAGTGATTTAATTCTCGTATTCAATTTTCACGAAAAAGTTGTATATATAAGAATTAAAGTCACATTCAACAGAGCCACCTGACAAGTGGTGATAAGCAAATACACGTGAGCACTGACGATGGAAGTGTAGCGGCTTCCGAAAGTGGCGCTACTCTGTTCTGCTGTGTACGTTGAAAAAATTAAGTTGATGTTAATTTTTCCCTTGTTCCTTGGAATATTAATCATGCCCAATTCTTTCTGAATATAACGTTACGAACCTTAGCCTATTAATCAATTTGGATTCGTAAATCTATTTATGTTTTCAATATCATAAAAATCAGTTGGATAGTTTCGGAGAGGCAGAAATTATCCCCTTGCCCTTCTCTTGGTTCTAGTTTTTAAAAAATATGAAGTCTGCGTGTCTTTTTAGATGCAGTTGTATCCATGGTATCAGTATATACATATATAAGACATATATCCGCGCTGTTAGCAATTTCTGATTAATTTTAGTCACTTTCGCGATCTATCTGTTTTTCCGAGATTGTGTTGTTCGGATAAATTTTAGGGATTGATTCCGATTTCGCGACTTGTGGCGAATTTTTGCAAGTTTTCATCTTCTTTGCAGCTTTTGCGAGTTTTAAACAATATTATACTTTGCTATTATGCCTCAGTTAGCAAGTTTTTGCGAGTTTTCGCCATTTTTACGATAAGGTTTAATTTGGATTTTATTTTTCATTTTGCCTTATAAATACTTTTATTGTTATCCAATGGATTTCTAATGGAGAGGCTTAGTGCAATAACTCGATATGCCACAAAAACAAAATATGGAATAAATCGACTTTTAAGTTTAAACAGAATTTTAAATTGTATGGTTTTTGGAATTTTCTACTTTAAATACGCAGCATAATTGGTGGTAAAATACTAGAATTTATTCAAAACTTTCTATAGGATGCAAAGCTATGGCACCTAGCAAGGAAATGAGCACATAAAACCAATTTTTGATATCATGTGGCTTACCGAGTTATTGCACTAAGCCCTTCAATTGTATAAAGGTATAGAAAAATAAAATAGATTAGTATCGAATATAAATTATTTGCTGGGTTTTGTATAATGTTTAAAGCCTACTATGCTTATTTTTGAAAATCATTGTGAATTCTCAAATGGTTTTTGAGAGTTTGTACATAAGATAAAGGGTTTGTAACTGTTCAAAATTGTGTTTGAAGTCTACTGACGATTTGGCAAAGCACCAGTGAAATGCATATAGACAATGCTTAAGCTCCAGCAAATAAATTTAATTTAAAGTTAAATACATAGTACAAAATTTTCATGGCACAAAAATTTTACAAACACAGTAAGTGGCAACGCTGCTAAGACCATGTTCAATTTTGTCACTAATGCTAACATGCTGCCTATTTTTCATTATACGTAATGCCGTTAATGTTTTTGTAATTAGGGGACCATAACACATCAAACAATACAAAGCGTATTAATAAGAAGTGGCCGCATTAGAGCAAAAACAACTGGCATTCACCAATCTGTCATGTTAAATGCATACATAAAAAGTTGTTGTTTAGTTTTTTTTACATAGAGTTTGACACTTTGGTGTAGTCAGCTGATGATAATTTTTACTATTAGGGCCACCTGGTATCAATTCGCCTTGAAAAAATACAGGTGTCATCGAAGGTCATGACAAAAGTTTAATTTTGTTGTATAGTGTCATCACATGCTGTGTCCGTTATAGGCTTTTTACATCTACCCACATCTTTCATCAATTCGCCAATATGTTATCATCTTCCCATATATATGTACATCTTTCAAAGATGGTCTTATCTCATTACGTTTTATATTACATCTTTCGATAATTTTAGTGTCATCACTAGCAAAATGACATTAGAATGGAACAAAAATAAAAAAACATGTGTATGAGCCAGTGATAGAAAAGTTGATACGATCGTACTTTCTTATACTATTTGATATTAAAAAGTGGTGGCATGCAAGAACGTCTATGGAAATAATGACCATGGACGTTATTTTCACGTTGCATAGCAAAAAATCTTTACTCAGCGAAGCCACTATTCGACATACTCAGATGAGAAAATCCTTAAGACCAGCCGAAGGCGGGCTAGAAAAAAACATTTTAGTTTGCGAAACCAGTACACCGGATATTATATTCTTTACGAAATGGAAATAGTTCCCATGTACATTTTTTATGTGAAAAAATGTCCACGGACATTATTTCCATGAACGTTATTGCATGCCACCTAAAAAATACCATGTTATTCCACTGACTCACTTGACTACTCTCCAAATAATATCACTGCTGTATATAAATTCATTCGCTTATTGCATATTTTCTAATTTTTTAATACAATTGAACATTACTGAATGCCTCAAATTCAATATAGCCCGCTCAAATAAGGTAAAAAATTGCTAAAGCTAAGATCCTACTATCGGCGTAGTGTACCGATTTTCGTCGGCGCCCGCAATAAACACATCTGTAAAAACCCCGTATGATCTTTTATATCAACTAAGACTGAGGCAACAATTGCGTTTTCAAAACGTACTTTGATATTTATAAGCCTTATAAGCTAGCTTTGAGGACTACATTCGCCTCTCTCATGCTTATCTACAACATAGTCGCTCATACTGGCACCAGAGTTTCGAACATTATTCGGCTCGTATATGTATACAGCCGAATGAAAACCAATGTACTCACTAAAGAGTAACAACAACTTCATTCGGTTGTATGAGAGCTTGTTATTTTTTTACGTTGTTGTTTTTCTTTTTAATAGGCATACAATGGAATACTACTAACACATACTCATAAGCACTAATGCTAAATTAAAACCTCACTTCTCTCGATGGCCAGCACTGATCTACAATAACTGATATAATACTTTATAATAGCATGTAATGCCCATAAACTATAAATTAAGCTCGAAAAATCGTAAACTTGCGTTTTTAAAATGTCCGTAATTGCTCTGCACTAGTAATAAGGCCATTTAAAATTATTGCTTTAATAGATATGACTTTATTGCGCTGGCGAAAATCGGTACGTTGCTACTATAGCACGATCTTCGCTTAAGTCTTTGAACTTGATATAAGAAACTGCAATTTTTATATACTGGTGATGGAAATTTATCGTGATTGACAGTGAAACCGAACTTAAGTTCGAATAAAATGGTCTGAGCCTCGAAAAATTTTTATAAATCGGCGTGATTTGAAATCGATCGATTTCGCACGTAATCTGTAGTTTCAAATAATCTGTAGAATAAAGAATTCCTTCTAAAGTTTGATTTTCTAAGGAATTTCTAAGGATATTTGGGTTTATTAAACTTAGTAATTTACAGTTACGATCAAAATCAAAGTTTTCGTATGAAAATAAACATTTCTATATAAAAATTTACACAAAGCCTGGGGCTTACGTATTTCAACTACTCGATGATATAAGCACAGGTCGCCTCGCCAGCCCATGTGTTTATTTTCGCCCCTCGTAATTTTAAATGAATTTTTTGTTTATTATTTTTTATGTATGAATTACATGTTAAGTTTTGTATCTATTGTTTAATTGTTGGACTTCAATTTCAAATATATGATTGATACATGTAAAAATTTATTGCGGTTCATTTTTATATGATTACCCAGTGAACACATGACCTAATTTTGATATCACTGGTAAATCATAGCTCGGTAATCAAATATTACGTAATTTTGATCTACCAGTGATATATGTACATTGTGACTAAGGTATGATATACGGATAAATTATTTAATTTAAAATAAATTCTAATATTAAATTCTAAAATAATTTAATAAAAAATTAAGTTTCGATTGTAAAAAATGTAATTGGAAAAAATTTCCAAAAATACAGCAAACTAAACAATGGAAAACTGTAGGAAACGAAGAGAGGTTATGAGTTATGTCCAGGCAGGACTATAATGCTATTAAATGGCATTTAAGACGGAAGAAAAATGAATGCCAAAATAACAGGATATTTCTTTAACATCCGACTAAGAAGCCAGATGAATTTAAATGCAGCCTGTTAAATGTATGTATATTAGTGAAAGTATGTATGTACGATACAACTGCCTATGAAGAATACTTCCAAAATTTGTCCATAAAAATGTTCAATGTTTAGAACGTTTCGTTTAGCAATGTAAGGGAGGTTCTTATGTATGAAATTCATATATTTATATGTGGTTTGGAGTAATAAAGAAAATATAAATTTATAATAAAATAAAAGATCATTATAATGTCAGGTTACCATCAATTTTGTGTCATTTCATGTCAGTACCTGATGTACCTAAGTGCGAAACTATGAGTCATATATGAGTCAATAATGAGTCATTTCTTATGTAAGGTATGACATTTCATGATATCATTCTGACGTCAGAATGATAAAAATGTGTTCACTGGGTAGTTCTTGGAATATACATACATATAAGCTTTTGTTGTACATTCGTTTGTGGTATGTATTATAAATGTCCTGGTCGACGGGTTCAGACTTCTTGCAGCCCTAACCTAGGACCACCCCCAACCTTCCGGATAAAAATTAAAAAAATAAATATGTACATACTGTTACGAAATGAAAATGCAGATTCAAATGTAACGACACAAACTGACAACCCGATCATTATCTGCTTTATACCCCTAAATCACTGTAATAAAATCAAAACCTGGCAACCAAGTACCACAATTAAGCTTGGCATCACTCGACAACTGCCAATAGAATTCAAAATAACGGAAAATGGAAGTTTCCGGAATCTTCAGGAAACGGTAGCTAGAACTTTCAAGATTATTCGAGACTGCTTAATCGCAATTACAAACAGTGACATTAAACTTAAACTGCAAGAGATGTAGACTTGATGACAGCGTAATTTGTTAAGTTGCAAGCATTAGAATATGTGTGTGTGCGAAGATAAACAAACAGAAGAATAATCTCATGCATCTACACACGCACATACATTGCACCATAGCAAGACCAAAATGATCATGCCGTACACTTAAAGATGAAAAGAGACCTGAATTACAGTACAGTTAAAGATAAAGAGAGACGGCTGTATTCCAGAAAGTTAGCGAAGTTACCAGAAGGTTTTATAATTTACTATATAAGGGGAGGCTGCCAGACGACAAGAAGAAGTGTGTTTTTAAACTTAGACGAGTAAACATCGCCAAGAATAGTTAGTGTGTACATCGCGTTTAGTTGTACGTGTTTTTAAAGTAATAAATAAAGTGTTACTGAGAATTTATTTGTAAAATAAATATCCGTGTTTTATTTTATTGCAATTCAACGAATCCTGTGAAAATAATAAAACCGTTTTTATGTAAAGGACTAAAAACGTAACAATACATATATGTATATGAGTTCATAATTCCTAGTAATAATAACATACATATCCCAGTGAGCACATTGATGTCATTCTGACGTCAGCATGATATCATGAGAGGTCATACTTTACATAAGAAATGACTCATAGGTGACTCATAATTTCGCACTTAGGTATATCAGATGCTGACATGAAATGACACAAATGTGATGTTAGCCTGACATCATAACGATCTTCGTTTAGTGAATTTACATACCGATAACGTAGTAATAATCTTTTATTTTATTATAAAATAATATTTGTTATCACTTCAAACTAGACACGAACACGAATCCCGGATGTCCAACACGCACGCCCAACATTTTCAAAACACGAACACGACATAACACGCACGAAATCAAATCAAAAACAAAAAAATAACACTTTTTTATATTCAAAGACATATTTTTCTTCTATTTTAACATTTCATGTTCTATTTGTATTTTTATTTACACATTTTTGTTGAGAAACAGTAACTTATCAAGATTTTCGCTCAATAATCTTGTGCGGCAAGATTCTGCATTCATACATATTTTAATCTGTTTGCTCAACACGACACGAACACAAACGAAATCAGATTTTTTGTCACGAACACTTCGTGTTGCCGTGCGTGGTCGTATCACGAAAAAAACGACACGCGCCCATCTCTACTTCAAACCACATACATTTAAATTTAATTTATTAGACGATCCATTACATTGGAAAACATAATACGAAATTTTTCACTAAATTTGCACTAATATTCATACATACTTATACATCTTAACAGGCTGCATTTCAATTGATCTTGTTTCCTGCAGGCTTCCATATTTTGATTTGCTATTTTAGAAAATATTTATTTACATTTTTACAATTGAAATTTAATTTTTTATTAAATTATTTTAGAATTTCAAATTTTTATTTGTTTAAAATGGAATCATTTATATATATCATATTTTAGTCACAATGTATATCACTGACAAATCAAAATTACGTAAAATTTGATTACATAGCTATGACTTATCAGTGATGTCAAGCCTAGGTCATGTGTTCACTGGGATGTGTAATTTTTTTATCTAACGCTTCGTTTCGGTGTTACGGTGTTCAAAACTTTTTAAATTAATCATAGCTATCGTAATATGAAACCTGTGCTCATTACATCAAAGTGCATTAAAATACGTTTGGTCGAAATTATGTATGACCACATACATAATTTGAGCCGAATCAAATGTATGGTATATTTGTTCTTTTCAACAGAAATTCTAAAAAAACAAAAATTTTGTTACTCTACGGGTCGAAAAAGTAGCCTAAAAAATTTTTTGAATCTGAAATGAAAATACAATTTCCCATCCCTGGTGAGAGCCATTTTCATATGTATGTATGTAAATTTATACACATAATTCAAAATGAGTGGTACATGATATAAATAGTTATTTAACACGAGATTTTATTAACTAAAAACATTAATTATTGTTTTTGTTATGTTAAATCGCAAACAAATAATTTGTTGTTTTTCTTAATAAGATTAAAGTATAAATTTATTAAGCACAATATGACTTTTCATCAAACACGCGAAAATAAATATAATGACAGATGGAAGAAGAAAGATGTTGCATATGTAAACATGTTTTTTTTAATTTTCAAAATTTTCCACGCATTCCTCTAAAATGTGGGTGTGTGTAAAAAGGCTATTAAAACTAGTTTTACAAAACCTCACGCGAATTTTTTTTAGTGTATCACATGTTGAGTTTTGGTTGTGTTCACGACAATAACAAATAATTCTCTATTTACAAATAAAATTCTCTATCTACAAATTTCTCTCCAGAGACCTGCGCTGAGCGATTTAGTCGACGGCGGCGGCTCGTGAGAAAATCGGCGGCGGCGGCTCAAATTCGGCCTCTGCCGGCTGAGAACAAACAACACAAAATCGAATTTAAGATAAGTAAATAACAATATTAATAAAAAAATTATTATTACATATTGTACAAGGACAATAGGCAGCTGTTTTTCAGGCGAAGCCAAACTTTTTTCGGCGGCGGCGCGACTGCCTAAAACTATCGGCGGCTCGGCTCAATCGGCTGTGAGCCGTCACGGCGCAGGTCTCTATTTCACTCCCATTCAAAATTTCAATAATTTGACAATTATAAAACAGCAAATTCAGTTCCGCGTGTTTTTCGTAAATTATAACAATTCTGTTGAATATTAAACAATTTTAACAGAAAAGCGTAACAAAAAAGAAATCAAAATGAAAAACGGTAGTGAAATGGAAATAGATAAGAACCTGAAAGAGAAACAACGTGATAGCAGTGTTATATTTCGGCGCAATCGTTCCTTGGGGTATGTTAGCAATCATATTCCAGCCGTGGTGCGTTATATACAAAGACGGAAGGATAATTTGATAACAACATGTATTGGACGTTCATTTCAAGTCTACACATCAAGCCATTTTCGTTTGCTTCATGTCAGCGGCCAACATCCAGATGAAATCACCGCAATGGCTACAGATCGTTTTCATATTTACACAGCTTGCAATAAATGCATTTATGCGTGGCGTGCTGGCAAGCATATAAGCCATATTTACAGGGGTCACACTAAAAATGTTCATCTTCTTTTGCCCTTTAGTAAGCACTTAATTGCCGTAGATGAGGCGAATGTAATAATTGTTTGGGATATTACCCAGGAGGAAGTATATTTGGAAGTTAACTTTAATGCAGAAGAATTTCAAATATCTGCCATTGCTCATCCCCCAACGTATGTCAATAAAGTTATACTGGGTTCAAAGCAGGGTCAGTTGAAGATTTTAAATCTAAAAGACAATCGTTTGATCTATACATTTAAGGGTCACTCGAGTCGTGTGACGTGCATAGAGCCTGCTCCAGCTATAGATGTGGTAGCTGTTGGTCATCAAGATGGCACTATTGTTCTTATAAATTTGAAATTTGATGAAACCCTAATGGAATTTAAGCAAGATTGGGGTTCTGTATCGAAAATTACATTCCGTACAGACGGACCACCAATTATGGCTTCTGCTAGTACAAATGGTTATATTGCATTTTGGAATTTGGAGGAAAAAAAGGTAAGCTTTTATTTAGCGAATTTAGATACATATATATTTATTTATGAAACCCTGTACGTATTAATAGATTGCCAGCCAACTACAGGCTCATGAAAACTCTGTCACAACTGCCATATGCATGCCAAACGAACCACTAATACTTACAACATCTCCTGATAATTCAATGAAGTTATGGATTTTTGACTTATCGGATGGAGGAGCACGCATGCTGCGCATACGCGAAGGACATAATGCTCCACCTCTCTGTATTCGCTATCATGGCAGTAGTGGTCGAACTATATTATCATCTGGAGAGGATAGTTCTTTAAGAGCTTTTAGTACTATATCGGAAACTTTGAGTAGAAGTTTGGGCAAAGCTAGTTATAATAAAAAGGCTTCGAAAAAGAAAAGTGAGTATTTAAAAGGGCATTAAAAAATTAAATGTGTAAATTGCTTATATTTTTATAGATCGTTTCCAGCAGGACAATCACATAATGCCACCAATCATAGAGTTTACAACAGAATTAACACGTGAAAAAGAGTGGGACAATATAGCGGCAATACATATTGGTATTATACAAACAACAACTTGGTCATTTCACAAAAATCGTATGGGTGAACATCATTTAATACCAGAAAAATTTACCAATAAAAATCGAGCAGACTTTAAGACTGAAACGACATGTGTTACTCTTACACATTGTGGTAATTTTGTTATTATAGGTGAGTGGGCCAGTAAAAATTAAAAAAAAAAATATCCGCCCCTGTTATGTAAACCGAATCCAAGTAAATTTCTCGTTTTCCAAAAATTAATAATGGCCCCATTGATGTATTTTAAATATACAGGCATGCTCTGAAAATCAAATGGCTTTAAATCACATGTGATTTTAAAATCAATAATTGTCATGCAGATATTTGTTCATTCTTTTTTTTATTTTTCTATTGTGTGGAGCATCAAATATCATTTCTGAAAGCAAATTATCGTATATGATTTTAAAAACGTCTGCAGGAGACCATTATTGAATTTAAAATCACATGTGATTTAAAACAGTGTGATTTTCAGAACATGGTTGATATATAAACAATTAATTTCAGATATGATATTTCAAGTTCTAAAAAAGAGAAAACTGCAAAAAAATCTGAAAAAATTTTGCTATTAGTGGATTTAGTTTTTCTAAATCGAGTCGTTTTAAATCGACTCGGTTTATAGAACAGGCAGATTTATTTAATTTGTTTGTAATCAACAGGTTATTCAAGTGGGGACGTAGAACGTTTTAATATACAGTCCGGCTACCACAGAGCTAGTTATGGTACACCGGCTCATAATGCCGCTGTACGTGGAATAGCCTGCGATAATTTGAATCAGATGGTAATTTCTGGATGCAGTACCGGTTTATTGAAGTTTTGGCATTTTAAAGAAAATGGTAAAAGAAATTCTTAGTTTTTTTCTATGTTAAGTAAAACATTTTCATGGAAATGAATGATAGTGGCTATTTTGATGCAGCTGTCGTTAATCAGAAAATTTTTCACTTCCATGGAATCTATTTTTAACAAATCAAAATTTTACTAAAACATTAAACATTTCAAAATTATAATTTGTTTTCTTTAGCTGATAAACCTTTTGCTCTAAAGCAGTTTCAAGATGGTATTTCAATAATACGTTGTCATCGCGAAAGTGCCATGATTGCAGTCGCCTTAGTTAACTTTACAATAGTCGTCATTGATATGGACACCAAAGCGATGATACGAAAATTTGAAGGCCATTCAGCAAAGATAAATGATGTTACATTTAGCCCTGACAGTCGTTGGCTGATATCAGCCTCTATGGATGCAACCATTAAAATTTGGGACATACCATCATCATACATGATTGATCATTTTAGAGTAGAGAAGCCTTGCGTGTCTCTAACTATGTCACCAACGGGAGATTTTCTAGCCACTGCCCATGTCAACAATTTGGGCATTTATTTGTGGGCTAATAAAATGTTATTCAATCAAATATCTTTGCGCTCCATTAATCCTAAATCGGAAGCACCATATGTTGGACTACCCTCAAACGTTGTTGATGAATTAAGTTTAGAGGAAACAGTGGACGAACTTTCTGTTGATGTTGATACAGAGCTGGAATTGGGTGAAGAAATCGCATTAAAATATGAAACTCCTGAGCAGTTATCCAAGGAATTGATTACAATGTCGGGTGTGTCGGTTTCTAGATGGCAAAATCTTTTAGATTTGGAAATAATTAAGAAACGCAACAAACCGAAAGCACCGCCCAAGGTGCCAAAACAAGCTCCATTCTTCCTACCTACAGTGGCAGGTTTAGAAATAAAATTCGATGTGAACGCAACGAAATCAGATGACGAATTAGATTCACGGGTTCTTCAAGCGAGTTCCTTTAACAATCTGACAAATTTCGGAAAATTATTAGAAGCTTCAGCCGACACTCAAGACTATGAAAAATGTGTGCAACATATTAAACTATTAGGACCTTCAATGATTGACTTTGAGGTGAAATCTTTACATCCGATTGGTGGAGGGACGGTTAAGGCAATGGTAGCATTTTTGAAAACCCTACAATTCATGTTTCAATCAAATCAAAATTTTGAACTTGCCCAATCATATTTAAGTGTATTTCTGCGCTCGCATGGTTTAAATTTACTAGAAATTCCAGAAGTTATGGCTAGTTTGGAAGAATTGTCAGAAGTGCAAGAAACAACGTGGAAAAAACTGGAGGAAAAACTTATGTATGGCATGGGAGTGGTAGCAGCCTTGAGAAATTTTGTACAATAAATGAAAGAGTAGTTGGAATTGTAACAAAGTTTTGCTAAATGTTAATAAATTCTTTTATAAAAAATGTTCCAACATAAAAGAACAAGATTCGCGAATAAAGATAAAAAATAGAGTTCGATTAGCTGTATATTTTTTATTTTCTTTCGACGCTATTCTAATGTCACGTACGCAGTGCAAAAACATTATTTGTCTACGTCATTTGAATTTGACCGGTCACAACTGTTTCAAAATAAAAGTTTAAAGCAGATACTTGTCGCAAACAAATATTAATCGACATTTTTTTCAACTTGGTGTAATAAAAGTTTTATAAGCATTTAAAGTTCGTCACGTTCGCTATTGTACTACTACAAATGTAACTAAATGCAAATGAAAAATGGCGAAATTTCCATCAAATTTCAAAAATAAAAAACTTCATCCACTTTCATATTATGATAGTCAGCATATCGAGTGGTAACCGCCAAAAAATCTTAAGCGATATGCTTTTCGAAAATCGTTTTTGACGAAAATCGATTATTTACGATAATTCGGACAATCTGTCAGTTTCAAAGTCATGTCAATTATCGTTACGGAAATACAGCAAAAGAAACTTTAGCTTAAATCAGAGTGCAAACTTACAAAATTTGAGTGACAGTCTAAAATTCGTAATTTTTTAAGGATACTTTTGACTGTTCACTCAACCGTAAAAATTTTTGTGGTTGACTGTTGACTGACGAAATTTGCGTCCACACCATCAACGAAGCCAAAATTTGAGCAAAACTGTAACTCGTGTTTGCTAGTCTGTATCTGGCTTAAGAGCATTTTTCATATAAATTTTTAATTTGTTTACATATGTATTTTTGAAACTGCAGTGTCGCTTAAGTTAAAATTTTTTCAAGTAGAGCAAAACTAGTGTCAAAAACTGCAAGGATATCAATGAAACAGCTAAGAGCAGCTTGCTAAGGACGATAGTTACTAGTTTTAAAATAATTTGATTTAATTAGATGATATTTCCTGACATCAACAATATCTTAACCCCCACTAATATGCGTTGTCTTATAGGAAATGCATTAAAACTATTAACATTGCATATAACAGTCCACTATAATCCTATATAGCCAATATTAAGGATCTACATCGATTTAAAATAATTAAAAAGTATTTTTGTAAAATTTGCTTTTTTGGCGGTTACCACTCGATATACATATATGTAGGGATGTAACCGATTCCGATACCGATATATCGGCGATACTTCAGATTTTCCGATACATCGGTATCGGCGATATTTTACTGTCGATACGACGATGCTTTTAAAAATTTTTTTACAGTTTTTTTTAGCAAATTAATTTTTTGCTAATTTTACCCTGAATTCAAATTCAATTCGTTGTTTTTTAAATCTTATTCCTAGCAAAAAAAAGGACACAAGAAATCGCTATAAAATACGCTTTATATGAAAATATAAAAATGGGTAAGTTTTCAAGCAAGTTGTTGCAAAAAAATACGCAAAATTTTAGAAAATCGGAATTAAATAAAATATAAAATTTTTCTTTTGACGATATTAACATGAAATATAAGTCAAAACAAAATCTTTTATATATGCACGGAAATCTTAATGCCTTTCGACACTGTTCAAAAATTTAAAATCGGTGCAGAAACAACGCAGTGAAATTTGTTTTTGTCCGTGAAGTCCCAAAAAATCGTTTTTTATCGATAACTTCCGATTTTGAGGGTGTGATGCAATTTTTCAAAATGGAAAAATTATCTACTCAACTAGACCTACAAGCCCTACTAAGTCGTTGTTCACAAGTAAAAAAAACATGCCATGTTGTAACAGCGTGTAATTAAGCTATTAAGTTATTTAGAAGAATATTAGTTTATAAATCATTTAAAAAATCGATTTTTTTAAAAGCATGGCGAGTATTTTTTAAAATTATAAAGGAATTACAAACTTTTACTTGCTTTTCTACTAATTATCTGCATATTTTTAATATAGATTCTTTGGAAGCAATGAAAATGTAGTTCCTTAAAAATTACTTCCAATTTTTTATACTGGGTTAATATTAATTTTAAATATTAATAGTCTCTTACACTGTAATTTTGTATAATAAAAAAATTGCCCTTCTTGAGTTTTACTAGATTTCCCATAGAAAACGAAATCTACTTTATAAGTAGATTTGGACGAAATCTACTCAAAATCTAGTATTTCTATTTTCTTTTTACTACCCTGTAGCTACGCTCTACAAACATTTTCTAATAAAAGTGTGTGCATTAGCTAAGGTGGCACTTGTTGGGTTTCAGTATAAGATAAATTTCAGTCAAAAAAAGGACACAAGAAATCGCTATAAAATACGCTTTATATGAAAATATAAAAATGGGTAAGTTTTCAAGCAAGTTGTTGCAAAAAAATACGCAAAATTTTAAAAAATCGGAATTAAATAAAATATAAAATTTTTCTTTTGACGATATTAACATGAAATATAAGTCAAAACAAAATCTTTTATATATGCACGGAAATCTTAATGCCTTTCGACACTGTTCAAAAATTGAAAATCGGTGCAGAAACAACGCAGTGAAAATTGTTTTTGTCCGTGAAGTCCCAAAAAATCGTTTTTTATCAATAACTTCCGGTTTTGAGGGTGTGATGCAATTTTTCAAAATGGAAAAATTATCTACTCAACTAGACCTACAAGCCCTACTAAGTCGTTTTTCACAAGTAAAAAAAACATGCCATGTTGTAACAGCGTGTAATTAAGCTATTAAGTTATTTAGAAGAATATTAGTTTATAAATCATTTAAAAAATCGATTTTTTAAAAGCATGGCGAGTATTTTTTAAAATTATAAAGGAATTACAAACTTTTACTTGCTTTTCTACTAATTATCTGCATATTTTTAATATAGATTCGTTGGAAGCAATGAAAATGTAGTTCCTTAAAAATTACTTCCAATTTTTTATACTGGGTTAATATTAATTTTAAATATTAATAATCTCTTACACTGTAATTTTGTATAATAAAAAAATTGCCTTTCTTGAGTTTTACTAGATTTCCCATAGAAAACGAAATCTACTTTATAAGTAGATTTGGACGAAATCTACTCAAAATCTAGTATTTCTATTTTCTTTTTACTACCCTGTAGCTACGCTCTACAAACATATTCTACTAAAAGTGTGCCTATTAGCTAAGGTGGGCACTTGTTGGGTTAGAGTTTAGGATAAATTTCAGTCAAAGTATTTATTCTTGGATACGAAATCTAGAAAAATGTCAAAAAAGGTTAGTGTAAACGATATAGATTTCGAAAAAGATTTCAAATCAAATCTATTAGATTTCGAGACAGTGTAAATGCCCTATTACTGGATTTGTCAAAATCTTGTTGTGCATGGGAACTACAACTCTGATTTTTTTCATATTGTACTAAAAAATAAACCGCATGAGGTTTGTGTATTTGCTATTAAGTTTATCCTCTAGCTATTTTGGTTTTCAAACTTAATTTTTCTATGTAGTTTGACATTGAAATTTAAAAAATTCCCAAAAAATTTGGTGTAAACGGTATAGATTTTAAAATAGGTTTCAATTGAAATCTACTAGATTTCGCTCTAGTGTAAATGTAGTATTACCTTATCTGCATTACTTAAGGAGGCTCCTAAAGTTTAAATTTTTAGAAAATCGTAAAAAAATTTACCCCTACAGCACCTGGGATGCCCCTAGACGGGCCAAATGTATGTATGACTCTCATTAATTTTCGAGACCTTAAATTTTTCTGAATATACAAAGTTCAACTCAAAATATGTGGACTTGAAAATGAAAAACAATATCAGACATGAAGCTGCTTACATAACCTGTAAAATGCCATTAAATGGCTGATGTTTTGTGACATATATTTATTCTTGGTGGTTGGATTTATGTGATTTTTGGTATTTCGGAAAGATAAAATTTAAGAAAAGGAAGAAAATTAGTTACATAGGTTGATCAAAATGAAAAATGGTAAAAAATCTAAATTTGTTTAAGATTTCTGTCGCTTTGAACCACCTCTAAAAATTTTTCAATCGGTCTGAAATTGGTACACAAGTTTTTAGACTATTCGAATATTATTATTGAATATAGGTCCACCCTAATGTACATAAGAGCTTAAATATATTTGAATGTCAATATATTATAACTTCTCTTGTAGGTTTATAAAAAAATTTGGAACGATTTCCGTCATCCCACGTCAAATTTGGTTTATAAAAGAACTATATTTACTTTTATTGATTGCATAAGGTCAATAACTAATGGGAAAAACAAGTACACATCCACTGAAAAGGGTTTGCCATCATATTAATAAATTTATGGGAATTTATGTAAACATTCTGCAGCAAGAGTTCAAATAATTTGTAAATACATAGCGAAATATATATATTTCCCGTAAGAAACTATTTTTCTATGTCCATTTACAGTTTTGCGATAGTTATGAATAAATTTTAAATATGTACTAAAAAAAATCTTCAAGGAATAAAAATTCTGCTTTCGCAAATTAGCTGCAACCCCTATTAACGAATAAATAAATAAATAAAAGATATTCTTTAATTATCGAGGACGACCCCTTTGCTTTGACGGCAGTAACCACAGTGACTCATAAGCCATAAATATGACCATAACAAATATCTATTAACTTTGTTAAAAATTGTTTAAAACTAATAAATCAGTTAAAAATATTACAACTACATCTAAGGTTAGTACTGTAAGAACTAACAGACATAAAACAAACAACAGATTGTTTCAGTGTTGAGGTCAATGTAAAACATTTTTCAACAATTTTTTATTGAGTTTCAAAATTAATTGCCATACGTGTGACAAAATGAAACATCAGCAAGTTGTGGTAGACTACTGGACCATGTTGAAAACATCATGTACCTGTCTGTTGCTGGCCATTTCCGGTTATGTACTTATCAAGTATGTTTTAAAAGTAAATACATATATGTATAGAGAATTAAGTCTAAGATTAACTTTAAATTATTAATTGTGTATCAAAGGATGGTGCAAACAATATTTTATCTGCCCGACTATTTGAAAAATAATCAGAAACGTTTAGAAGAATTAGCAGCTAAATATGATTTGGATTTGGAAAAAGAAATAGCAGAGGCGGAAATGAAAAATGATGAAGAGGGATTAAAGCAAAAGGAAAAAACAAGTACACAAACTAATGACTCTAAAGATGATGACGTGGTCAATGAACCTAAAAAGGTCAAATAGTTAAAAGATCCGAGGCAGTGGCATTTTTATACTCAGTTTAACTTATTTTATTACAAATTTTAATAAAAATAATAATATAACATTGTCTACATATCATATAACTAAGAAATGTTAAAATATTACTTACATTCATTTCTTCGGTTTTTAATTAATCTCCACTACAACTGGCATGTCTTCAGGATCTTCGTCTAACAAACCTTCAAATACCCAATTCATAGATTTATGCAATTTGTTAGATAAAAACTCTGCACTTTTACGCAAACCACTTAGATTTAAATTCAAAAGCAACGAACGTATATCTTTATACACTGTATTACGTTCTGAGGGTTCCATAAGTTCTTCTGGCAGGTGGGGTAATTGATGAACTAATACTTCACTATATTTCATGAATAACAGCCGATAATTGCTAACAGCCTCTTCGGAATGGGAAAGCAAAGCCAATACTTTACGCCAATAGGTTAAAGACTCAACCGAATGTCCGACCAAAAAGAAAGCAAAGGATATTTGAATCTCCTGTATTATGTCTTGCGGTTGATTAAAGTTTCTTAGCAACTCTTCACACGCTTGTATGCAATCTAAAGAGTGTTTAGATATTTCGGCGGGGGTAGAATGCGCCGGTATACGGTTTGGTACGCAGCAAAATCTAGGAGCCGTCCCCTCGACAGGTCTTAATTGAGGTAAAAGGTCATTTTCATCAATTGCTAATTTAGCCGTCATAGATGGGTGGGTCGCAACTAAAGGACCTCTGGGTCTTTCCACATCTGGACACGATAATAACTCCACATTTGTTCTAATTGTACCTAAGACGGGTGTACACCTTTCTACACATGGCTTGGTAATAGTATCGGTAAGTTTGCGCCATTCACTATAATAACGAAAATCATATGGCGCCAAAAATGTGTCCAGCACTTTTAAATTGTCTTTCAGTCGTTTTTTCTCAAGTTCAGGTTCGGCAATTTGTCTTTCTCTTAACTCTTCATTTTTAGCATCCCATTCCTTTACAATCAGCTCTTGCTCTTGAAAGAAATGCTTAAACCCAACCCTAGGGGCTGTGTCTCCATATGGTCCAGTAGCTGCACACCAAACATAATGAGGTCCCGGTGGTATCATCTTGACTCCTCGAAAATTTTCACCAACTACGTACGAACACAGGTCTATGCCGAATTCAGTGCCCTTAGGAACGCCGGTAATAAACAATATAGCTCCCTCGTTGAAAAGTGTCTTGGCCATTTCGGGATCCATATCCATTGATGAGTTGTCTTGATTCATAATTGTGTTTCCTTGTGTTATTTTACTTTAATTAGATTGGGAGTGTTGTTTGCTTCAAAGCGAATTAATACTACTGAATTCGCTTCGATTTGCTTAAGGTACTTTTAGACGCAATGTATTAACAGTGTGCTTGTCAAGTTTCCCACTGCAAAATGCATACATGGGAAAAAGCCAAGGTAGATTTATTTACCAGGTAGTCGCAGTTCCTTGAAAATGTCAAATTATTAAATCACATACACAACATAACTTGTGTATTTTGATACAAATATGACACCCACAAATAAAAAAAAGCAAACAGCTGTGGAACAGAGACCTGCGCCGTGACGGCTCACAGCCGGCTGAGCCGAGCCGCCGATAATTTTAGACAGTCGCGCCGCCGCCGAGAAATGTTCGGCTTACTTCGCCTGAAAACTAGCCGCCGATTGAACCTTGTACACTATGAAATAATAATTTTTTTTATTAATTTTTTTATTTATTTTTTATCTTAAATTTGATTTTTATGTTATTTGTCGCCGCCGCCGATTTTCTCATGAGCCGCCGCCGCCGACAAAATCGCTCGGCGCATGTCTCTGCTGTGGAATCAAGAGTACCTGGTGAATAAATCTACCTTGGCAAAAAGCAAAGAAAATTTTCATCTGTAAATGTCAGTCTGCTTTTACAGTGTAAAAATTTTCAATTAGAGCGTGTTCTATTTTGAACTGACAAAGCACCTGACATCAGCTGTTTTTCAAGTAAATTTTTTGTGGCAACAAGAACATAGTGTTTGTGATTCGGCACATATATATTAAAATCTATTTATTTGTCGTATTCCAAGAAAAAACCTTTTATTAGTGAAACCAATTTAAAAAAACGTTTTGAGTTTGCAAAACTACACAAAAATGACGACCTTGATTTTTGGAAAAACGTAATTTTTAGTGATGAATCTAAATTTAATATATTTGGATACGATGGTAAGCAAAGAGTATGGAGAAAGCCTAACTCGGCGATGGCAATTCAAAATTTAATGCCAACTGTGAAGCACGGGGAGGGTCTGTAATGGTTTGGGGATGAATGTCCGCTACTGGAGTAGGAAATCTGGAGTTCGTTGATACTACAATGGATCGTCATGTTTATCTGAGTATACTGAAAGCTAATTTGAAGACTTCCGCTACCAAAATGGGTCTTTCGGGCAAATGGATCTTCCAGCAAGACAACGATCCAAAACATACATCTCACATTGTAAAGGAGTGGTTTCTGTACAATGTCCCCAAACAATTGCACTCTCCTCCCCAATCACAGGATATGAATCCAATTGAAAATTTATGGTATGAATTGGACAGACGTGTGCGAAAAAATAAAATATCCAACAGGCAAGACCTCAAGAATGCTTTAATCGACGAATGGCATAAAATTGGTGCTGATATAACCGAAAAATTGGTTTTTTTCAATGCCGAGACGCATACAGGCACTATTAGAGGCTAAAGATGGCCCAACAAATATTAGT